>JADBJO010002699.1:25000-130000 GCA_016801955.1 Conus betulinus | reverse complement strand
GAGAGAGAGAGAGAATGTGAATGATTTATTCAATAAAAGGTCATTGCCCCTTGTGCTGGGTGTGTGTGTGTGTGTGTGTGTGTGTGTGTGTGTGTGTGTGTGTGTGTGCCAGAGAGAGAGAGAGAGAGAGAGAGACAGAGAGAGAGAGAGAGAGAGAGAGAGAGAGAGACAGAGAGTTTCAGAGTGAGAGAGAGAGGAAGTTTCAACTATGTAGAATGAAATGTGGCAACATTAGGCATACAATTGAATTTCTGTATAAAGACTTCCCTAAACAGGAGTCTTAATATAATACTGATGATGAGGGTCTGTTGTTGTCTTTGCTACTTTAGGGAAAGGAATTCTCCCTCTGAACACCTACCCCATCAAGGTACCCTCACTGTAAAACACTGCTTTTCTGAAACATCTTTATAAACAAACATTAACTTCTGAGATACTGCTATCCCTAAAGATAGAATACACCTATCTTAATGTGGTTAACAAGCACTCATACTTCTGAGATACTGCTATCCCTAAAGATAGAATACACCTATCTTAATGTGGTTAACAAGCACTCACACTTCTGAGATACTGCTATCCCTAAAGATAGAATACAATACACCTATCTTAATGTGTGGTTAACAAGCACTCATACTTCTGAGATACTGCTATCCCTAAAGATAGAATACACCTATCTTAATGTGGTTAACAAGCACTCACACTTCTGAGATACTGCTATTCCTAAAGATAGAATACACCTATCTTAATGTGGTTAACAAGCACTCACACTTCTGAGATACTGCTATTCCTAAAGATAGAATACACCTATCTTAATGTGGTTAACAAGCACTACTACTTCTGAGATACTGCTATCCCTAAAGATAGAATACACCAATCTTAATGTGGCTAACAAGCACTCAGAGACTCAGACACAAAAGATATCACCCACAATTTGTAAATCTAGCAGACAAATGGAGAAGAAAGAGAGAAGAACGAACACTGCTGCCATTATACACACAACACACACACAAAGGGGATATTCATCTTTTGACACAACACACCATACATAAAGCTTTCATTAAAAATCAAAAACAAAAAGGGGTAGGTGGGGAATGGGGGTGGGAGGAGTGAAGGCGAGGGAGCGAGCTGTCCTCTTTAACTGACATGCTGTCCGTCTCCCATTCGAGCATCATAAAGTAGTTGTGACGTCTGTCTCTGACCTTCACCGGACAGGATCTCTGTACAAACTACCACCACACTGGGATAGCAGCCTGAAGCCAAGACCAGCTGGGCCAGAAGATATAACGACAAACAGACCTGCTCAGCATCCCATCTGTTTGTAAATGTTGTCTCCCACTGGTTTATTCAATGGTCATTATAACCACTGATCTATTAATTTATTCATTTCAATTCATCGCCGTGAGGTCCACACGGGGCCTTTTCAGGGCTGTCACCGTTCACCACCAAAACAAAACCAAAAAAAGTCCTAAACAGCAAATAACAACAGCACAGATCGATTTGCGTATCCTATCCACAATCAATTCACAAGAAGACTTATCTTTTGATATCCTTAAGGCTGATCAAAGCAGGTCAGTGCGGACGGTGTGAACCATTCCATCTAAAATGTCCACAACAACTCTTTTTTAAACATAAAAATTTCAAAAGCAGTCAAATGGAACACACAAATTCTTATGAAACAAAAGGCATATGGGCAGACACCAGAGAATGGACCACTAGTGTCCTCTGTGATCAATGCTTACATTTCCTCGACTTTATTACTACAAAAATTAAAACAACAGCCAGCATGTTACAAATCATGACAAAAAAAAAACAAAAATCTAGATTTTTCCAGCACGAAGAAGAGATGAATGAACCACACAGACAGAGGGAAAAAAATGGATAAAAGCGATAAAAGATGAAAAGAAAAAATGTTAAACAGTGTAACAGGAAGAGTAAATTACTTGTACAAAATTTCACATAGGCAGGGACATATATGTTGTTTTGAAAGAAGACGACAGCATTCTCACCAGGTCCACCATATGCTTATTGCTAACAGAAATCACCTAACAAACAATAAAACATACACCCCGTTGCCAGCAATGTGCACCTTCTACATGTACACAGACACAAAAGCAAACTTTCACATGAACAAACATAATATCAGAATATTCAATAATGAGCAAACTGGCTGATGACGCTCACCTCCATGTTGATCAAGCAAGCATCATAATATAGGGATAAACAAATCAAGAATTCTGCTTTTATCTTAGGAGATAAAGAGTACCTGTGTGTGTGTGTGTGTGTGTGTGTGTGTGTGTGTGTGTGTGTGTGTGTGTGTGTGTGTGTTTACATGCAAGTTTGTGTGGCAAGTTTGAGTTCTTAGCAAGGTGTGTGTGTGTGTGTGTGTGTGTGTGTGTGTGTGTGTGTGTGTGCATGTGTACACGTGCGCATTTTGTGCAAGTGTGTGTAAACGCATGCCTGTGTGCGTGTGTACATCCCTGTGTGCTGCACATCGGTACAACCTTGAGTTAATCTGACAATAGATTGGTTTCAGTCAGTCAGTGCTTTAGGAATGCATGTCTCTATCATGTGCACGTGCTCACTTTAATCCTGTCTTTTCATTGCCACCTTTAGCAGAAAAAAGCTTCTGCACAGACATGCTGCAGTTCACATGCACCGCTGAACACCATCCTTCCATCAACAGCTTCCCTCTCTCAACTGGCTGTAACAGTGTGCACTGACCCAGCTTGGGCAAATGACACTAAAAAGACGAAATTTGTCCCTCATCAGAGTTACCTATTTCAGGAGAAGCAGCTCCCCTAGAAGACACTAACAGATTCTGGACAGTTCCCCCCCATTTTCAAAGGTACAGGTAATACAAACCCAGAAATCCCCAAGATGTCCCTGACAAAATTCTGGACAGTCCCCCCCCCATTTTCAAGCCCTTTCAGGTACAGTTACAAACCCAAAACTCCCCAAGGAGTCCCTGACACTAACAGATTCTGGACAGTCCCCCCCCCCCCCCCATTTTCCCCTTTCTCAGGTACAGGTAATACAAACCCAGAACTCCTCAAGATGTCCCTGACACTAACAGATTCTGGACAGTCCCCCCACATTTTCAGCCCCCTTCTCAGGTACAGGTAATACAAACCCAGAACTCCCCAAGATGTCCCTGACACTAACAGATTCTGGACAGTCCCCCCACATTTTCAAGCCCTTTCTCAGGTACAGGTAATACAAACCCAACTCCCCAAGATGTCCAGGCACCCTCTGGCTTTGCCGTCTCCTCACCTGTTGTATCATAACAGGTATACAGAAACAGTGTCTTCCAGTAACTCTTTAGGAAACCACCTACTTAAAACACTGAGTAATTCAAAGTTTGGATGACCTGGAACTCAGAGAGGGATGGATAAAGAACAGCATGCCTTCCCACGTTATTCAGGATCAACAGGTCTGGGCACAAAGATTAAAAAAAAAAAAAAAAAAAAAAAAAATCAACTCTTTATCTTGTTTTATGAGCCTTGATTGTTGTGCACAGTTCATTTCATTGTTACAGCAATGTTTTGTAAAATAACGACAGACTGTTCAAACCATGCCACTCAACACAGGGACAGTTTTCTCTTCCCTGGTTTGAAGACACAGTATCAGCAGTTCAGTCTTCATGCCCCGCGTACCACGGGAAAGGAAACACATTTCTCCAAGACCTGTAAAGGTCAACAACATTGATAATTTTTTCCCCGTTGGTGACATCACACTCACATGAAATTCTCCCGAGCAGTTTTTTTTTTGTAAGGGTATGCTTCCCTTTTCCTCCACTGAAATGATCAGATTGCTGATTACCATCACTCGAGGGCTGAAGAACAGCACAGATCGAGTACTTGAACTTTTCCATATCAGTTTGGCACTCTATACATCGAAAAATGTTTTGATCATAAAATTCAGCAGAAATTTAACAGCTGATTTTTTTTTTCTTGACTGCCATCTAGGACTAAAAGCAAACACACGCACATCAGTAATAGAAATCCACCAATTTCACAGTTGCTTATAAACTACATCATGATGCTCATCTCTCAGTTAAGCAAGAGTTGCATTTCAGATTCTGAAACCATAATGACTTGAGCAGTGGACAGAAACATGTATGACTGGGAACATGCTCATGCCGATAGTGGACACATTATCATCTTTTATATTCCATTTGGTTTATAAATAAATTGCATATTTATATCAGCATAAAAAAATAAAATGCAGCACTTATCTTCAGAATTTCACGTTTTCTCACACACACAAGTCACTGATAAATGGGCGATTGTCGACCAGCACAAAACAAAAAACAAGACAACAAATCAAAACCCCCATTATAACGAAGCTACCTGTTCAGCAATGAAAGCAAACCACTGGTAACGATGGATGGTCTGGACCCAGTAACTTCAGCCAAATTTCTCACAGGCATGACTGAACCACCACCACCAGGGCTAAACAGGAACATGTGCCACCAAAGGCCACTGACAATGAGGAGAAGGCAAGTACTAACCCTCCACCCTGGTACCTCAGGGGGTGGACACTGGTGGAGGGGGAGGGGAGAATTAAAAAAAAAAAAGAAAAAAGAAATCTTGGGGGTGGGGGTGAGAGGGGTAAGGCAGAGGTCCTGAAGGCATTCCTCCCACCCACCCCCACCATTTTGTCTTTAAACCTACATGAAAACTGGTGCATTCTGACACCTGTTAAAGGGTTTGGACACAGCTGAGAGAGAGAGAGAGAGAGAGAGAGAGAGAGAGAGAGAGAGAGAGAGAGAGAGAGACCGACCGACCGACCGAGGGGAGATAAGGGATCACTGCCACAATACAATATTGGACTATTTGACATGGTACAGCATAAGACACACCACTAATGTCTAGTTACTGCGTTGATGGGATAAGAACCAAATAAACTAAACAACATAAACTTTCAACTTCTTTTTTTTTGCCAGACAACTTCCTTTGCCTTAAAGCACAGTAGCAAAAAGGATTTCAAGTAAAAACCTGATGATTCCCCAGCCTTGACAGCCACAAAGCCATGACGGGACTGATGACCCCACAGGTGAGACAGACGAAGGAATGAAGACCAGGTGTGCAGGTTAAGGACTGTCATAACCACACAGCTGATCAGGTGTGCAGGTAAGGACTATCATAACCACACAGCTGATCAGGTGTGGAGGTAAGGACTGTCATAACCACGCAGCTGATCAGGTGTGGAGGTAAGGACTGTCATAACCACACAGCTGATCAGGTATGCAGGTAAGGACTGCCATATCCACACAACTGATCAGGTGTGCAGGCAAGGACTGTCATAACCACGCAGCTGATCAGGTGTGGAGGTAAGGACTGTCATAACCACGCAGCTGATCAGGTGTGCAGGTAAGGGCTGTCATAACCACAGCTGATCAGCTGGTCTTTTGACCTCTAGCAATGAGGTCATGGACTTGTTTCCCTTTCCTTCAGAACAGGTGGGGGGAGGGGCAGGGGGGGGGGGGGGGGGGGTAGACTGCAGAGGCCAGGGAGAGAGAGAGAGAAGGAAGTTGCCATAACCTTGATCAGGGTTCGCCTCCACTGGAGATTACCATTATTTTACCTGTTCAGGTGTCGGCACAACAACAAAACAACCCCAGCACAGGTACCATGTACAGATTTAATTTCAGTGAGACTTTGATGCTGGCATGGGGCAATGGAGCGTTCAGTTCGTACCACTTTCAATTCACCATCTGCCATGATCAGGCAGCTGCCTCTGACCGACAACAGTGTTCTCTGTGTGGTAGTGAAGGCTGTGGTGTGATAGTGAGGCTGTGGTGGTGGTTTGCTAGTGAAATCACTGTGGTAAATAGCGAGGCTTTGGTGGTGGTTTTTTAGTTTTAAGGCTGTGGTGTGATAGAAAGGCTTTTTTTGGTATTTTTTTAAAAAAGGACTAGGGGTGTATGTGTTCCAGAATGACTATATCTCCCTCTCCTTGAAGGCCCCCCCCCCCCCCACTCCTTCCAGTCCCTCCTTAGCGAAGGCTGTGGTGAGATTTGACATACATGGTGCAAAAATGACCCGGACCTGCTTTCAATCTCACACATCCACATAACCCTGCAGGTGAGTGAAGTGTGTCTGTGTGGTAGTGAAGGCTGTGGTGTGGTTTGACAGTGAAGGCTGTGGTGTGATAGCGAAGGCTGTGGTGGTGTGTTTGATAGTGAAGGCTGTGGTGTGTATCCTGGTGAACTGTTCCCAACTAGTTTACATTTTTTCCATCATGAACAACATTCATTAATGCGCCGTCCTGTAAGACATGCCAACGCTGCGCCCCCTTCCCCTCCTCTCTTTCACAGTCGCCATCTCCTGCAGCCATGTTCGACTGAATGACACGTGTGAATAGCATTACCGTGAACATGATTTTCATCCAAAAACAACAATAGAACAAACAAGTTTTTGTCAAAATCAAAACAGAAGTCAGCAAAGGCCTGAATTTCTGTAGTGGAAACTGAGCAAGTGAGAAAGCCAAAATTTTGCATTCAAGCTTCCCAACACCCCAGTGCCAGTCATCAGCGCTTTCTCACATCTCATGTCAGCAGACAAGCTTGAAAAAAAAATCCATACCACTGATCAAGATATGATGCCTGGATGGACAAACGTTAGCTTACAGGAACAGAAAACAGTTCAAAGCCAACCAAAAGTGGTTTTTTTTGGCAGGAGATGCTTTTTCGTGTTGCATCTGTCTGTGATTGAGCAATGATTGAGCAGTTTTCGTCATGGGTAAGGGGCTCAGCAGATAGCGCCCTGTGATATTATGCTGGATCTGAACCGGCACCACTGTACACCACCCATACAACACGGCAGCAGTGCAGAGTCTCCTCATGTGGGTTGCCTTGTGGTGACCTGATTTCAACTGCTCTCAGCACAGTGGAGCTGCTGTCTGATTATGGTGCTGTATGGGGTAGCTGGAATGGCTGGTGTAGGAGTAATGCAGAGAAGATGAAAACAGCTTAAAAAGAAAAAAAAATACTCATCAACACCCACCAAGCCCCTGATTGCCACTGATTGAAAAACAACCAGCCAACCCTGAACCCACAGTTCAGAAACAAAAGCAAGAGATCAGCAAGCAAGGGAAAGCCGCCGTGATCCAAACTAACATGCAATCACTGCCTACAACAAAAATTCCCATGAACAAGCAAACAGGAGACTACATAACCCAGCCAACAGAACACATCATGTGTCTTCTATCTCGATCTCTGTCTTCCGCTAAACTAGAGAGATACTACGTGGAGATTTGAGCAACATCCCAGGAGACACATCTACCGAAGGAATGAAAGCAGGTTCTGGTTCCACTTCAGTCTTGCCAATTCAAGCCACAGTATACTGCATGGTTCCAGTCTTGCCAATTCAAGCCACAGTATACTGCATGGTTCCAGTCTTGCCATTCAAGGCCATGGCACTCTGTACTGTTCCAGTTTTGCCATTTAAGGCATGGTAATCTGTGTGGTTGTAGTTTTGCCATATAAGGCATGGTAATCTGTGTGGTTGTAGTTTTGCCATATAAGGCATGGCAGTCTGTGTGGTTGTAGTTTTGCCATATAAGGCATGTAATCTGTGTGGTTGTAGTTTTGCCATATAAGGCATGCAGTCTGTGTGGTTGTAGTTTTGCCATATAAGGCATGATAATCTGTGTGGTTGTAGTTTTGCCATATAAGGCACGGTAATCTGTGTGGTTGTAGTTTTGCCATATAAGGCATGGTAATCTGTGTGGCTGTAGTTTTGCCATATAAGGCATGGTAATCTGTGTGGCTGTAGTTTTGCCATTTAAGGCATGGTAATCTGTGTGGCTGTAGTTTTGCCATATAAGACATGGTAATCTGTGTGGCTGTAGTTTTGCCATATAAGGGCCATGGTATCTGTGTGGCTGTAGTTTTGCCATTTAAGGCCATGGCAGTCTGTATGGTTGCAGTTTTGCCATTAAAGGCCATGGCAGTCTGTTGGTTGCAGTTTTGCCATTTAAGGCCATGGCAGTCTGTATGGTTATAGTTTTGCCATTTAAGGCCATGGCAGTCTGTGTGGTTGCAGTTTTGCCATTTAAGGCCATGGCAGTCTGTGTGGTTGTAGTTTGGCATTTAAGGCCATGGCAGTCTGTGTGGTTGTTGTTTTGCAATTTAAGGCCATGGCAGTCTGTGTGGTTGTTGTTTTGCCATTTAAGGACACGGCAGTCTGTGTGGTTGTAGTTTTGCAATTTAAGGCCATGGCAATTTGTGTGGTTCCAGTCTTGCCATTTAAGGCCATGGCATTCTGTGTGGATCAAGTCTTGCCATTTAAGGCCATGGCAATTTGTGTGGTTGTAGTTTTGCCATTTAAGGCCATGGCAATTTGTGTGGATCAAGTCTTGCCATTTAAGGCCATGGCCCTATGTGTGGTTGTAGTTTTGGCATTTAAGGCCATGGCCCTATGTGTGGTTGTAGTTTTGCCATTTAAGGCCATGGCAGTCTGTGTGATTGCAGTTTTGCCATTTAAGGCCATGGCCCTAATGGCTATGTGTGGTTGTAGTTTTGACATTTATGGCCATGGCAGTCTGTGTGGTTGTAGTTTTGCCATTTAAGGCCATGGCAGTCTGTATGGTTGTAGTTTTGCCATTTAAGGCCATGGCCCTATGTTTTGGTTGTAGTTTTGCCATTTAAGGCCATGGCAGTCTGTGTGGTTGTAGTTTTGCCATTTATGGCCATGGCAGTCTGTGTGGATGTAGTTTTGCCATTTAAGGCCATGGCAGTCTGTGTGGTTGTAGTTTTGCCATTTAAGGCCATGGCAGTCTGTGTGGTTCCAGTCTCGCCATTCAAGGCCAGGGCAGGCAGATTTCAGTCTTCAGATTGCAGGTCACTGCACAATACATGTTCCAGCCCAAACATAAACGACTGCAACTCTGTTCCAGTCTTTCCATTTTAACCCCCCAGCACACAGTGTGGTTTGCAACTATCTGATACAGACAGGGTTTCAAATGCAGGCCATGTCTAGTTCAGCATCAGTGGAAGGGTGATCAGAAAAATCAGCAGAGTTGTCAGAACATGCCTCTTGTCTGCTAATACTGTCAAACGGCTGCCTGCATAGAAAAGGGTCATACTGAAAACAAATTATTTCATCCCATCCCCCATCCCACCCCACCCCTTTCCTATCAAAGACCTGCTACAATAGCACATACATAACGTTCACCTGGTCCTGTAAACTGTGCATAAATTTTTTCATTGTGCTGACTAAAGCTATACTGAAATACAAAATGGCTTTGAGATAAATAAAAATGAATTCAGCAATAACAATATCGGCCTTAGAACAGCCGACTTGAAAATTTTCTGAAAAAGTCCAGGGTCTTGTGGCTGCAAATGGTCCAGGGGCAACACTGGTGGGGGGGAGGGGGGTCTAAGGAGCCAAAACCCTCAGTCAAAATTGGATTGAAGCAGTTTTGAAGACCCTTTCAAGATCTCTCATGACAGCTACGATAGGAAAATTACTATGAAGCATTCAAAGCAACCAAAAGAAAACAACCAACTCTACACACATGTGATTTCACACACACACACACACTTACATTTCATAGATGTCTTTGTAAAAAAAAAAAAAAAAAAAAAAAAAAAAAAAAATCAGTCTTTGTCTCAACAGTCATGCATACAACTTGATAATGAAAGAAAATTATCCTTCAATGTGGCCACAATAATTGTGCATCTCATTTCTTATTGTTTACAAGCCAACCACAGGGATACATTTTACATTTTTATCACACCATCAAAAATAAAATCCATGCATATTCATTTGGAGAAAAAAAAAAATGGGAGGTCAGTGGGCGGGGGTGGGACAGTGGGCGGGGGGAGGGACAGTGGGTAGATCGATCCAATCAATAAACCCAGTCTGCCATGAAGCATCAACATACTTCTGGCAGACACATGTCCAAAGAGCGCTGTTAAAACCACAAGTGGCATACCTCAGCTCTTTTCAACAGACTACAACGTGAACGACTAACAATGTGCCAAACCTGGCTTGCTCACTTTCAAACAACAAGTGAAAAACACACTGATCAAAACTGCTCACTTGTGTCCTATCTCTGACAAAATTGTTATAAAAAAAAACACCACACAAAAATTGAGCCTTCTCAAACAGCTCGCCTTGGTTTACAATTTGTAATATTTGTGACATGCAAGATGTTCAACACCCCCCCCCCCCAACCCTTTGCACGACTAGAAAAAAAAAAAAGGCTGAAAAAATTATGGCCACTGACATACTAGCCTGCCTCTGAACTGGTCTAATTAATGCATGTAGAAATGACATGATATATCATAACAGCTACAGCCACCATTGCCTTCAACGCAGAATCATGGAATACTGGACTGGAAAAACTGGATACAACGTAAGACACAGGGTGTGGTGATTTTTTTTTCTTACTCAGGGGACTTTGTATTTTCATCCCCCAGGATCTTGGTTTTTCTTGCCACTGAAAGTCAGGTGATTTTTTCAGAGATCCTTGCACTTGAGATTTCTCCTACCTAAACAACTGTTTCACAAGATTCAATTTCCATGCTCTAGCAAACAAGCTCACTCCAGCAAATTTTCACAAAATTCAGTATCACACAACTGGGTGGGGATGGGGGTGGGGTGGAGTGGTGGGGCGGTTGCTTTTTTGTTTGTTTGTTTTTTTTTCTTTTAACAAATGTGTGAAAAAGCACAAAGAAAAACCATTTTAAGTATATTCAATATGAATTGCAAATGCTGTGAACAAATATTTACCAAAACATGTGTCAAAACAAGAGTTATGTATTTCTTGTGTTCAGATAGTATGCAAGTTTTATCTTCGAACTGCTTTGCCAGCTTCAGATTCATGTTTCTTACTGCACAACAGTCTGCAAAGGGCCGTATCAGGGCTGTCACCTTGTTGAAGTCAATTCTCATCATACAGTTAAGAAAAAATAAAGACAGACTCCCACACATACACACAAAATCCATTTACACAGATTTTCGAACATCACGCTGAAATTTCAATAAAATCTTCTTTCCCATAAAGTGTTAGATCAGATGAAAAATGTTTAGCTCCTCAGTCCGACCATCAGCCAAGGCTATGAGACTAATAAATAAATAAATAAATAGTCTTCATTAAACTGACATCAAAATCTACATAATTAAGATAAAAGGCACTCACATTCACTGCCTATACATTCCAACACATGGAAACCTGGTCAAAACATGACAAAAACCTTCACCATACCTGCTCAGCATCAAGAACTTGAATGAAATGAGTCGACATCACCACACATTACAAGAAGAAGCCACACCCAAGAGACAGCATCACAGCCCATTGATAAAGGTGTGTACAGTGACCAACACACCAGAACAAAGTCACACCCCTCAGAAGGCACAGACACACACATACCTGAGTCTCTGAGACATTGAAATCAACAGACCGTGCACGACCTGTCTACACAGTCAAATATCACAGATGGCTCGGACTCGGTAACCGTCTGTTTCCCCACTTGTCGATCACTGGACAAACTCACACTAAGGCCATGTTGCACTGTTAACTGACACAGCAACATTATCATGGAAACACTCTCCAGTGCTCCTGGACAAGAAGTTAATTTTGGTCATACATACATAACTCACGGTTTGAAACCGTCAAGCTTAAAAAAAAAAAAAAAAAAAAAAAAAAAGGAAACTCCAGGATTATTATGTTGGAAGAAATCTGAGTTTGAAGGCTTCCCATATTGAAAACTTCACGAGGGAAAAAAAAAAAACAATAAGCTAAAACCTATGCCAAGTCAAGGCTTATAGCCCAGCCGACTGCATAGGGCCATATCAAGGCTGTCACCAAGTTAAAAACATGCCTGTATGACTGATAAAAACAAAAAAACAAGTCATTTGAAAATTGACAAAAACAATTTTTAATACCTAACTCTTTTCCCTTCAATTTCAGACTAAATGAAAGAGGTCAACTTCTTTAAAACAAACAAACACACAAAACAACTAAAAAACAAATCACGTCTCTGAACAAGGTTTTAATGAGTCTCCTGTGACATGCTTCCGTTGAACATCATGCAAGTCCCAGGCTGTCAAACGCTTTCCGTGAATATCAAGTCCCAGCATTCCATAGAATAGGCCTCACAGTCCAACACTCATTGTATGACATACACGAAGGAGGTTATTCAGCTTTAACAGCAATGAGTACAACAACTGTGGCCTGTGTGAAGGCAGCACAGGACAGCCTCTTCCTTGTGGCCACCAGTTCCACTGGGTACAAAAACACTCTCAACTTCAAGTCTGGATGGATCTGGAACCGTTTGTTATGGATCTGTCTGTTTCACCATTCCTCTTGTTGCCATTTCCTCTTTAACGAATACCTGAACTTTGGGTTTCAGATCTCTGTGAGGGTCAGGCAGACTGGAGAGCTGTTTTACCTGTGGCATCCTTGGCTACCTGGTCAGCCACCTCATTGCCATGGATGCCAACGAGCAATTTGGTGCATTCTACCTTTGAACTATCCACAATAACTATAGACATATGTGGTGGATCCCTAACTCTACAGCACTCATTTTTAAATTTCAACCTTTTCGTTCAGAACAAAAAATTTTTTGAAGGGAAGAAAACAAAGATGGTGGAATGGTGGGGTTGGGGGAGGGGGGAGAGTGGAAGAACATGTTTCTAACGGCAGCACTCCTCCAAAACAGCCTGGGATTTCAAGCCCTGATTACTTAACATCTTAAAAGATAAAACAACATATCATCACGACAATGACAGTGATAACCAACATCTTTTCATCACGACAATGACAGTGATAACCAACTCCAACACACCGCTTTCCACTGACCCCTGCACCTCACGTTTTGAAGCCTGCTGTGCAGGGTTACAGCAAATCCAGCAACCAGTTACAGCCAACTCGTACACTCAGTGACTGAGTTATCATGATCACCAATAAAGCTAGAAATAAGTTATTCAATATTCCTTGGCAAATAGCAAGCACACAGCCTCAACACTGAAGGGATTAACTTTCACAAGAATCAGGACAAAACACAACAGGCATTTTCTGCCATGGATCATCCGACAACAACAGTAATGGTGTTACCAAAATTACAAGGCATTTGTTTGACATGGAATTCAAATCACAGTGACTTGAAGAGAAACAACAACAACAACAAATCAAAAAGCTGGTTTCAGAATTTTTCATACACAAATCAATGTTTTTTTTGAAAACAGAGTACCAGAAAGGTTTGCTTTCAACCCATCTCAAAAGCAAAGTGCAACATGGTAACGCTCAGTAGAGCCGAGGATCTCCGGATTTGGTTACCTATGCCGCAAACTGCGTGTCCTGCATTGTGAAAAGCCTTATTTCTGGATGAAAAGATTTTTCCTACAAGTACTGACTGAAACGAGTGCATCTCGTTTTGTGCAAAAGTCTACCTGAACCCTGTATTATAACTAATGTTTAACTTGCCAATGAAATAACACAAAATGAAGCGAGTTTTGTGCCAACACTTGCGCCAGTAAAAAACCTCTAACTTGCAAATAAATTTTCAAATATATGTAAAACCAACATATGCTCCTCCTTCTCACAACCAAGCACATGCATTCAATACTCTGGCAACAATGTCACTTGTCATGATAAATTCAAAGCAAAAATTCACACAATCACATGATCAGTAGCGTACAAAGCCAAACAAACAAACCCCCTGACCGCTTCCCAAACAAAACACACACACACACAAAGAACCGCCATTAATGGAAGCCAGTAATGCTTTGACTGCCAGAGAGTTATTGCCCTTCCGAACTCCTGTCTGCTGAAGCAAAAGCTAAATTTCTTTTGGCCCCTCAACTGGTAAAACCTCGGACAACGAAAAATGAGCCAACCCACATGCGTAGAACTGGTTTGAAACTACCGCACTTCCTTTAGTCTGCCTCTCACGTGGCAAGGGAGAGAACACAATGCTTATGCCACAACCCCCTCCCCCCCCTTTCCTACAGGGTGACCACTAATCATGCCCTCTACTCACATGCCAATTCAGGATAAACGTCCACTAAACTTGTCCATCAACTATCAATAGATTAGGCACTATAGAAACATCCATTTTGATTATGCGAGTGGTACAAGAGACAACCACAGGCTCACAGACGTTTGCCCATAACTGACAAGGGGAGGTGGGATACTCCATCGCCACAGGGTTCCACTGCGATCAGTTGGGGTCTCGCTGGTCATACACGACCGACATGAATGGAACAGCTAGTTGACTGATGCACGGTGGGACACGCCCACCTTTCATCTGATTGAGCCATGAGCTGAATGAATGTGGTATGCATGAGAAAGGTGAGGGGCAAAGGTCATGACAGGCAGTCCAGCGGTCAATGGGTTCACGACATACACTGACTGACCCTTTCCCTACATACACTGACTGACCCTTTCCCTACATACAGTCAGAAGGGATAGTCTTTCCCTGTGTACATGCAAAGTTAGTAGTTGCACAATCATTGCTTACATAGCATGTTTACCTGTTGTTTATTTTTTCATTTGTGTGTTAGATTTCCATCTCATTTAATTATCGACATTTTCAAACAGATGAATAGACTGAGCAGCGGTAGGCATATGTTTACCTGTGTTTGCTATCTTATCATTTGCGTGTTACATTTCCAATCTTGTTTAATTATTGACATTTTCATATAGATAAACAGACTGAGCAGCAGTCAGCAGCCCTGTGTGCTGCAGGCTGAGTATTCGCTTGACTTGTCGAGACTGCACTCTGACTTGTTGAGTCTGCACTTTCTAAGTGCAGTTCCACTATCGCCAGCTGCGCAGTGTGTGCCTACAGTGCTGACAAAGCCCTGACCGGTAAGTACGGGACCTTGTTCCGACAGTCAGTAAGACCCGAGCTTCAGCCATCGCCATTTTGCTTTGCGAGTCGGCAAGCTCAGCCACAGGCTACCAAGCGCATCAAGCGGCTACAGGCAAGCGGCCTCACTGGTAGGTCTAACAATCACGCTACAGGCAAGCGGCCTCACTGGTAGTTCTAACAATCACGCTACAGGCAAGCGCCCTCACTGGTAGTCCTAACAATCACGCTACAGGCAAGCGCCCTCACTGGTAGGTCTAACAATCACGCTACAGGCAAGCGCCCTCACTGGTAGTTCTAACAATCACGCTACAGGCAAGCGCCCTCACTGGTAGTTCTAACAATCACGTTGCTGTCAGCAGCTTAGCCTGTTGTACAAACGGCTGCCGACGGCGTGAGGACCAACGCCCAGCAGGAAAAAATGGCTGTATTTAATGCCCATGTGGAAACAGTGTCATTCTACTTCTAGTGATGTCAGTGCAGTGCAGTGTGAATCCCATTCTGCATCATCATCTCTGGTTGGATCTGAATGCAGAGGCCTCAGCCCCTCAACTACTGTTTGGAACAATCTGGAAATTCCACAGGAACACCTTAAAGTTTGGAACAATCTGGAAATTCCACAGGAACATCTTAAAGTTTGGAACAATCTGGAAATTCCACAGGAACATCTTAAATTTTGGAACAATTTGAAAAATTCCATACCAACTCTTTGAGATTTTTTTTTTTAAATTTCAGGAATATTCTGACCCTCTTACGCACTGGCATGCTTACGATGTTTATCCACACCACATTCAACCACCTTTTTCTTGGCACAAAGTCCAGGTCTGCTCTCGACACTACCAGAACCCCCATCCTTGAGCTCCATGATGCAGTGAAGTAGACAGTAGAGATAACTTGACAGTGAAAGCAACATCCTTTCCTGTTTGGAAAACCTATCAGCTGATCAGCGCACTCCACACTGTGGTCTGTGCAGATTTGCTCATGACTGGCTTTGGCCGAGGCTTATCACGCAAGGCTAGCAATGTGACTTGTCATCTCAACTAACACTCGATTGTGCCAAGTGTGTGCTGGAACTATCACGCTGCTCACAGGGATAAAAGCAAGCAAACTAATCTACCAAGCCGAACATGAACTCGTCAGAACAATTTTGACACTGGCTTAACATCAGAACACACTGTGACCAAAGGTATGAAAAAAAAAAAAAAAACAGGACAGCTGGAATCTCCGTCGTATGTGACCAGAAGGTTAATGTCAAATCTGAGGTAACTGGTTAGAGCCCTCGTGACTGCATGTCCAGCCCTCCCCAATGCTCACCTTTATATTTGGCCACCAGACAACAACTCGTCTCCATGGAAACTTGGCACTCTTTGACATGCCCTGCCACTCTCTAGACATCAAGAGGAAGCATGCTGTGCACCCACACATGGCGACTGAAATATCACAACTGGCATGATGACGACATTTTTCTAAATGAAAAAAAACAACGCCCAAAATGAAGCAACCATCTGTCAGCGTGGTCTTTGTCTGTAACATGTTGTAAAACAACAGGTCTAAAACACTGCATTCCAGCTCAGAGGTACAAACGGAACATCTCAGAATGCTTGGCCATGACTCCATACCTTGGCCAGAGATGGCAATCGTGGCTTCTAACCATGTCTTTTACACACTTCCGTACCTCCAATTTCAGACCACCACAGGAGCGTAAACAAAGTACCTGAGCAGTTTTCAATGGAATGAAACTTGAGTGTTTTGAGTTACGTTGATGGCAACATAACCAGGTCATTTAATATATTGCTTAAAACAGGGAGGCGGGAGAAAAAAAATCGTCTTCTTTCTTTCACACAAACTGGCCACACTACACACACGAATTCTCAGAATACCGTTCAATCAAGCCACTTTCTCTCTCTCTCTCTCACACACACACACACACACACACACATGCTCATATACACGAACGCATACACATGACATTCACACACACATCATCAGACAAATGTGACAACTTCATCCAGTCCACATGGCAGATGACATTTCAAAACAGATGAGCACTTTTTTTTTCCCCTCCCTCTCCCTACTAGTCATAACAAAAACACAACCCTGAGTCACAGCTGTGTCGACTCAGCCATGTTCAACTTTTTCCCCTGCAAGAAGAACGCCTCATGAGCGTTAATATCATCTCGACTGTCACCCACCCCCACTCGCACAGGCCGTCTCTGACAAGGAGGGGAAACTCTTCCAGGGAAGACACATCGGTGCGGTCTGCTGTCATGCTTGTGCTGCTGAGAATGTCTTGGCTCAAATGACCTTTGGACAGAGGGTCAAGACTTGCTGTGTCCTTGACCTTACCCTCACATATATGAAACTTTCCGTGATCATTCGAAGGGTTTTGCTGTCCTGCGATGTGCGGTGGTTTGTCTGTGTCTATCACCATCTTACCACCGAAATCTGAGCAAAAGTCGAGGTTGGCTGGGTTGTGACCCTGCTGAGCTTTCTTTGCATAGAACACGTCATTGCCGTGGTCACATCCTTTTGCCTGATCCCACAGCCGAGCACGCCAACACCATGCCAGAGTCTTCGTTTGCAGGCAAACCCTGCACTGTCTCTTCACATGCACACGGACCGGCACCTTCCTCCCCCCCCTTTCAGCCACCAGTGAGCTGCGTGGGGTGGAAGAGTCTTCCGACCTTGACCCACTGTGAGCTGAGTCTGTGTCAATATTGTGAGATGCTGGAGACGAAGCCTGCTTCCACAGGGCAATGTCCTGGTTTGCCTGGGGAACAGCCGCGCTGGGAGGGTCCTCCAGTGGGGAACATACGTGGTCAGAAACGACAGCAGCAGCTGCTCCACGACACTGTCGCTGGGGCGTGACTCACATAACCCGTCGCTGCTCTCCGTGTGACTGGCCTGACGGGATACCTCGCACTGTGCACTCTCCGTCACCGACAGTTCGCTTTTCACCTCAGCCTCCCGTTCATAGTAGAGCTGTGAAGACAGAAACAAAAGGATGATGCTGGTAACTATGCACTTTGATCTGTTCTACGAATGCAACTAAATACCTCGATGTGCCAATTTTTTTTTTTTTTTTTTCAACTTTGCATAAACTAAATCAATGATAAAATCAGTAGCCCGTATTTTCGTTATGTTTATCTTGCTATTTCTGTTACTCGAGTTTTTGGATTCATTCAGTCTTCCACCCTAAAAATGAATTTCCATTTTCTCACCTCACAAAAGAATTTTTTTTTTTTTACAAAGAGAATTTCCATTGATGGTAAGGATTTCACAGTGTTCAGTTACTACATGACAGGGCTGTACTACGCTCCAAAATATTAACCAGGCCCGACATCCCTCCAGTGTTGGTCAGGAGTTTGAAAAGGCTCAAACGCATCCATTAAGTGAGGCATAACTGTGTCTCCCATGAAATGTAGTCCGCACATGGATTTTGATTCAGAGGGTCTGTCACTGGATGGATTCTAGTGGTTCGAACCCACAAGTCAAGAAGTCAACCTGACCCCCACTCCCACCGGCTCCACAAAAGCAGGTAGTGTACTTTATGTCCTATCAAGCCAGTTTCAATATTTTTTTGACTAGTTTCACAGTTCTAAACACACACAAAAGTACACACACACACACATTACAACACACACACACACACACTGCACAGACCAACACACAGCACAAGCACACAGCACACACCACCAAAATCATTCATGCAAAACTTTTGCATCATGTGTGGTACTTGCAGATCTACAAAGCCAAGACGTGTGGAAACTTTTATGCACTCCATTAAAAAAAAACTGGTCTGACCCTCTTCTTCGACGGGAATTCCTCTCCACTTTCAGTGCTGTTTTTTTTTTTACTAATTTCACAGTTTTTCTTGCATGCACAGACCAAATGACCAGTAAAATTTTGTTTCTGCTGCAATGTGTGACTGGTGGACATAGCTGTCATCTTCCCACTTCCTAAAAAAAAACGTACTGGCCATCGCCCCATTCCTCTGATGGCCCTGTGTCAAGTAACAACTATAACAGTGGACAAAATGACACGAGACATCGATCTGACCCATGTGAAGTAACATACCTGTAACAGTGGGCACAATGACACGAGACATCGATCTGACCCCTGTCAAGTAACAACCGTAACAGTGGGCACAATGACACGAGACATCGATCTGACCCATGTCAAGTAACAACGACACGAGACATCGATCTGACAAAGACACGAGACATCGATCTGACCCATGTCAAGTAACAACCGTAACAGTGGACACAATGACACGAGACATCGATCTGACCCATGTCAAGTAACAACCGTAACAGTGGGCACAATGACACGAGACATCGATCTGACCCATGTCAAGTAACAACCGTAACAGTGGGCAAAATGACATGAGACATCGACCCACCCAGTCATATTTACTTCTGGGTCGGTGATGCAGGCATCTGAAACCTGCTGTTCTGTTATGGACTGCTTCACCAGGCTCAGACTGCTCACAGTGAAAGCAACTGGCCCACAAGAAAATTCTACTTACATAGTCATTTTGACAAATGCATAGTCCTACAGCATGAAACAAGTTCGGTAGTAACAAGTTCCACAGACAGCCAACAATCCTACAGCATGAAACAAGTTCAGTAGTAAACCACAGACAACCAACAATAACAGGTAGCTTTTAAACAGGTTATTAGCACCAACACTGGGCTTAGTAGGTGAAGTCCTCTGTACAATAGACCAAACAAGCACTAGTGAATGCCAGTGGCTGAAGAACAGTACAGCGTCTCCACCAGATGGTGGCTTGATATGACCTGAAACTGTCGCCTCCTGGCAGGCAAGTGACACTGATGCCAGTGACAACCTGGATATGGCCGTTTATGTATGCATAGAAAAGTGGACAATGAATTGTGTATCATGTACACATCTCCCTTTCATGTTTCATCCCTCTTTCTGCCACGTCTGTTCACAACTGATCCCTCTGTGTTCGCCTGTCAAGAGTGATTCTACTACAGTTTGTGTCCATATCACTTGTTTCTGAAGGTTTCAATGTTAAGATGTGGTGTTCTGAACATCTACTCCAGCTCTTGTAGCTGCCGACTGCAATGCGCTTCCATTCAAAATAAAAAAAAGTTTTAACGTTTTTCCCCTCATTATTTTGAGAGTGATACTCCAACATAATCAATCACAATGATAAAGGACACTTTAACATGAACGTGAATTACACAGCAACCCCGATACCACTCAATCGCTGACAGCTCAGGTATTTGTACAGGTATACAGGTGTGCTTGAAATCCATCCAAAGTTCAGCAGTAATGAGTTTGCCGACTTACATACATAAGAAAAAAAGGACCTTAGCATCACAAGTTCTGATAGCCTGGAAAACAAATCTGGTAGTCAGGTACATTTTACGCCAAAAAAGCTTGGTAGTAAAACAGTTAAATCGCTATAACAAAAGCAAAATAAAGTACGGAATGCATCCACCTTCCCCCAACCTAACAATGCTTGAGTTCCTAAACGCTCAGGTACACCAACTCCTGCTGACACTACTGCTCCATACCTTTCTGGCGCTCAGCTGCTCTATAGATGCCAAAATTTCAGCGATGGTGGTTGGAGCATTCAGATTGAGCTGCAGGAACTGAGCCAAAACTTCAGGCGTGTGCGTGATCCTCTTCACCTGAAAACACAGTCTTTTCATCAGGAACGTTAGAAAAAAAATTCAACCTGTGTTCACAACGCTGTCATGCTACACACACGAAAAAAAAAAAAAAAAAAAAAACAGAAAAAAAGCGGGGGAGGGGCAGACAGAAAAACCCAATACATGCAAATATATGGTTGAGACAGACTAGAGGATGGGGGGGTAAGAAGGGAAGGCGGGGGCGGGGAGCAGAGCTACAAAGATCTCAAAAGCGCAAAGAGTAGCATTCCTGACATTTTATGTGCTGCATTCCAAACTGAAGCGCAGCACTGGCACACAATACTACAGGCCAGACTCCACAGGGCTTTCAATCACATTGCTCTTCACACACCACACGAAAGGGGACTAGGAAGAGGGGATCTTACTTGTTACTGTAGGTTTTCACTTAACCGACAAAATATTCAAAATGGTCGACAACCAAACCAGTCGACGAGGTGACACAGAATCGTGATTAGCATCGATTTTTCTTCTGATTTTTTCATTCTCTCCTTACTGAACTCGACCATTTTTTGGATGAAAGAAGCCTACAGCCTAAAGACCTGCATTGTCTTGTATCTGTTCAAACTGCTGATTGCCTTTAGCAAGCCACATTCCTTAGCTGCAACTTTTGCCTGCAGCCAGTCTTTTGGGGTGACTGGAAAACCTGCACATCTACCTACTTCAAATTGCTGTAATTTCTTTTCTACTGTTGGTACAGTTATGAAATTTGGAGTGAACGTAGAGGAATGAATGAATGAAGGACATGCTGATACCAACTGATGTGTGTTTTGTGTATGTATTCAATATGAATTAAAAAAAAAAAAAATGTCATACCTTATGGGTGTTTACGAGTCATGAAGCCCTGGAGTGCACACAGTCTTGCTATCATCACTCAGTTCCCCCTCACCTGCATCAGCCTCTTCCCACAACACTCTCAGTATCTTCACGATCAAACCCTAACAACTCTTCATCAACTCTCAGTATCTTCACGATCAAACCCTAACAACTCTTCATCAGAGTCCCAGTTGAAAAACAACTCCTGCAAGAATTGCTCCTGCCGGTGTGTCCATATCGAAATCTTACTCAAAAACTTTGACAAAGTCTGAAAATTCACAGTTAACAAACCACATGGAATATGGCGCTCATACAGGATGGAAGAGGAAGGCTAAAGCCCACTGCATTGTGGGACTGTTTTTATTCTGACCGGTTCTGTTCAACCAATCGGCTACAGGGATACTGTTTTGCACTACTACTCAATGGGTGCACCAGTGCCCCTACAGCTGTATCGGCACAATGTCGCTTTGGTGCACCAGTGCCCCTACAGCTGTATCCGCACAATGACGCTTTGGTGCACCAGTGCCCCTGCAGCTGTATCGGCACATGTGGCTTTGGTGCACCAGTGCGCCAACGGCGTGATAAAGTTCAAGTCCACAAACTGTGATCTTTTTTGTTTTGTTTTCAATTTCCGTTCTGTGGCGCAGCTTTTTGTTCTGTAGCAGCGTAGTATTGTCCACAAAATCACATCATCTCATCATGCAACGCCAAACGCCCTGCACCTGGCAGCTCTAGTGGAGCAAGGGAGCTACATCAGATATCCAAAAGGCTGTTACTTATCATATGCTCAAGGGCAAGTAACAATCAGCATTTTGTTACCTAACCACACACTATGGAATCTCTTCATTTTAAGAAAACACTGTTCAAAACTCTTTACATAAAATGCACTGACACTTTTACAAAAAGAGAAATAACATTAGACAGTACACTTTAAAAGGAAGGATAACAGAAGACAGTACTAAATACTCCATATTCCAAACACCGTCCGATGCTTTATCACTCTCCATCTTCATGGCTGTAACATTCATCAGAAAAAAAAAACAGATAAATGCTAGTGACTTCACTTAGCAGCTTTACCTTCTCTAAACCATAAAACTAATGAGGTAAAACTAACGAGGTAAAACTAATGAGGTAAAACTAACGAGGTAAAACTAATGAGGAAGAAAAAAACAAAAAAAACAGAACACAGAAAGATGGATTTCCAATGTATGTGACATCAACCGCCAACCACTGGTCTGGAATTATTTCTGGTTGTCGATCTCTCTCTTTGGAGCACAAACTTCCCACAAAATTTTAACAAACATACACTCTAGATCCTCATGAATTCTAATTTGGTGGGATGATAAAAACTCTTTTTTTAACTGACTGGAAACCCTGTACAGCAACGTCACTCCCCTCCTCTCCCTCATCACCTCACTCCCCTCCTCTCCCTCATCACCTCACTCCCCTCCTCTCCCTCATCACCTCACTCCCCTCCTCTTTCTCCAGACACACTGTCCTGTCAACAGCACAGAGAGAAAGAGAGACAGAGAGAGAGAAGAGAGAGAGAGAGAGAGAGAGAGAGCAGACCTACCACAGACTGTTTGCGGCTGCGGCGCTGCTTCCGTGCTGCATGCTTGGCTGAACAGCTGACATAGTTGTCGTCTTCTGACTTCCGCAGTAACACATACTGGCCATCTTCCAATTCCTCTGCTGGTCCTGTGTCAAGTAACAACAGTAACAATGTGATATTTTAACAAAAAAAAAAAAAAAAAAAAAAAAAAAATTAGAGGTATCGACACACACAATGAAAATCTGTTTCCATTCAAACATCAAAATGCGGCAGTGCATAAGGAAAGCAGGTAAAAGTCACACAGTTCACTGCAGAGCAGAGGGGAAAAAAAAATGGCCAATGTTCTAATCCAGCCATTCTTAGGTTTGTCACGATGTTTTTTGTGCACGTCCAAACTACAAATGTGAAATTCAAATGCTTCGGCAGACATGTACTTACTATGACTGTAACCGATTCAGAGAATCCCGAGAGGGGATCTCTTTGGCCTACACACGGCCTGCTAGCTTGCTGGAGGCATTGTCTCTATGACGTGCAGCTGCATCATGACTTAGCTGTGGTCTTTGACTGGTGTCGTTTCCTAGCAAACTAACTGGTGACAGATGCTGAACATAAATTCTTGTAAAATCAAAAACTAATAAAGGTATTGGAGTTCAGTGTTCTGCATATTTTTTCCACAGATTTTAGTTGTACATTCTGCACACAACACCTCAGATTGGGGAGATAAAACGCTGAAGCCACACAACACCCATGATTTAGTTGTAATATTTTGGTTGTTTACAGAACTTTTTTTCTTCTTTTGTTGTTGTTGTTGTTGAGATTTTCTTCCTTTCTTTTTTCAACAAAATTCATGATTTCAGGGACAATTTGTTTTGTTTTTTTGCTGTCCCATCCTCTGCGCCATCTCAGTGGCAGAGCACCCACACTGCTCATTCCAACACCCCATCCACAGCTACAGCCTGGTCGGCCCCACCACAGTCCTGGCACTGGCAATCCACAGGCAGCAGTCAATGTCAAGCTGCAACCTACCGGAGGAGAGACTGCACTGCTGCCGAGTCACTTCGGTGGTGTTCAGTGGCGCCTGTTCTGATCCAACATACAAAGAACACCACCCACTAAGCCCCCTACTAACGACAATAATTGCTTAGTCAAAGTCCGCCTGAGTGAGCTCTCTCTCCAGAGGGTGCCACCATGTCTGTCCAATGACAGCCCCCATGGACTTGCCGATACCAGTGACCCCGACAGAATAAAAAAGGTCACAGATGTGAGGAAGACATCAAAAATGAGGTCACCATGAGAGCAGGGCATGAAGGGCCACAGAATTGGAGACTTTCTTTTTATGCTGATCAATGAGAATGAGGATGATGATGAAGATAATACACGGATTTCCATTCCTGTCTGAGACTACATGACAGGGCTGTACTCTATGCTTCCTTTCATAGTATATCCCGCCGTCAACGAGGCCTGAGAGACATAGACGCCTGCAGCGTTTGTTCAGGAAATTTGAGAAACACTCTCAGAGACGCATCCATTAAGTGGATGAAACTCAACTGTGTGGTCCCAGTCTTCCCCACCGAGCCCATAGCAAACTCAACTCTGGGTAGGAGCTGGTCAGGGAAGAAAAATCGCACACGCTCTGATGGGAATCGAACCCACGACCTCCCAGCAAGAGTCCGCGATACTACACACTTCGACATGGCAGCTGATTCAGAAACAATTTCTAGATTAGGAAAAATCCAGAAAATTGGAAGGGTTGGCAGCTATGAGACTTAGCATGCGCACCTTGGGTCAACAATGGACACTGTGTTAAGGCTCTCACCATGCTGCCAGATACAAAAAAAAAAAAAAGTCAGTTTTTGTTAACTGTAACCACAGAGAAAAGTGTAAACAACTTTTTAGAACAATAGGCAGGAAAATGGTCACAAAGCAGGAAATACAGTGGACCACAGTAAATACAAGAAACACAAATAAATGAACAAACAAACAGACAACAGACAGACAGAAAGAGAGTGACAGAAAAGAGGAAGTTACCCACAAGTTATTGTCACAGAATGGATGTGACTCAACAAAATTCACTACAATGAACTTTTCTGTTATAAAAAAAAGGACATAAAAGACTGAGGCTGATCTGCAAAACAAGTTACTGATATGCTTAGCAGGCGCGCGCGCGCACACACACACACACACACACACACCACATACACACCCACCCACCCACACCCAGACACAGATTTCTCCCAACATAACGTTCTCATGCACCCCCTCAGGGCTGCAGGCCCACTGACCAGAGGGAGCAGCCTCGTCACTGGGGGAGGGAAGGGCAGGGGGAGACACGCTGGTCCCTCCTGAGCTGGAGTCCAGGTCGATGTTGGAGATGAAGCGTTGGAGGTAGTGGAGAAGAGTGTTGCATAGGCATATGTTGTCGTCATAGGGCTGTTTCTGGGCTTCAAACTCCTCCCTGTTCACACCATTATTACCCCCAGACATGATGAATCATGAAAATGGGACAGGCGGCAAAACAATGCATTAAAAATCCATTCCCTTGAACACTTAACCACACTGGTAGACTGAAATACTGGAAAGCCTGAGTCAGCTAATAAGACTAGACAGAAATCAAGACTGTACTTACAAAGTGATAATTTTTAAGCACAAATATGCGTCTCTGATGCATAAACTTCCCATCTGACGCACTGGAATTCAGGCAGTGCATCACAAACACGTAACAAAATTTACCATGACGCACTGATTTTCTCCTGCACACATTACAACTCTGAGCAGCGCATCACACAAAAAGGCTTTCGTCTTATCTACCAGTATCGAAGTTAAAAACGTAAATTTCCTCGATGTTTTATAACGTTCTGAATCGATGAACACTTCCACTTGAGAATTTCTCTACTGAAAACCAACAAGGTCATCAAAATACACTATGATTGGACCACAAGATCACATGATTCAGCAAAGTGGGGAAAGCATGGAAAAACCATAGGAATTTCGGGCTTTTCAGAATCAAAATCCAACAGTTCAGCTGTGGCTCATGGGTGATATATCCAACGAATGGAACAAAAGTCGAACGATCTATGCAACATAACCATTTCTGATCATTAAAATGGCTCCGTTCTGGACATAAGAATGTGTTGCTCACAGAGCAAGAATGGCCAGTCTAGTTTCGTCGTAGGTTCCATGGCGATTGGAATTTGGTCACACAATAAAATATTTCAATACACTGAAGGAAATGGCTGGCTTGCGTAGTGGAAATTCTGTGATGATATCAAAGAGGACATACCACAAATCAACTTTCGCTGTTTAAATCCTGATAGTGTAGGTGCTCACATTTACTCATGTTAGTTGATAACACTTTAAAAAAACAGCAACACGAATATGAACAGATAATATTTAGCCCTGTCTAGAATGTTTCATCAACTTTATCGTAAACACCTCTTTTCTAAGTATTTCTATCTCTATTATAAACACCTCTTCTCTCATGTATTTCTTTCGCTTTCTGTGCATTTATGGGTGTCAGCCAGTGACAGCATGCTCATGTGTGTGTGTGTTTTTCAATATTTTCTAGCTGTTATTAATGGTGACCCCCTAAATATTTTTGTGACCCCTGAAAATCTGGAAGTGAGTTTTCTGTACCAAGTCTGACCCCCTAATTTTTTTTTGGAAATAATTATCACTGCTTATATGACATGAAAAGAAACAGAAGTAAAAAAAAAAAATCATGTTGTAAGATCATTCCTACGCCTTATGAAATATATGCAAATATATATCAGCAAAAAAATGGTCAAGGAAAACAATCTCATAACAGCTGTCTCAGTTAAGTGCAATTAACCAACCGATAACAGCCTGTTGAATACTGTTATTACAAAGTCACAAAACAAATCTAACTACTGGTATCAGCCACCAACTGGATTGGACAGAACCAGCTGGTAAGAGTTTGTTCTACACACACACACACTCTCCCACACCTGGTTACCCCTCAGAAATTCTATGTGTAGGTTTTGGGTCAAAAGTGTGTACAATTGTGTGTAAAATGTGTAAGCTTTTGCAGTGCAAAGTAACTGCATAGGAAACAATACTGAATGCATTCAAGACACTGGAAACACTGAAACTTTATTATCATAAAAGATGTTTTTTCATGGAGGCATTAAAGTGGCTTCATTAACAATCAATGATTGTCAAACTAATCCGAGTTTCTTTCCTGTGTCCTCTAATGGGCAACAGCCTTTGCTCAGAAAATTAACAAGAACATTAACTGATGTGAACTTTTTTTATAACACTTTTAAATAACTCTCTCTTCACTTTTACTATACTGATGGACATAAATGGAAAAAAAAAAATCTTCTTGATGTAATCCATTTCTTTCATATGCTAATATGGGCACTTTTTCACTGTCTGTTGATAGGCTAAGCAGTCTTTCTGAAGAGCAATAATAACTATGATGTGAATTTTATTTCAGATTTTGGTGATTTCAGCTCTTTTGAATTGTCAGCTGAAAGGCTGTGAACTGCATGTATTGAAGAACAGTCCTCATTCTTCAGGATGAGAAGACTTTCAAGAGTTTCATTGGACAGTGTGCTCCCTTGGGGGATTTTGGAGTTTTTTGTCCCTCTGCATGAGTAGTTTGATGATGTTCCACTCTCTCTCTCTCTCTCTAATTTTTTTTTTTTTTTTTTTGAATAATGAAACTTGAAAAACGGAATTTCCATCTGGGGCCTTACCGAGAAAATGGATTTCAGTTCAGTCACCCAGACGGAAGAGTGGCCCATGCAATCTGGTTATCCCCACACCATCCTCCCTCTTCCCCACCATAATGAAACGTTCTGGTCACACACACACACACACACACACACACACACACACACACACACACACACAGAGACACAAACACACACACACAGAGACACACACACACAACACACACACACACACAGCCACCACCACCACTCCCTTACTCCTGCCTCCTCTGCTCAGTCCCAGTCCTTCGACAACAACCTGGTTACCAGCGCCCTGCCACAGACACACGACCACGCCCCCAGACAATAAACCAACTTTGCCACAGACACACGACCACGCCCCCAGACAATAAACCAACTTTGCCACAGACACACGACCACGCCCCAGACAATATCAACCAACCTTTGCCACAGACACATGACCACGCCCCCAGACAATAAAAAGCGCCCATGGCGGTGAAAGGGCCACAGACACATGACCACGCCCCCAGACACTAAACCAACCTTTGCCACAGACACATGACCACGCCCCCAGACAATAAACCAACCTTTGCCACAGACACACGACCACGCCCCCAGACACTAAACCAACCTTTGCCACAGACACATGACCACGCCCCCAAAACGCTAAACCAACCTTTGCCATAGACACACTGACCACGCCCCCAGACAATAAACCAACCTTTGCCACAGACACACGACCATGCCCCCAGACCCTAAACCAACCTTTGCCACAGACACACAAAGGCATGCCCCAGACGATAAACCAACTTTTGCCACAGACACATGACCACGCCCCTAGACGCTAAACCAACCTTTGCCAAAGACACACACACCAGCAAGCCCCTAGACGCTAAACCAACCTTTTTTTTTTTGACACACCAGCAAGCCCCTAGACGCTAAACCAACCTTTGCCACAGACACACCAGCAAGCCCCTAGACGCTAAACCAACCTTTGCCACAGACACACGACCACGCCCCTAGACACTAAACCAACCTTTGCACAGACACATGACCAAGCCCCTAGACGCTAAACCACCAACCTTTGCCACAGACACATGACCAAGCCCCCCAACACTAAACCAACCTTTGCCACAGACACATGACCAAGCCCCTTTGTCGCTAAAGCAACCCTTCGACACAGACACACCACCAAGGCCCCAGACGCTAAACCAACCTTTGCCACACACACACAACCACGCCCCCAGATGATAAACCAACCTTTGCCACACACACACCACCACGCCCTCAGACGCTAAATCAACCTTTGCCACAGACACATGACCACACCCCTAGACGCTAAACCAACATTTGCCACAGACACACCACCAAGCATATAGATGCTAAACCAACCTTTGCCACAGACACACCAGCAAGCCCATAGATGCTAAACCACCTTTGCCACACACACACCGGCAAGCCCCCCCTAGACGCTAAACCAACCTTTGCCACAGACACATGACCAAGCCCCCAGACGCTAAACCAACCTTTGCCACAGACACATGACCAACGCCCCCCGACGCTAAACCAACCTTTGCCAGATACATGACCCGCCCCCAGACGCTAAACCAACCTTTGCATGCGCAGGGAAGCCTGCAACGCCTGTTTCCTCCTCCATGCGTTTCTTGAAACTCTCGTGTCGACGTTTTTCTCTGTCGTCGAAGAAGTCATCCTTCTGTTTCTTGTACATGGCCACCATTTGACGCTTGCTTTCGTACAGCTTGTCCAACTCTGGAGAAGAAAAAAAACTGTCTGTCATAGTTCATATCAAAAGGTTTGCATGAAAAAGGGGGGGAAAAAAGACACAAAAATTATGTTTCTTTAAATCAAACTTTTAAGATCTCATTGGCCTTAATTTCCAACCTGAACATACCATTTCTTTTAAACAACATTTTTGTCACATCAAAACACTTTACAAATCCCAGCCACTTTCATAACAGCCACTGTTCTCAAAGAGTACATCTGAATGCTCAATCTTCTCAAAAATAAGCCATGACAAGGAAACGACATTTACGCTTGCTCTTTGACTGCAGCTAAAAGGAACCTAGTAGACGGGTAAACAGAGGCGAACTGATATAAAAAAAAAGTGTCATCACATTTCTGCAATTCAAGCCTTAAAGCTGCCCTTTGTTTTTTATTGACCCCTTTAGCATCATTTTTCATGGAAAAAAATATATGACATTTTGTTTTTTCAGCACGTATTTCCTATGCTGAAGCACATGCCACTCCCAGAACAATTGTTTGAATGGACGTATCTTAGTTCGCATGCTTTCAAATAAACAGCTAAACATGGAAGGCAATTCTGAACCAATTCACTCTAAAAATAAAAATTCTGAAAGAATTTTGGATTTGCACCGACACAAGGAACCATTTTCTCACTGTGGCACTCCTGATCGATGAGCAGAAACCTGCAAAGGAAAGAGCAAAGAAAGGGAGAGAATCGGAGTAATGCCTTCAAACCTTTTTTTCAGCTGTTCCGCTTTGCCCCTGCTCATCGTGTTGTCTGAACGCAGCTTCTCCTCCCTCTGCTTGAGCTCTGTCACCTTGTGGAAGTAGTACTGCAGCACAGGGAGGTCACCATCAGACCACATTCATTAAAGGAGTTCCTCAGACTTGTCTACTCTTGACCTGCTATTGAGGTACTTTTCCATAAAAAAAATGAGCACTTTTTCTATGGTGTGCACCAATTTCAGAATTTCTGAAAGAAAATAGAGGGAGGGGAGGGGTGTATGAGTGTGTGTGTTTTTTTTGAATAGTAGTAGTAGTCTCATTTCACACCTTTTCACAAAATTATGTGATATTAGACAAGTTGTGTGTGTGTGTGTGTGTGTGTGTGTGTGTGTGTGTGTGTGTGTGTGTGTGTGTGTGTCAGTGTGTAGATTGTATGTGGGTGTGCGTGCGTATGTGTGTGTGTGTGTGTGATGTCAGTGTGTAGATTTCACTGTTTTATCTACCAAATATTTTGGAGGGCAATGGGTGTGAGAAGGGGGTGGAGGGGTGCATTCCTTCCATTTTCACCTGCCATCACACAGCAGAGGTTTCTTCTTCTGGGTACCAGCCACCTGGTCCTGCATTCACCAAGGTCAATGTCATGGGGTACCAAAACCTCCTGGTCCTGCATCAGTTCTTCTGGGTACCAGCCACCTGGTCCTGCATTCACCAAGGTCAATGTCAGTTCTTCTGGGTACCAGCCACTGGGGTCCTGCATTCACCAAGGTCAATGTCAGTTCTTCTGGGTACCAGCCACCTGGTCCTGCATTCACCAAGGTCAATGTCAGTTCTTCTGGGTACCAGCCACTGGTCCTGCATTCACCAAGGTCAATGTCAGTTCTGGGTACCAGCCACCTGGTCCTGCATTCACCTAGGTCAATGTCAGTTCTTCTGGGTACCAGCCACTGGTCCTGCATTCACCAAGGTGAATGTCAGTTCTTCTGGGTACCAGCCACCTGATCCTGCATTCACCAAGGTCAATGTCAGTTCTTCTGGGTACCAGCCACTGGTCCTGCATTCACCAAGGTCAATGTCAGCTCTGGGTACCAGCCACCTGGTCCTGCATCACCAGAGTCAATGTCAGTTCTGCTCACACAAATAACTGGCAAACCCGATTCTTCAGCATGTGTTGGCACAAATTCATGCTCTCTCGCCATTTTCTTCCCTATGTTTCAGAGCAAGTTGTCCGAGAAGAAGCCCAACTTCGTGGACAGAAGTAAGCAAGAGTTGTTGCTCTTTAGTCAAAACCGCTGCCCTAGTTACCCTCTGCAAGTGCAATAACTGCTCAAGAACTTCCCTCTCTACTATGACCCTAGCTTTTCTTTTCAAGGTATTTTTTCTTACTTAGTTGTATTCCTCATGTTTTTTGCCAAACATGTGTACAAAACACAAGCAAAATCGTACGAGAGAACAGGTTCTGTCCCTTCTGAAAGAATCAACAGTCAGAAATACACTGCAGCATACAAGGTTCCTGTCAAAGTACATCAAGGGATATCCTGAAGAAAAGAAGTCGTGGAAGTTGTTACCAAGTATTTCAACATTGTTTACATGCAGACTTTTCTCACAGACCGCATCACGACATTCTCAGCATAAAGAATCAATGGTCAAAGTAATGCTGCAGCTTCCAGGGGTTACCAGGACACTACATGGATGGGTTTTGAATATAAGGAATCAACAGAGAAAGAAGTATTGCAAATGAATAACAAAAAAAAAAAAAAAAAAACCTCCCAAAACCCCCAGATTTCTAAGATGAACCACATTAAAGAGGTATTTAAAGTTATCAAAAGTCAAGGTACTACTGCAACATACAGGGATACCCAAACCAAATGACAAGGTTTTCATATACATATCTAACAATCAATAATAGAACATTTCACCATACAGGGTTCCCTATTAAAACCTAATCAAGAGGTACTTAAAAATCAATAGTGAAATAATTACTGCAGTACACAGAAATGATTTCTGACCACGGATCTTCTGTCAACAATACAAACTGTCTTTGAGGATGCTCAGAAGATTTGAAAATAGAAAAATAAACCAAACAGAACAAAAATTTTCAACATTTCGGTCACAGACTGTCTTCTGGGGCTGACAATATGACCTGTCTATGACAGAAACACTGTACATTTTTTTTTCTATTCCAGATCTTCTGAGCATCCTAAAAGATAGTTTGTATTGCAATACACAGAGTTCCCAGTCAAACCACAATAGGGCATTTACTTCATAAACAATATAAAATTAAAATAGACAGTGTCTTTTTTTGCTACATGACGGGTTCCTCATCAAACCAGATCAGGTCATTTTTTACATCAATAAATCAATAGTGGAAGAACAACTGTGGCTTGCAGGGTTCCTGATCAAACTACCTGGGGTTTTCAACAGAAAAAAAAACACTCACGCGCTGTTTCAAACCACCCTACGTTCCCTGAACAGAGCCACTGAGGTCACTAATGCACTAGGACAGACACCACGACTTACATCTTTTTCTTCTCGCATCCTACGCTGCCTGTCCCGCATGGCGTCTTTATCCTTCTTCTTGCTCAGGTACTGTCTGCAAAAGTGTCACAGCAGCAGTCAGAAGAACAGAGCAAAGCATTACACTTCCTGACGTCTGAGAACAACTTGTCCCCCCCCCCCCCTCTCCCCCCCTCCCCCTCGCCCCCACATGCACATGACTCTTACAAAGGCAGCCCAAGGAAATTCCTGGCTCTTCCCGAAAATTTCAGGATCTAGAGTTTTGGGTGTGTTTTTTTTCCCCCACATTTCTAACTTCACTATCAATTCTCAAAGACTGACAGAAAGACATTGCTGAAGTGACGGAGTATTTTGCTTCTCTTCAAACATGACAAAACAAGTTCATTTATTTTCGAACGAAATTTCATATTTGGGACTTAAAGCTTTATGTTACCACGTTATCTATGGCATCAAACATGAAAATAGTTAAAAAAAAATTTTTTTTTTAATACTAATTTAGAATCAAGGTTTCTTGGGGGAAGGGTGGGGGTGAGAAGGGGGCCAGAAGGTGGACAAGTGATCGCACTGCCCCTTTCCACTTTAACTGACCCATGTTACAAAACTTAAATGAAACATTTTAAAACAAACAAATCAACAACAACCAATGAAACTTACGTTAGTGTCTTTTTGGATCGACGAAGGCTATCAATTTCTGCCACAATTTTCTTCTCTTGAGACAGCTTAAAGTTCTGCACCTTCAGGCTCCATTCCAGACGTCTGGGGGGGAAAAAAAAAAAAAAAAAAAGTAAGCAAGCTGGACACTCTGAGGACACCAAATGAACCATGACGTCACAACCATTTTCTAACCAGTAAGTTTTATTGGCAGACTCCACCATCACACATCCAAGACTTTTTTCCCCTCCAAATTTAAGCGTATCACTCACAGGGGCTATCACTGCATTGTAGTGAGGATTATTTTCACTGGTTTCTTCTCTGAAACTGTGTCTGTGAAGTCCTCAGTTCCTAACTAGTCAGACTGAAGAGCACTTTCAGCCACACGTTGGTTCGCTTGTGACATGGTGATCGGTGTGTGTCCCCAAGGCAACAGCTAAGAGGTCCAATTTTTTCTTAGAGGTATACCTTGCTTGCATAGTAGTTGGACATTTGATGTTGCATCCATTTGTGTATGTGTGGTAACAGTTGCACCTGACGCAATCGCTACTTTTGAGATAAGCTTTTTCTTACATTTCATGTCTTAACTGCAATAACAATAAGTTCTTCCAACTCGCATTTCCTTAACACCTGGTTCCTTGATATATCTTGGGACAATTTCCTGATCTCATACCTTTTTTTTTTTTTTTTTCAATGATAGATATTTCCTGGCTTGGTTTTTGCAACTGTTCCACCTTCACACAGGTAATTACACTTACCTGATTGCTTCATCTATCTTGTCTTCACTTCTGTAGTGCAGAGAGGATTCCAGTCGGGAGATGTTGTGCATCTGGCGAGCAGAGGACAGAACAGTTCAGGTTTTGATTCAGGATCAGCCCTAAGACCTGCTTCTTCCACCATGATTAGTGCAATAGTAGACAGGTCTAAAGAACACTTTGGACACTGATCTATTACGCTAAAGATCATCCGGTCATTTTAAGCATTAAAAAACGTAACGATCTGGGCAAACACAGAATAACACAATGTTTCACAATGCTAAAGAAGGAAGACCATTAATGATGCACTGACACAGTACCGACTTTGTCAACTTATGAGAGAGTGTAAGACAGTCTTCAGGTATCAACTCTACGGTCTTCAGGTATCAACTCTACGGTCTTCAGGTATCAACTCTACGGTCTTCAGGTATCAACTCTGTCTTCTGTTTCCTGCAGTACACCCCACTTCCAGACTGGTTTACCCCCAAATTTGTGCACCTGTAATATCTCAGACAAAAACCTGTAATTAACAAAAAAAAAAAAAAAAAAACTGTAATTTTCGTAATCGCAATACTTTCACCACTTTTGAAGATTTGGAAGAGCCGGCTGTTAGCGCGCAAGACCATTTTGTCGCCATCTTTGACAAAGTGAAAGAAGCAAGGCATGCTGGGAAATGTCTTCTTATTGTTTTTTGACTGAAATGGTAGCCGACAAAACTTCGCGTTTAACAATTTTTTTTTTTTTTTTTTTTTTCCCCTGTAATATTTTTTTGTTGCATAATTCCCGTAATTTCTTTTTTTTTTTTCCCCTAAAAATTACGGCAAAATCATAAGGGTAAAACAAGCCTGCAGTTGCTCAGATCCACTCATTCTTCTTGCCAGTCCCGGCAGACCATGCTAATTCATGACACAAAATGGTTTGCATCTGACTAGCCCCAGACTGTAATCAGTCAGTTACCATCAAGCATGCAGACGAAGTGAGCAAAGTTGTGGTACCATACAGCTGGAATGTGCAAGCTTAGCAAGCCAAGCAAATGCTCAGGTCTGTGGTGCTCTGGGATGGCGCAAATCACCCACTGCTGGTGACACAGAGTTTAATTTTGAAAATGACGGGACCAGCTCAACTAACAATCAAAACTTTAAAATGCACATCTGCCTGTTTTATCTGCTGTCAAGGCCGATTCAGTTTGAATCAGCGCTACTTTTTTCTTCAGAAATCATCTCAAAATGATTTGCAACATGTTTGCCAGCCACATTTAAGTCGATCCCTCAATTGGCTATTACTGTTTCAACCAACCAACTTAAACAGACTATGCAGTACACTTCCACACAAAAGGTTTCTCACTTCGTTGCTATTTGAACTGAATGCCAACTGAACAACTTACCACACTGCTCCAATACTGACTGATTCATCTACACATGACTGGTACATTTACAGAGTACAAATACTGACTGATTAATGTACACATGACAAATACATCTAAGAGTCATTCAAAATATTTTTTTCCACTATGGTGTAGGCAAATCAATTATCAAAAGCTCAACCATAAAAAACACAAAATTCTCTGTCATACATAAAAAATCTGCTCAGATTTTCATAATTTTATCATTTACACAAGGTGCCCCTAAAACAAACCCCATACACATATATGCAAAAAAAAAAAAAAAAAAAAAAAAAAAAAAATTTTTACCCCACAAGACTTCAGAATTTTAAAAAATCATGAAAAACCTTAAATGTTAATAATAATTATTCTTAAAAGTAAAATTTGTCATCCTTGGAAGTGACTATCAACACTTTCAAATCAAACTGTTATTCCCTTATCTAAATTCCGCAGGAAGCCTCTTGCTTACCATTTCTGTAATGTCTTTGTTCAGTTTTTGCAGATCGTTGTCAATCTTTTTGCGTCGTTCGATGTTTGCATATTTCTCCGCCTTCAGGTTCTTCAGTTCCTCTGCCACTTTACCAGGCCCGGCCGTTTTCTGGAATCTGTCAAGGACTGAGTTTACTTTTGGGTACAAAGCCTGTATCACTGTCCAGCTGACCACAATGGAACTTAGCAGACCTCTAACTGGACCAAAAGCAAAACACACACACACACAGAGTAAAAAACTGCATGCCAAAAAATATGTACATAATCCTAACATACCAAACGGGAGTTAGTTTTAAAGCGAGGAGGCAGCAGGCGGAGAGTGAAACAAACTCAAAAGTAACCATAGTACTCCACAGGATGAAAGGCACAAACAAATTACAAGACAAAAAAACAACAACAACAACAACAAAAAACGCAATTCAACCACTTTGGTTTCCTTCAGGCAAGGTACACAATATTCAGGACAATGAAAGCGAAACGAGCAATCACGTATCTCCTCAAACTGGGCGCAAAATGGACTTGAGGAGGCAAGTAAGTGATTGTTCTTCATTTTGACTGTCCTGAACTTCGTTTCTCTTGCCTTAAGAAGACTACAGAAGTCAAAATGCATCATGTTTTGTCTCTCATGTTTGTCCCTTTCGTCTGGTGGACTACTATTTTTTTCTTTTAAGTTTATATCAGATGGGAGGTCAAGCACTTACACCCAATCACAGGGATCTGTAGAATTTTCAACTCCTCCAGATAGCTACACACTGCTGAGAAGTTTGTTATGGCAATGGAAGGGTGGACTGAGCTGGAACCACACAATACAAACAGAATTCACATTTCCAGCAACTGGCTCAGATTCATCAACACCTTTTGACCAACACACTGGTTTAAATCAGATCTATCCCTAGCAAAGCAATCCAAAGCTTTGATAACCATATCAAACAAGTTTTCTGACAGCCCAAACCCAATGGTCTTTCATTCAGTTACTATCATGTTTAACATCCATACCTACTTACAGTGACCTAACAGACGTCCCATTCTGATCTTTATCTAACTTACGTACCAGCATATATCCCCAGATTTTCTAAACTAAACAGATTCATGCAAAATTCCTGGTTGGCCCTAGACACCTTTAAAAATTACATTAAAAAAACCACCACCACCCTGAATTCTGTAAAAACCAGGAAGTTTGCATGTCTAAGGCTTATCTGAGAAGGTTATCAATGGAAACGTGACACTGTCAGCACTATTTATAAATCTGTCACTCAGGACAACACAAACAGTATGGACATAGATCCACATGCAGAGATCCACGTTAAAAGACACTCCTTTCTACCCACTAACAGGGGAGAAAACTCTGTTAAAGGATACAAGGGCCTCCAGCTGTTCTTCGATTTTGCGTATACTGTTGCTGAGACCATCCATCTCCTCATCAAACTTCTTTTTACTTGGTGCCCGCGCTCTCCGCACATCTGAAATTACCACATTCAATCTCTTCACAGCTTGCACATCTGAAATCACCACATTCAATCTCTTCACAGCTTGCACATCTGAAATCACCACATTCAATCTCTTCACAGCTTGCACATCTGAAATTACCACATTCAATCTCTCACACAGCTTGCACATCTGAAATCACCACAATCTGTTCAAAGCTTGCACATCTGAAATCACCACATTCAATCTGTTCAAAGCTTGCACATCTGAAATCACCACATTCAATCTGTTCAAAGCTTGCACATCTGAAATCACCACATTCAATCTCTTCACAGCTTGCACATCTGAAATCACCACATTCAATCTCTTCACAGCTTGCACATCTGAAATCACCACATTCAATCTCTTCACAGCTTGCACATCTGAAATCACCACATTCAATCTTTTCAAAAGTTTGCTCGAGAGAGAGAGAGAGAGAGAGAGAGAGAGAGAGAGAGCAACAACAAAAACCTTAGAGAGAGACACAGAGAAACACACACACACACAAACACTGACAATGAGGAAACACACACACACACTGAAAACCAGTCACATTTCTATCCATCATTTTCTCATTTTCACATACATGCATCATTTATCCTTTTGCATACTGCCTAAATTATAAATGCAAACACTATCTATGAACATCGTATCATTTACACTTGCGCTTGTCCACCAAATCCCAAATCGTCTAATATCATTTTTAGTGAACAGACGTTAAACAGAACCACCACCACCAAATCCCATCTAAGCTGCACTGAAGGTGGACACTACAAAAATGTATTTTTCAAAATCTAAGTGTAAAATCAAACTGTTGTTCCAAAAAAAAAGTTCTGCTCCATCTAATGTACAGCACAGAGACAGGTCTGTCAAGAACAGTGACAGGTTGTCATCTTGCATTGAAACATCAGGGCTGAATTTATCATAATCTGCATCATCTGCTGTTACTATCACCCTTTCCTTTTCAAACTCTTTTTACTGCAATTAAGTTCTGGAATAGTATTGGTTCAATAAGGAAATCTTGATTCCAGGCCTGTTTCGACATTAAAAAAAAAAGCACAAAAGGATCAATCAACTTATTAGCATAGACAGGTCAGTCAAAGTTTATGAATGTTATGCTGACCATTAATCCACAAAACTGTCAAATAAGAAGGAAATCTGTTTGTCTAAACTGCACTGTCAAAAAAAAAAACAAAAAAAAAAAATAAACCATAATTATTTAGACTAAGAATAATAAAGAGCGAGTGAAACAGTGTGTGTGTGTGTGTGTGTGTGTGTGTGTGTGTGTGTGTGTGTGTGTGTGTGTGTGTGTGTGTGCGCGTGTGTGTGTGTGTGTGTGTGTGTGTGTGCGCGCGCGTGTGCATGCGTGTGTGTGTGTATGTGTATGCGTGTGTGTGTGTGTGGGGAGTGTGTAAATGCAGGCTTATATATGCATCACTGAAAACAATCAAAGTATATTATGTAAACCAAAGTGTAAGTGTGAACACATGCACATTGGTAAGAATCCGCAAGCAAATCTCGTGCGTGCGTTATGCGTGCATGCTGTGTGTGTGTGTGTGTGCGTGTGTGTGTGTGTGTGTGTGTGTGTGTGTGTGCATGTAAGCAACTCTACCTGTATGATTGACAAATGACAAAATCTACTTGTTGCATCTGGATCTGGATATATTATGCATATAATACAGTATTTAAATTTCTTATTGCATGGAAACTAGAGTGTGCCTGAATATGTGCACGTCTGTCAGGTTAGTTCATGTAAGGTATTGTTGCTCATACTATGGCCTAGCCAACCGCAAAGGGCCATATCAGGGCTGTGACAGTTCATGTGTGTGTGAATGTGTGCAAGTGTACACACACAAGTGTGTGTGTGTGTGTGTGTGTGTGTGTGTGTGTGTGTGTGTGCGCGCGCGTGCGTGCATGTTTGAGTATGTGCAAGCATGTGTTTGTGTGTGGGTGTTTAAGACTAGAGAGAGAGAAAGAAAGAGTGTGTGTGTGTGTGTGTGTGTGTGTGTGTGTGTGTGTGTGTGTGTGTGAGAGAGAGAGAGAGAGAGAGAGAGAGAGAGAGAGAGAGAGAGAGAGAGAGAGTGTGTACTGTGTCAGTCAGTGTGTGCATGAGTGTGGGCAAGCATGGTGCATACTGGCATGTTTGAATGAAAGATGCATCCAACTGTTACAACAAAGAAAAAAAAACCCAGTACAGAACCTTTAAGCTTAGCACCCTCTGACCCACAGATTCCCACCAGTTTTATCATGCTTTAACGCCAACTGCACAGTTCAGCAGTCACCTGACGACACTGGCCCGACACAGTGGCACAGACCACAAACCACTTCAGCCTTGCTTTCTAAAAGATACACCACCACAACTGAACAAAGTGACGATGGTATAGATAAAGCGTTGCCAACTGACAGGTCTTTGCCGAATATAACACAGCCCATGCATCAATCCAGAAGGACAACGTGTCTTGTTTCAAGCCTTCCCAGTGAGAAGAAGAAAAAAAAAAAAAGTCAATACAAGGCTCGCTGTCTATTTTTGACGCCTGACGCAAGGAAAGGCCATCATATGGGCAGACACGTGTAGAGCTGGCTTGGCCCGGTTTCTTTCTCTTTCCCTCAAGGGTGCGACTGTGAGGGAGGGCGGAGAGGGGGGGGGCTTTCAGGGCTATAGATCTCGTGATGACTGTCTGACAGGCTACTGGGGTCATTCTTACTGTGTAGCAACAAGCTGGCCTTGTCATCAGGCTGCATGAATGCACAGTCGTGTATGATGCTTTGAATCATTCACACCACGTCTCTGGACCGTCATGAACAGCTGAGAACATATAAAAATTAACAGCTGTGTAGCAAAGGAAGCTGGCCTTATCAAATCAGGAGCTAACACCAAATGTGCAACAGCACATATGAATGCATGCACCCACCAATGTGCAACACAAGCATGATGCTTTGACACACACACACACACACGTCTCTCTCTCTCTCTTTGACTGAAACCATTTACTGTCAGAAATATACTGTTGAACTGACACATATAAAAATTAATACAGCTGATATACAAAAAGGAAACTGAACAGGAAACTTAAATTCAAATGTAAAATAATATGGAAGTTGTAATTAACACCACATGGTCTCTGGACCGTCATGAACAGAAAACATAAAAATGAACAGCTGTCAAAAGGAATGCACCACCATGGCAGACACAACAGCACATATGAAGCATGCATGTGCAGACACAAGCATGTGCTCTCTCGCACACACACACACACACACACACACACACACACACTCTCTCTCTCTTTGACTGAAACCATTTACTGTCAGATTAATATACTGTTGAACTGACATTTAAAACATAATAAATCAATGAAAAACCAAAATAATACAAGACTGATATACACATCATAAAGGAAACTTAACAGGGAAACATTTAAATTCATAAGTAAAATAATAAAATCAGAAGTTGTAAGTATTTACAAATTACATCTTAACTGTCCTACAAATTAAAACATCTCTCTCTCTCTCTCTCTCTCACACACACACACACACACACACACACACACACACACACATGACAGAGAGGGATGAGAGAAAGACGAACTAACTAGAAAAGTCAGTGAAACCTGGACAGAAAATGAAAGACGCGAGCTCCACAGATTCAGAGATCAAGAACACAGGGCAACCATGGTGCAGCCTCTCAAGCATGTCCACACATGTAGGGGCATCACACTCATTAGAAAATGTGCACTACAGCTTACCATGAACTGATCAAGTACGACACGTACAATGACTAATGCCATCTGTGATACCGATACTCATTTCTGCTTCAAAAAATGGAAACAAAGAAAATTTTGCAACAATTACATCCTGGACAGCCTTAATTAAAGTAGGGAGAATCTTAACTGGTGAAGTATGCACATGTATAAGACTAAACAAATACTGTAATGTTCAACAAGTCAAACAAAATGAAAGTCCGCAGCAACTGCACCCTGAAGCATGTAAACCTTAGCAGAGGCGAATTCTTTATCATCCACTTTGCACTTTCCATGTCAGTTTTATTTCTGTCAAATGGGACCTGTAGACAAGTGTTTACAAGCAGGAGACGGAGGCTAGGGAGACAGGTGATTAAACAGGCAGGTGACTGAAGGTGGGCGGGGTCTTGCTAAGGCTGTACCTCTCTCCCATGACCCTACTTTAAGCTGTAGGATAGGGCACCAGTGACTGCCTACTGCCCAGGGCAGGCATCTCACCTGTGTTTGGCAAGTGGTCAATGCTGTCACTAGTGTCAGCATGCCAGCTATCTGCCACTACCGCCAGGCAGGAGCACCATTTCTCAAACAGAGAGACTCTCTGCCATTTTGTTGGAGATTCCACGTCATTATTTAAGTACCTTTAATTTCAAGTTACTGTTTATGACATTCACACCCTACCACATCATTTCAAGTCATAGGCTGAGTCAGAAAAACACCCAGCCCATCAAAAATGAGTACACAGGTTATCTAGTACGAGTCACTTGCTGACAAAATGGCAAACGTCGTTAAACTGTTCTCCTGTTTTTCCTGCTGAGCAGTTCAGAGAATTCCATGTAATTACTGCTTGATGGGCAAAATCTCTGCCTCTCTTACCCCGGGCAGAAAAAACAAAAAATTAAAGTCCTATTGTGGTTTGCATGCACAGTACATAATGATGCAAAAGATCAAAAGATTTCATTCGATATAATTTTTCTTCTAACTGAATCCTCAACCGCAGCTGAGAAGTAAAGTGTATAATGCTTGTCAGTGAGAGACAGCGTTCAGAGTTAGGATCCTTGTGATGTAAAGAACTAACATACAGCATTATGTGTCAGTCTTTTTTTGTTCACATGGGACAGTGACCATTCATTCAGATGAAGCATTCACACCATTATAGCACACAGCAACAGGGGTCACAATCCTCTTTGCTGTTTTGTATTCAAGGACTTGGTGCTTGCAAAAAACAACAAAAAAAACCTGTTCCAGGCAGTGAAAAATGTATTCCCTTAAGAATGTTGAAAACAAAAAAAGCCTTTGCCGTCTCTCCCTTGCCACCACGACCCTTGCGGACGCTCTATGCAGTAATCAATCACTCAGGCTCTATCTTCAACTTTTGTCCACTGTGGTACTGAAGGATTTGAAGCAAAAGAAAAAAAAAAAAAAAAACAGACTGCTGGAGAAGTAACACAGACAGTCTCCAACAAAAATAGCATTTAGAACTATATTGCACATACGGCAGTTGGCAATTGTGCTCTTCCAACATGTTTACTTTTTAGTTCTGTTCTGGAAACTGGAACTTTGCTCACAAAGCACACTGCTGACTATTTACAAATGAAATTTGGACCTATGCATGACCTATCAAGCTTGTGTGCAAAGCTGTCACCTTAATGCCAAGGTGGAAATCTGTTCCTCTCTCTCTTTAACTGAATCTTGTGGAGGATCAGAAGTGAAAAGGTTGTGCCGTGTCTCCGCAACCACAGTTTATTCTGAAGTAAAAATGATCAAATTTTGATCATCTGGATTCAAAACAAGCAGCAAGAGTTCAGGAGCCAAAGAACTGAGTAGTATCCCTTTGCAGTTGTCAGGAAGGTACACTCTGCGTTCCTTGTGCTAGATGCAACCAGCAATGGCAAAAATGTCACAGAAGGCAAACCCGAGACTGGCAATGTCACAAACCAGTCAACAAAAAAAACAAGGATTTTTTTTCCCTCCCAAACAAACCATACGTTAAAATTTGTCAACGTGATAACAATTCTTCTTTCATGAAGCAATACAGAAAGACAAGACCTACAGTAACACTCTCCACCCACCTCCACAACTCAACACTTACCATCCCACACTCCACTCTTCTCCCCCTCCCCCCCCCCCCAATCTAATATCACCATTGTGAACGTGTGAATGGACAATTCTCTAAAGTGATGTCCTCATTCTTCTCTCCCCCCATCCCCGAAATCACTTCTCTCTCTCTCTACCTGTCTCTCTCTCTCACACATACACGCACATCAGGCACACACATACATTTGCGCGCTTGCGATCACACACACTGACACAGACAGATAGATTGTCTACACATACACAGTGACCTATAGGTAAAAATAACAACTTGAGCCAATTCATAATGCTTACTGCTAACGACTTAAAACTACACAAAATATCAGAGACATCAACTCTGAAGTTCCGTTTCATTGCACTTTGTCCTTTCACTTTAAGCTGTCTCATTGCATTTTGTCCTTTCACTTTAAGCTGTCTCATTGCATTTTGTCCTTTCACTTTAAGCTGTCTCACTTTAAGCTGTCTTTTTTGTCCTTTCACTTTAAGCTGTCTCATTGCATTTTGTCCTTTCACATTCAGCTGTCTCTCATTGCATTGCATTTGTCCTTTCACTTTAAGCTGTCTCATCGCATTTTGTCCCTTCACTTTAACTTTCAGCTGGACAAAATGCAGTGAGACAGCTTAAAGTGAAAGTTTCACTTTAAACTGTCTCACTGCATTTTGTCCTTTTCACTTTCAGCTGTCTCACTGCATTTTGTCATTTCACTTTCAGCTGTCTCACTGCATTTTGTCCTTTCGCTTTCAGCTGTCTCACTGCATCTTGTCCTTTCACTTTAAGCTGTCTCACTGCATCTTGTCCTTTCACTTTCAGCTGTCTCACTGCATTTTGTCCTTTCACTTTCAGCTGTCTCACTGCATTTTGTCCTTTCACTTTAAGCTGTCAGGGACTGCATTTTGTCCTTTCGCGATTTCAGCTGTCTCACTGCATTTTGTCCTTTCGCTTTCAGCTGTCTCACTGCATTAGGGTGTCCTTTCACTTTAAGCTGTCTCACTGCATTTTGTCCTTTCGCTTTCAGCTGTCTCACTGCATTTTGTCCTTTCACTTTAAGCTGTCTCACTGCATCTTGTCCTTTCACTTTCAGCTGTCTCACTGCATTTTGTCCTTTCACTTTAAGCTGTCTCACTGCATCTTGTCCTTTCACTTTAAGCTGTCAGGGAACATGTGTCATACGATGACTGGGGGAAAAAATGCATCTCTATGATGAAACCATGTGTATCAGCCCAAACATTAGGGTGGGCTGTGCACCCAACACTGTTAGTAACATGATGACAGAGGAGGCTAGGGGAGGCAGGACATACACAGGTGTGTCCAGCCTGCCCCAAACATTAGGGTGGGCTGGGTACCTAACACAGGAACAGGATGACAGAGGTTAGGGGAGGTAGGACATACACAGGCGTGTCCCAGCCTGCCCCAAACGTTAGGGTGGGCTGGGTACCTAACAGGATGACAAAGAAGGCTAGGAGAGGTAGGACATACACAGGTGTGTCCAGCCTGCTCACTATTTACTCCTGACGGAGTGAGGAAGAGGATGGGGAAAAACGGTACAGTGATACTGTAACTTGTGCTCTGTTGAAAAAGTCCCATCTTGACCCACCAAATTTTGTGGAAAACTACAGGCCTGTGTCAAAGTTGCCTTTCGTTTCTACAATCCTGGAAAAGGTAGTTTTACACCTGGTCAACTTCTCAATCATTTGAGTCAGTCTGACTTGCTTCAGCCCTTCCAGTCTGCTTACAAGGCAAATCATTCCACAGAGACAGCTTTACTTTGTTGTGTCAATGACCTGCTTTCTGCTTGTGACCATGGTAACATATCTTTGCTACCTGATCTGTCAGCAGCGTCTCATGTGCTGGATCGTAACATCCTGCTTAATAGACTACAGTACAAATCTTTTTTGGACTGTCAGGGAATGTCCTAAAAATGGTGGTTTGCATCTTACCTGAGTGACCGATTCCAGTCTGTTGTTGTACTCAATCATGGTTCAAACCTGTTCCTCTGAAGTATGGACTACTCCAGGGTTCCATGTTAGGCCCTGTGTTGTGTACACATTCAACCCTCTCACAGTCTCAGTCAGCAGATCAGGCAGTGTGATGCTATGCATCACATGTTTGCTGACGATGTGCAGTTGCATCAGTCAGCACAACCCTGTCAGTTTCCCAAGCTCCATGCCACTAGCAGACAACAGAATCTGTCAAAAAATGGAAGACTGTAAACAAGCTGAAAATGAATAATGGGAAAACCAAGATCGGTTTTGCCAAGTCTGTGAGGAATCTTGGGGCACATCTGGATCGTGTCCTCACAATGGAGGACCATATTATAATGCTACTGTGTAGGACCATCTATCTTGAGCTCCGCAGAATCAGTCATTTCTGTCCTTTTCTTACCATCAATGTTTAACCAAAAAGCTCATGTCAGCATTTGTTTTGTCCAGACTGGACTACTGCAATTCTTTGTTTGCTGGTCTTCCAAACAAGCTGCTGGACAAATTACAGATGGCTCAGAATCATGCTGCATGCACAGTCCTCAGAAAATGCAAATTTGACTGTAAAGAAAGTCCCAGATAGACAGAATAAAGAATATGTATTGATGCTTGTATGTGTGCCTGCTATCTGTTCTCTCGCTGTCACTCCAAATCAGACAAACACATTCACCCACTGGGAAAGGAAAGGAAACTAAGGTTGAAAAACTTGAGCCACACCATTTTATTTAATAAAAGAAATAAACGTTTTTTCCTTTGCTGTTATGGCCTGGGTATGGGCAGAGGAGGGGAAACAAGATAAAGTCACCACCCTGGTGAAGACACCGTTTTTGGTTCCTGCTGCACTTCACTCCAGGCAGCTCTCCAAGTCATTATTTTTGGGTGTTCCTTGACTCTCCGACCTTACGACTTCTTCCCAGTCCCTGGAAGAAATCACGCCCGTAACCCCTCGAAACCCAACGTCAGTCTGTGCCCAGTCCCTGGCACTGGAAGCCTTTACAAGGCAAAAGACATGTCAACTGTGTCAACGAAAGGCTCAGCCAGCAAACTTCCCCACAACAGGTGAGTGATTTACGTTCATGCAAGCTGTGCACACACAACCTCGCTACTAGATGTTCTATTTATTTTGGTCTCGTCTCCAAGCTGTCTGGGACAAACACACCTTTTGTTACATTGACATGCAAAGCCTCTCTTAAGGGAACTGCACAGGCTTCCTGTCCCAGCCCGCACTGAACACAAAATCGCCACCCTCTGCTTTTGATGCCTCCACGATCTTGCCGCCTCCTAACTTTCAAACCTAGTTAAACTATACACACCATCAAGATCACTATGTTCCTCGGACACCAGTCATTTAACTATTCCCCATGTTCAGCTGGAGACATGGCAAACGTTCCTTTTCTTTCGCTGGGCCCCACGGTTTTTAATTCTTTACCTCTTTCGCTTCCCAACGCACAATCTCTGGACACTTTAAAGTCAGGCTTGAAGACCTTCTTATCCATGTCTATCTTAATTAACGACGATTAATTTTATGCACGGCACTGTTATGCTGCTGTTATATCTTACCCTGAATAATGTGTGTGCATGTGTATGCATGTGTATGTATATATGTGTGTGTGTGTGCATGTGTGTCTGTGTGTCTTGAGTGTTTGCATGTGCTGGAGAGAAGGGGGAGCGCGAAGGTGGAGACAACATAGGGAACAGTATATGGGATGATGTTGCTTATCTGCATGCATAAACTATAATTCTATATTTTAAATTGTATGTTGGTGTTATGATATTATAGTTTATATGCCTTAACCTTATGTGTTTCCTTTCTTCTCTTCATTCTTGACATTCAGCTTTGATATTGTAATGGCGCCTGAAGCCTCATGAGGGACAGGCCTCACTTCTCCTTTGATGAATTAAATCATTATTATTACTTTTTTGTTATTACATTTTAGTTGGGGTTGTACTCACAAATCTTAGGTGTGCAGAGTACATCACACTCCTGACAGTGAGTGACAGCTAAGAAGTCTTTTCCCTGAACTTTTGAGAAGTTTTGTTTATATCCTTAGGCACTTTCTCACTCACAATCACAGACATGCACTCTACCTTTCCAGATGGCTTGGAGGTCTTTTGCCAGGATTCTTGATGAGCTTTTCTAATGTTATATACAACCAACAGCACTACAAGTCCATCATTCTATCAGTATAAGTCTCTAGTCTTGGTGATCAAGTATTAGTTTTGTAACTGTCAAAGCCATCCCTCCCTAGGCTGTTGTGTCCATGGCTGTTGTGACGCACTTCTAAGGCACATCTGTCTCCAAGTCAAAGGAAGTGGACTGGAGCCAGCGGCCCTAGCACTAATCTATCAATATTAACACTATGAGCACCACCTAACTTCTGAACTAACTACACTACCACCTCCTTCTACCAGAACTAGTCAAGACATTGTACTGTCCAAGTTCGTCTGTTTGATTATCTGACCGTCAGGAACACTTCTCAGGTAAGGTGCACTTTGTCAGTTTGTGCCTAACGCAGAGCTGGCCTGTATGCATAATAGCATCCATGCGCTGCTAAAAAAAAAAAAAAAAAAAAAAAACCATGACTACAATGTCAAACAACTTGAATTTCATTAGCTAGCTTTTGCCCATACACAGGGCTATGGAAGATGATGTCTCTGACAAGTGTTGGGTACTTCATCGGGAAAGTTGGAGACAGAGGAAAAGAAGTCACAAGTGTTACAATTGGCTATTACATCAAATCACGCATTCTTCGAGTACCCATAACACTTCAAGCTCAAATCGGCATCACGCATAGAGATCTAGTCTTCGATTTGATTACTACAACCATTCACTCAATCACACTAAAAAATCCCACACTGGACACAAACCACTGGCTGATTCATTCAGTCACACAGTGGGTGTGGTTCTCTCCGACTTTCCCATGTTTTGTTTTGATTTTTTTAACGAAACAGAGTTTCAAAGCAAGACTCACCACCACTATCCTTACTATTGCATTCAGTATTTTCTACCGCATCCGCCATCTTCATTTGTTTTGCACTGACTGGACGTACTTAACAGTCTGATTTATGTTCTCTTGAAGTTTCGACATCATCTCAAACTGTTCAGCATGAGGCATCCATGTCGTCGTGACCATGTGACCTCTTTCGTCACAACCGCTTTGCAGGTGCCCAAGCCAAGGTCAAGTAACACGCGCATGGCTGAAACGGAAGAAAATGCATGATCTGGTTTTGCCAGTTTTGAGTTGTGGAATTCATGCGGCAGCAACTCAAAAAAGTCTAGGTTCGGAACGCTTTTCATGCATCAAACTTTTGTTTGAAGATGCACAATACGGTCTACGTCCCAGCAATTTACTTCCAACAGCCTAGGCATACTCGATTTTGCTTTCCTAGGGGGGTTATCTTATTAGCATAATAAGACATATTCATGCGCATTGTTTGTTCTTGGTCGATTTTTTAAATAAAAGCGGCAAAAAAGTTGCATTGTGATGACACCCATTAAAATATACGAAGTCAATCATGTTGTAACTATAACTGAATGTTGCTGAAACAGTTCTGTTCTAAATGTCTGGACTATTTTCTTTTACCCCTACATCCGTAAAGTGTAATCATTCGAAAGTCGTGTTTGGGCGGGAAACAAAAGAGACGCCATTTTGTTGTGTCAAACTTCCCGGGAATGATGTGGAAATCTTGTGCATTTTGCAGCAGTAGACCGCCGATTGACGTCAGTTTGATGAGAAATGTTTTGTGTAGTTTGTTATTGCAGACAGTGTTCTTAATTGTTTTGAGTAAGTATCGGAAATTGTTTTAATAGAATGCATGTGTATGAATCTGCGAACGTAGGTTATAGAAATTGATATCAACTTGCTAGATGGCAACGGAATGTTCATATAATCGCTTTCAGTTTTAGTAGTCTTGCATCTGTTTGAGTAATCTTAGGTTTTTTGTTTAGAGAATATCGCTGCAACAAATGATATCGAAAGTATTGCTGAGGGACATTCGATAGTTGAGCTATACTTTCCAGTCCGTGGCGGCGTCACTCACACGAGAACGAGGTCACAGCTAGGAAGCTGTGAAGGAACTCGGCAAGAGATGATAATGTAATTGAATCCGGAGATTGACAGTTAAACGATCGGATCATACGGTTTTAGATTTTATTTAATGATCGCTCAGTTCACATCATGCTGAGGTTGTACCGTCCTTTGCACAGTGTATGCATCAATTGATACTTTTTTTTTTTTTTTTTTTTTTTTAAAACAAAATGATCTGTAAATTAGTAGGTTTGCGGACGCCGTCTCAGTAGCCGGAAATGATGGATGGGACTTGATTGGGGGATGGGGGAGGCTTTGGATAACAAAACATTTAGTTTGAAATAGTGCGACAGAGGATAGGAAACTTGAGTCATCTGTGACCAAAAGGAGTGTCAGTTGCCCTGTGCACAATCTTGACCGAGTTCAATACGTTGCAGGAACCAGTTTGGTTATTTTGCAACAGAAAACCAGGGAGCTGGGAAGAAAATTAATATTTTAAGGAAATTAAAAGATAAACAAAGTAGGAGCCAAAGGGATAGGAGAGGAAGGGATGGAAAGAAAGGAGAGAGACATGCATATACTTCGATGTATTGTAATATGCATGCTTGGTTAAATACTTGATTGTACATCACATTGTAACCATGTCTGATTAACATGTCAACAGCTTGATGATGGGGGGGGGGGGGGGGGGGGGGGGGGGGGGGGGGGGGGGGGGGGGGGGGGGGGGTTTTTTCTTTTCACCTTTCCTTTTTTTCTCTACAGGCAGAACATTCTAAAAAGTTGATGAATAAGTTTTAAAAAGAAAGGAGAGAGAGCATTATGCTAGGAATTACCAAATTATAGAAGAAAATGCAGAGACAGTTCAATCTTGAACAATGTCTTGAAATTAGTTCCAGTTAGAGATCAACTACAGGAAGAAAGCTTATTTATACATATAGCAGAGATATTTTAACTACCCAGTTCAGCTGACAGTTACCAGATAACCACGGGTGTTTGCAGAGCAGTGATGTAATTGTTGGAGATTTTATACTCGGTAGGTGTAAGACTGAAAGCTTATAAATGCGGATCTTGTCATCAGGCATCATGAACTAGTCTAGTGGTAGAGCTGAGAGCTGAGATAAAGCTTTGGACAGGCATGCATAGAGAAACTGTCCCAGCTACATGCAGTCTTTTACTGATTTTAGTGTGGTATGCTTCAGTTCACAGAGCATGTTGACAATGTAACCCACTTTTTCCTCCCATTCAGTGAGGCAAGTTGCTTGCTCCTGAGGAATCGCCTGATGATCCTTGCCTTTCAGGTGTGGGTCCCATACTGTGGATCCATAATCCATGGTAGATTGGATTAAGAATGAGTGATGCTTGCCATGATACTTATGGGTGGCAGCCATTTTCTTCCCATATATTGTGAACTGGTACAGGGGGGGGGGGGGGGGGGGGGGGGGGGGATAGGAACAGAGTAACTTTACTTGAACGTTCTCAGCGCCCAAATAATTTTTTACACTGAACCCACACAATGTTATGGATCAGGAGCACATAGTGATTTTTAATAAGTCTAAACAAAGTACTGAAACCTTCAGGAACAAAATAAAGTCATTCTATACACTCTGTACACTGAGTAATCAACTTTTGTTGTGAAGGGGGGGGGGGGGGACCCAAACTTCAACAATTTGTGTTAAACTAAAGGCATCACATACAGGAAGATTTTGTCTTCTAACTACTGAGGGAAAAAAAAACATAACAAAGAACAGCTACCAGAATACTGGACTTTAAAAAAATGTGTCTTTGCACCAGTGCACTGAGCAGTCAACCACCCACCCCCCTCCCCCCCCCCCCCACATACACACACAGACTGTCCTTTTCTGCTTGCTTTTGTACAGCAAATAAATTTGTTTCTTGCTGAAAGTAGGTACTGGCAGCCAAAAATTAGCACATTCTTTTTCATACTGAAGACCTATATCATTGTAAAGTGTACGAAAAAATATTCAGAAGACAAGAATGAAGCCTTTGTCTGCAATACTTTTCAAGAGATTTCAGCTAAAACTTCTACACAAGAGATCTTCAAAGTTTTAAAGCCAATAGAATTATGCATGATTAGTAATTCTGGCTAGAAATGGGTGCTCTGAAACTACACAAGTTATACACTTTGAACATGTAAATTCCATGGTATCAGTTTTCGTGGCTGCTGAGTAATAAAAGTGTCAAACTGGAAAGAAATCACAATTCAGCTCTGTTTGAATTTGCATGATGTGGTTACTTTGAAGCACTGCAGCACAGCAATAATAGCCGTTTGAGAGCTTCCAGTGGTTTGGACAAACTGAGTTACACTAAGCAAAATTTTTTATTTCTGAGGTGTCTGCTTAGAATGTATGAAAACATCTGTGCTAAAAACAGGAAATATTACAATTTGGTCGACAGAAAAATGGGGATAGAATTGCCTGCTACACTTTAAATTGTTGCAACTTCTGAATGACTTCATGAACTGTTGTGTGCATTTTCTATACCTTTTCCTATAAATTAAAGTGCATATCTCTGTTTATTTTGGACTGTTTATTTTGGACCTAACATTTTATTTTTTGTATTAAAACAGTGGCCAACAGAGGCAGAAGGATGATGATGTCTGAATTAGCACTGACAGTTTCAGAAATTTACTAAACACAGATTTCAGCAAAAATTTGCCATGATGTCTGTATTGTTATTTATAAAATCATGTTATTTTTGCTGTGGTTCTGACAAGCATTTGCAGCTACCAAAGAAAAGATTACTGATGCAGACTTGTGTACTTTACGATTTTTGCGTATAATCTCACACAAATTCAATACAGCTATATGACTGTACGTTAGAAAACAGAATTGTATGAAATTTTGATCACTGAGCTCACGAAAATGCGTTAATATGTAATCCAGCCGAGTCCAAGAGTCAGGTCCAGTTTTCAAAAGTTCCCATGGCGCATGCGCTTTTCTTTCCTCTATGAATACTTATCAGCATGGCTTCTCATTCAGCTTCAACTCGTGCCCATGAAACAAACAACGAAAATTCAGATGGATTGGTGGAAGCTGTGGTCAAAAAGAAAAAGAAATATGAACAGCAGTACAGAAACCAAGCACATCATACAATTTTCAAGTTCATTACTTTGCAAAGAAGAGTGATACGTTTGCACACAGGACCACGTGTAACTGTGAAATCTTGATTGCTCACAGTGGTCGTTTTGACATTTAGCAGCACATCAATAGCGAAAGTCACAGAGGAAACACTGATTCTGGAAAATGGTAGGCTGTGAACATTCAGAGTTCTTTTATGAAGTCGAGTTCTGCTGGCACTTTTGGAGAGACTGGAACATCAAATGACTTGTGCTGAGGGACAAAAAAACTCCAAATCCCCCAAAGGAGCACTGTCCAATGAAACTCTTGATTTCTTCTCATCCTGAAGAATGAGGACTGTTCTTCAATAGATGCAGTTCACAGCCTCTCAGCTGACAATTTAAAAGAGCTGAAATCACCAAAATCTGAAATAAACTTCATATCATAATTATTATGTTCTTCAGAAAAAAACTGCTTAGCTTATTAATAGACAGTGAAAAAGTGCCCATATTAGCATATGAAAAAAAACAGATTTAATCAAGAATTCTTTTTCAGTTATGTCCATCAGTATGGTAAAAAGTGAAGAGACAGTTATTTGAAAGTGCTATTAAAAAAAAAAAAAAAAAAAAAAAAAGGTCACATCAGTAATATTCTTGTTAATTTTCTGAGCAAAGGTTTTTGTCCATTAGAGGACACTGGCAAGAAACTCGGATTAGTTTAACAGTCATTGATCGTCAATGTTTAATGCCTTTTATGAAAATACATCTTTTATATTAATAAATTTTCAGTGTTTCCAATGTCATGAATGCATTCAGTGTTGTTTCCTACGCAGTTTATTTGCGCTGCAAAAAGCTTACACATTTTACACACAATTGTACACACTTTTGACCCAAGACCTACACAAAGAATTATATTAGGGGTAACTAGGTCTGCTGATGATGTATGAAATGTAGGCAGTATTTGTTTTATAAAAGATTTTTTTTTTCTCTCTGTTTACAGTTGAATTTGCGAGAGTGGTTGCTTTGAGAAGGCAAAATGTTTTACGCTCACTTTGTGCTCAGCAAGAAAGGGCCACTGGCCCGCATCTGGCTGGCGGCTCATTGGGACAAGAAGCTGACAAAGGCTCATGTGTTCGAGACCAACATTGACAGCAGTGTAGAAGCTATCTTGAAACCCAAGGTAAAGTTCTGTCCATGTACTATGTGTGTGTGTGTGCGTGCGTGACACTTTTGGAGTTTTGCCATTTGTTGAAACCGGCATTTGGCATCATGGTGGTATGTTCATATCTTGCAAGGTGCGGCAGATGGATAAGTAGTACTTCCGAATGTTAATGACTAAAGCAGCAATAAATGCTTGTTCATTTTGCTTCTTATCCAGCAGTATGTGGTATTCAAAAATACGCTTGTTATAACGAGGACAAAAAAAAACATATTGTCCCGACTTTCGCTTTTTTTTTTTTTTTTTTTAGCAACTGTTCTGTTTCTTCAGAGAATGAAAAAGTAGGCTGGTTTGAAGAATTATAATCTCAGGTTTGAATGGTGTATGTTGGTACAAAACATAGAGCACACTTTGTGTGTGTGTGTGTGTGTGTGTGTGTGCGTTTTTGCGTTTTTTTTTTTTAAAATTCATAGCTGAGTGAAATCTGAATTCCAACAAAGTTTCAGGCTAGCTCTGATTAACTTCAAAAGCTTTGCTGAAGAGTTCATGAAGAAAAATCTTGTTTGCCTGTGATAGTCTTGGCACATCTGTGACTGACTGTGTATATGCTCGTAGTCAGCCAGCAGTGCTCTGTGACAGCTGCAAGTTTACTTGTAGCAGACATCTTAGGCACAAAACTCCTGTTTGCTTCAATATTTTTTGAGACAGATTATTTTATTTCCCCTGTTGTGGTTAGTATTGTTTAGGAGCGTGATTTTGAAATTAGGAATTTTGAAAACAAACTAACACCCCCCCCCCCCCCCCCCCCCCCCAAAAAAAAAAAAAAAGCACAATGTCAAGAGAGGAAATCGTTGATGAGCCTGCCAAAAATGATTCCAATGAGTCTCTTTCGCCTTGAGAAACTGATGGTAGTAGTGAAAATGAGGAAGAAGATCATGTAAAATCTGTGTCGGTGTCGGATTTACTTTGGTGACCTGTACAAATGGACAGTCTGATCGTGGTAGGGCCAGGGGATTTTGATGCTCATCTTGGACTCTGGATCAGGTAGTGAAGTTACAATTCCACAGCAAATCTCGTCATCCATTTTTCATCAAGTACACCACATTTGTTGTTAATTGCACTATATTTAGGGCTGCTAGACAGGTTTGTTTACAACTGGTTGTCTACAAATTTCTGGAGGCAAGCTCAGGCCAGCAGGAAGATCAGGCAGAGGGAGTGCCAGTCACAGTAGTGTTAAAAGATGAATAAAGTGTCCAACAGTACCTTGCGAACTGGAATTGATCTTTAGAAAGTGATTTTAAAAAAAAGAAACATGAAAGATTTTCGCCGTATCATGCACATGTATATTTGGGCGAAAAGATGAACACATTGACCTGAACAAGAATATGTTTGAGAAAAAATCAGGTGACGAAGGTCATGAGTGGTAATTGCTCTTGGTGTTATGTAACCAAAGAGTGGGGGCTTGCAAACTCTCATGTCTGAAATAGCATCTGGTTGCGTCTGTGTCTTCAACAACATGTTACTTTAAAACAATAGCAGGGACTACAGGTCTTGTGTTGCTGAGAGAGAGAAAAGCTGACAAGAGAGCCTGAATTTGTTCCATAGTATTGGTTTTAAAAATAATATGTATTGGGAGAGACCATTTTTTATGGTAGGTAGTGGTACTGGAAAATCGGTATCCCTCAACCCTCAATCTTTTGATGGTAGATGCAGATGAAACCCACACCTCCATGCTTTTCACAAGAATTTGGAAGATCACCATCACTACCAGCATCCATTCCTGCTTTTGGGAAAAAAAAAAAAATGGGGGGGGGGGGGCATAATTTTAGTTCAAAAGTATTAGAATAGCAGTTTCAGGGTAACAGGTCTGTTAATAGGTAGGTCCAGCCATTTTTTTAACTTGAAAAAATATGGAATGTTTTTGTATTTTTCAAAAGACCCCATTAAAAGTGATACACATGCCAAATTTCAAGGCCATAGATTTAATAGTTTTGAGATATTGAGCTTTAAAATTGGGTAAAAAAAAAAATGGCGTTTTTCACGTTTTGGCCAAAGGGCCATGTTGGACCCCCCTCATATCCTCTGAACTATTCACCTAATATACTCTCAGATTGGCAGAGTTATATCTGTGATGGATACACTGAGCCTATTTTTTTCCAGAGCTCAAAGATTATTCATTTTTTAGCTGTGCCTCTTCAAAAATGACTAAAATGCTGATTTGTCGACGTGTCATTTTGTGGCAAACACAGGGTACCGTTACTTAACAACCCATAACTCTGGAACGACACATGCTACAGACAAAGTATAGGTATCAAAATAATCAGCATTGAAGAAGGAACCTAAAGGTAAAAACATCCATGAGTTCAACCTCACCTTTATGTACAAATTACATCAAAGTAAACAAAATCACCAACATTCCACATATATTCCGTCATTATCACGGGGACAGAATCAAATGCTCAAGAATTTCACCAAGCAAATATGTTCCAAATAACAGGCAAATATATGTCCAAAAGGAACAGTAAATCACAACTGTCTTAAAAACTTTTTCAAATACCAGAAAAATCACCCTCTTTCCATGTTCCTGTTTTTCAATCACCATTAAGATAAAACTGGCCATCTCCATTTTGTACCCCAACATTAACAGTACTTTTTAACATATTGTTTGTATCTTCTTTTCAGGGTTCCCCGCTGGGTACAGTCAATGCTCCAAACTCTGTTCTTTGGTAGAATGTTGAAGTCTGAATAAAAGACATATTTACTTGCAACTTCCCCAGTGGAGTCTGACAACGGCCATCTAAACAGGTTTTCTGTTCCTTTCTGGTCCATCAAGGAAATGCAAGCTATGTCAGGTCTAACAATTTCTAGTACTTGACCAATGTAAAATGCATCATCATAGAAAACTGCTACTGACTGTCCCTGGCCTGAGAAATTGAATGGAAATTCATAGTCTGATTCATCATCAGAAGACTGATGACAAATATTTATTTCATGTTCCAAAAGTGCTGAATGATCTGGCTCTTGTGGTTCTTCTTCAGTGCTGTCAGATTCTTGCAGGTACTGGTCATCTTCTGAAATTTATCACACACACACACACACACACACACACACACACACACACACACACACACACACACACACACACATACATACGCATGCATGCAAACACACACACACACACACACACACACACACACACACACACACACACACACACACACAATTTTGAATAAACTGAACACAGTTAATAACTGGACATTTGTTTTGATCTATCAGTGATGAAAATGGATTGTTTGAATTCAGAGACTGTGAATGAAAGCGCATGATAACTTTGAAGAACATTTTTTTTTTTTTTTTTATATACCAAGTTCTATAATTTATGGATATATGATTCTTCAACAGTAAAAATGTTTTAAATACACCTTGCCACAATTTTCATAAGACTTTTTAAGTGAATGCTACCAGCTACACACACACACACACACACACACACACACACACACACACCAGCTAGTCATTTTATTATAATACATGCTTCAAGTTTTCTGATTTTCTTACTCCTATCTTTTTAGTACATATGCCACACTCATACTGCAGCTCAAGCTAACATTCTCTTTAATTAGTTAATGAGTATTTTTTACTTTTTTTAGTTTTTTTTATTTTCCTTTTATCTCATTTATTTATCAATTTATTGATTTTATTAATTCATTGATTCATTTTGGTACTGCAAATTAATCCAAAACAACTGCTACTTTCAATTTTCATCGAGGTCTGAAACCTGAGTTATCGTCCCTGTCGAAGTTACAGCTGCCAAATTTTAATCTTTATTCGTAATTTTCGCTCTAGACAAAAATCATAAACCTTTTTATATAAAATCTGAACGAGCTTGGGTAAAAGTTATTCTATGAAATTGTTTTAAAAACTAAAAGGTTGATCACCGATAGCAACCATTAGTACTGATCACGGGAGCTAACAACCACCACTCGACCGAGCACATGTCTGATGAAAAAAAAAACACTTCTAAAATAATTTCCAGAGTTAAGAAACACAAATTCCTTGAAAATAGCAGGGCAAGGGCTTAACACAAATGAATCGTTCGCATACTTACCAAGATCACGCTCAAAATCGTTGAGATCCATCGGTTTAAACTGCCACTCGACTCGAACATCGTGTCAGCTTCGTACCCCCCCCCGTTGTCGGAATGCTGAATGCCGATGGACTACGGGGTTCTCTCTTTATCCTGGCCGGAACTTATACACACAGCAGCCTGTGCGTCCTTACATACACGAACGAAAAGAGCATTGATTTTTTTCTACAAAACGAGTGGTCTTTCAATATGTTTTGTTCAGAATTAGCGATGTTGATATGCTTTTGAAGTTTACGCTAGTCTTTCGGCACAAAATTTGCGGCACTTAATGAAAAAGGAACTATGACGAACTTTATACCGTTCAATTCTGCAGGTTTTTCTGTTTCATATGGTACCAACATCGTCGCTGTGCATATAGTGTGTCAAAGTTCCGAACACTTTTCGGATGTTGTTGTTTGCGGGTCACGGATAGCCCGCGGCTTGAATCGTTGCACAAGCTCGCCTACGCAGTGTATGGTTTGTGTGTTTAGATCGTTCACAATAAAAGCACACTTCTTTCATACCATAAAAAAAACACACAGACTTCATGTTAGAGGTTCATTTTAGATGTGGAGATATTTTTTATTTGACAGTGTTGAGTAGTTGAGGAGTATGAACAAGTTGAAATTGCAGTTTTCTCCTGTTCTGCTGCCTGTTAGCCATGGCTACTGTTAGGCTGGACCTACCTACTGTTAAATGTAAATTTTCGCTCTTCCTATCTTTTTTCTTCCAGAGTTCTACAGAAGGTAGTTCTTAGTGATCTCTCAAGCTAGTTTTGATTTCATTCAGCATCAAGACTTCTTCAGCGTGTTTCAGATGCCCCATGTGAGAAAAAAACATCTGCTCAGACTAATGACAGTGGTTGTAACTAGTGTCTTTGCCATAGTGACCAGCAGCATTGAAATCAGATTTGGGTATGGACTTGCATCTCAGTCTGGAGTGAATTTTCGATAACTCTAGCTTTTTTTTTTTTTTTTTTTTACATAGAGTTGTTTTCTGAAGCTACGTCTCTGTTTTACTGAAATTATTAAGCTGGTCGACCATGAACTGAGACATGTGACTGAGGCCAGGCATGCAGGTTGGGTGGGTGACAAAATCTTAGTAATAGTTTGACCTGTGGAGCTGTTTAGGTGGCCTGCAGGCATAGGAGATACTTACAGTACATACTGTGTTGTGAAGGTTTCCACACCTGGCAGGCGTAGCCAGCCACATGCCAGACACACAGATAGGTCATTCACATACGTGATCTCTCAACTTGAGTATGTGCTCTGCACAAATGCTGTCCTTTGCGCAAAGAAACTGAAGTCATTGCTAGATCAACACAGAGTAAAGGTTTAAAAGCAGTCAGATAGTAATGCTTTTACATTAACATAGATACCTGCACAGAAGCTTTTGTGTTCAATCCACCTGATAATAGTTGTACCTTTATCAATAGCTGATGTACATGAATAGCATACTCATTAGTTGTTTCTCACAGACTGACATTTGACAAAACCTTTTTAACAAATCTGAAATAAATGTCAGTGAACCGCCCAGAGAAACGTGGACAAACGAGTCACAAGACAACACACACAACGCGTTTCGACCTCATAGGTCTTCTTCAGGTGAAACAAAGACGAACAAAATAACGAAAATGCACTTAGCTTTGATCGCTTCAGATTGCTTCTGAGTTCAGCGCAAGGAAGAAGGTGGCAATCTGAAGCGATCAAAGCTAAGTGCATTTTCGTTATTTTGTTCGTCTTTGTTTCACCTGAAGAAGACCTAAGAGGTCGAAACGCGTTGTGTGTTGTCTTGTGACTCGTTTGTCCACGTTTCTCTGGGCGGTTCGCTGACATTTATTTCAGATTTGTTTAGATTTCCGCCTGCAGTCGTTTCACTTTGCAACTAAAACCTTTATTTTTTGTATAATCCTCAGATTTGATGTGGTCATATGCGCTTCTGCTTTACACTTGCAGTTCATTGTTTTCATTTTCCCAACAGCTGTACTGACATAGTGTCTGTGAAAATAACAATTTTCGTTTGGAAGGAAGCCTCACTTGGTTATCTGCTCCTGATCCAGGAAAATAATTGTGATGAGCCAGTTGCGAGCAGTGTTGGTTGGACAGAACATAACCCTGTTCTAATCTGACAGCTATCTGCTTGCAATATAGTATTAGGTAGGTCCAGCCATTTTTTTAACTTGAAAAAGTATGGTATGTATGTTTTTGAATTTTTCAAAAGACCCCATTAAAAGTGATATACATGCAAAATTTCAAGGCCATGGGTTTAATAGTTTTTGAGATATTGAGCTTTAAAATTTGGTTAAAAAAATGGCGTTTTTCACGTTTTGGCCAGAGGGCTATTTTTGGACCTCATATCTTCTGAACTATTCACCCAGTATGTTCTCAGATGGCAGAGTTATTATTTGTGATGGATATACTGAGCCTATTTTTTTTTCCAGAGCTCAATGATAATTCATTTTTAGCTGTGCCTCTTCAACAATGACTGAAATGCTAATTTGTCTACGTGTCATTTAGTGGCAAACACAGGGTACCGTTACTTAACGACCCATAACTCGGGAATGACACATGCTACAGACAAAGTAGAGGTGCCAAATAATCAGCATTAAAGAAGGAATCTAAAGATAAAAACATCTATGAGTTCAACCTTCACCTTTATGTACAAATTGCATCAAAGTAAACAAAGTCACCCACATTCCACATGTCATTCTGTATTATCACGGGGACAGAATCAAATGCTCAAGAATTTTACCAAGCAAATATGTTCCAAATAACAGGCAAATATATATTTCATCATTTCATTTATTTGAAGTAGACAGACATGTCTCTTAATTACGATTTTACAGAATGAAGAGACTTGTGAAATAACCCCAAAATTTACAGACGCCAAATTGCATTATAAGGAAATGAAAGTAGTTATTCATTGCCATTCGGTATCATTTTTAAGTGACCAATCAAATGCAAGAACCCAGTGCAAACATGTTTACAGTAGTTCACTGTATTTTGCAGTGTTGTGTCTGTATTCCTGTGGATATTCTTGTACAGGACAGCTGTACTCTGTGTGTGTGTGTGTGTGTGTGTGCGTGCGTGCGTGCGTGCGTGCGTGCGTGCGCGCGCGCGCAGTGACAATTCTTACCATCTCTTAACATATTAATTTCCCGTCTGACGCACTATCACGTAAAAGCACTTAGTGCAAACTGTCACCGATCGAAGTGGATAAAAACATAACTTTCCACAGCATTTTAGAAAGTTCTTAAATATAATCAACTTCTGCTTGACGGTGTGTGTGCGTGTTTCTTCCAGGTGATGTCTGTGAGTTTTATACTCATCTGGCCTCACCCAACAACATTTTTTTTTTTTTTTTTTTTTTTTATATATATATGTCCGGCTATTTTGTGCTTGACACTGACAATGTTCCATGTTATGTTATAGGGCTTTGGATTAATCTTTCAGCAGACCACCTTTTAAACTACCAGTTACTTGTCTTTCTTTTGTTCCTTGTGACTGTCCTTCCATGTTGGCTTTATCTTGCCCAACAAGGAACAAGTCCAGATTTTTTGTGTCTGGTAATGATCTGTTGGTTAAACTTAAAGGTCAGTTCTTTTTGTTCCAGCAGGAAAAGAGTAGGATTGCAGAAGAACAGGTTGTGTTCTGTAGCTAAAAAAAAAAAAAAAAAAAGTATGTTTCAAGTATGAAAGGCAAAGTCGGTTTTGCAGCAAAGGAGTGACTGAAAATGATTCTCTGTGTGCAGGTGAAGATGGCACTCAGGACATCCGGCCACTTGATGTTGGGAGTGGTGAGGATTTACTCACGCAAAGCAAAGTATTTGCTAGCAGACTGTAATGAGGCTTTTGTGAAAATCAAGATGGCATTCCGGCCTGGTGTTGTGGACTTGCCTGAAGAAAACCGAGAGGCTGCAGTGGCTGCCATAACGCTCCAGGAAAACTTCCATGACTTTGAAACTACATTGGCCGACTTAGAGTAAGTCTTCTATGATAGTAGAAATGACTTTACTGACTGAATATTGTGTTTTTGACTGAATAATTTGTGACTGTGATAGGATGATGTACATTCATGTTCCACGGAGGGGGTGTGAGTGGTTATTGGGAAGAAAGGTGGCAGAGTGATTAAGATGTTCGCCTGCCAATCCAACGTGTGAGAAGTGTGTGGGTTCGAGCCCTGCCTTTCTCACCCTTTCTTTCCCAGTTTGAATGACAAATCGAACTGAACGTCAAGTCCATTGGATGGGGACTATAAGCGAATCGGACCCATGTGCCTTCCTGGCCCCCTGCACACGTTAAAGAACCACGGCAGTTGAAAAGTGAAGCGAGTGGGGGGGGGGGTTCCGCTGTCCTGGCAAAATTGATGTAGATTGAAGGTAGCCGCCTGGTATTTCTTACCAAGCCACAAAATTGTCACTTACTGTTACCGTGTGTCATTGTGTACTGCTGGAAAAGGAGGACTCGCACAAACATCGCTTGCATCCTGTGTGAGAAAACTGAGGAGTAAAAAAAATGAGATAAATGAAAATGAGTGAGTGATATTTGAATGGTACGGGAAACAACTGAATGAGCGCTGGTAGGCTGCTCTTCGGCCAGCTCTTCCTGGGTAGGCAGCGCGTTGAGTGAGTGAGGTAAGGTGTTTATTGTAAAGCGCTTAGAGCTTGGTCTGTGACTGAGGATAGGCGCTATATAAATATTCAATATAATAATATGATATAATTCTGTTTATTTTGATTGAGGGTTCTTGGGACCTTCTGCTGGAAAACGTAGATTCGTCCAATCAAGTTTGTGGGTCCAAAAATGTATTTTTTCAATGAAACGTTTTGTGATCTAAGCTTGAAGCATTGGTAATCTTGTGGATATGTAACCTGTTTACCTATATTACTTTGCCGTATTTTGCACAGGTTTGGTGAAAATATGATAAACTAGAGTAAAGTACATAAAAAGGTTCCTGAGAAGAAGTTTTGAGAGGGTAATTGAATTTGGGGTGTGTAACCATGTTGGAGAGGCTTTTAACAAAGGGCAACAGTTCTTGCTAACTTTCACTGACATGGGTGAAACTTTTCTGTCTATGGACGGAAATCTGCCAAAATGACTTTCGGTCTTGACGGAACTTCCATCAGTTTAAAAAAAAAAAAAAAAAAATCACGATTTATCGGATCCAATTATGTGGTTGATCCAAGCTTTCGATCTCTTACCGGAAGTAGATGTTTCTGTGTGTTTCCGGCATTGTCACAGGCTAACATTGGTGCTTTTGGCTGTCAATGAAAGTTTGCATGGGTGCTCTGGAAATAAGTAGTCATGGCTTTTTTTTTAAAGAAGAAGATCCAGTAGCATGCATAGAGGGCCAAATGAGAAACAAATGGAGATGGCAATGGCTAAACGAAATGATGACGATGGCAATGAATATCGCAAGTGGTGCAAGAAATGAATGTGGCTGGCACATGTATCGTTTTCTGTATCGTTTGCTCAAAAACAATCAGTTACGGAATGAAGGAAAAAAGAAACTTCGAAGCCATGCTGATTACCCAGATGATTCTACCTTTGAACACAGTCATGATTTAAGTAGTAAAGTGACTATTTTAAACAATTTATGCGGGAAATTTTGTTGATTTTTGGAATGTTTGATCAGTTCAGATTGGGCAAGAAAAATTTCCCTTTTGAGTTTTTATATTCTGGTTTAATCTACACTCTTAGACGTTGACTGTCCTGAGCTTGTACAATAAGCCGTAAAAATATATTTTTTTTATCCATTTAATTGAATTAATGGAACATAGAGTCTAACAGTAACTCACAAAAGCATGTTACAGTTAAGCTTTTTACTGCAGAAATCATGTTACAATTAGGCTTTTTCTGGTGCAGGAGAGCCAACGAAATTGGCCTAAAAAAATTTTTTTTTAAAATTCAGTTTTGCCCAGAGGGCTTCACCTCCCTGGACCCTCCCCAACAGGGCGCAGCCTCTGTACCCCACCTGGAGCCCAGGTGGCTTCTGGACCCCGGCTTTTTTTCAGTCAAATCAAGTTTTGTAGGTTTCACCCATGCACTCACAATGATGTTAGGCAGTGTCTGTTGCTTTGACAATTTGCCCTTAGACATCGGGAGAAAAAAAAAAAAGCATGAGCTTGTGCTTTTTAACCCTATGCCTACCGCATGACTGTGCTATATGACTGTGAATACCATGCCAAGAGAGGTAACCCCGCAACACATACACACTTGCCATAAAGAAACCTCGATAAAAAAAAAGTTTTTAACTTGCCTATTCTATAAAAGTAATGAACAAAATTCAAAGACGTCACTCCATCCAAAACTGCCATGTTTTTCCCATATAGTGAACTGGTAAACAGGAAAAAAAGGGAAAAAATGAACAGACTAACTCTACTTTGGTGTTCTTGGTGCTAAAACAATTTTCCCTAAATTCACTGTACCCACAGAATGTCATGGATTAGGAGCACTGAATGATTTTCCAAGTCTAAACAAAGTACTGAAACCTTTAGGGGAAAAAAATCATTCTGTATGGTTTGCACACTAAATAATCAACTTCTGTTGTAAAGAAAAAAAAAAACCCAAATTTCAACAATTTCGTTTAACTGAAGGCATCACATACAAGAAGATTTGTTTTCTAATTACTGAGGAGAAAAAAAATAACAAGAACAGATTGCTGAATACTGGACTTGAAATTGTGATGGAATTCAACAAAATGTGCTTTTGCACACAAGTGCACTGAGCAACCCCTCCCCCTCCTCCCCATGACACACGCACACACACACACACACACACACACACACACACACACACACACACACACACACACACACACACACACACTGTGGTGAAGATGTACCTCTTGTTCAGCTCCTCTTTGCTTTTTGATAAACAGGCAGTTTTTATTTTAAGCCAGAGTTTATGTTCATCCTTTTCTGCTTGCTTTTGTGCAGCAAATAAATCAGTTTCTCGTTAAAAAGTCAGCCAAAATTCTTCTGAAATCAGAAGGCTAAAGGTGATGCTCCTATGGCAAATCGTGGGACACACCCACTGACTGACTCGGTTTCCTGGCTATCAAAGCAAGGGAAACTTTTTGGGGGCTCACCTCTTGTAGCCAACCACTCTGGTCAACAATTAAAGAATCTCTAGTAAGTTTGGTTTTTCAAATTTTGTGTTTTGGGGGGACTGGGTCCAGCAGCAATGGGCTATTCGACGTCGTCATTATCATCGCCCGAATCATTATCGATTCCAGCCTCAAAATCAGTCACCAGTCGATCTTTATTTATAACTAGGTCAGGATCGATGTCTGAATTGTCTTGCTTCAAATCTTCTTCAAGAGTGTAGCCCGCAAATACTCTCTCTTTTCATCAGTGTCACTTCAGAAAATGAATTTTGCAAGTTGCATAGTTACTTGATTGCCATTTTCCCAGAAAATCTTTGTGAAAAAAAAAATCTGAAATTTGAATATTCACAGCAGCGAAACTACTCCATCAAAACTCGTGCAACAAAAACCACAATGGCATCCAGAATCGGAAGTACCTGTAGATTCTTCTGTCGCAATTGCATTCTGGGATATGCGATGGTGAAAGCGAAAGTCGTTGACCGAGTATTCAAGGTCGATCTGGTATTCAGAAAGAGGAAATCTCACGGTTGATCTCAGTCGATCCGGTAGGCATTGGGTGAAGATGCGCTGATGAATTAGGTTGGAAATTAATTCATATGAGAAAGAACCTATTTTACTGTAGTTAATGCAAGATCAGGTGGTGACCACTGAGAAGAAGCCTTTCCAGTGTGAAAATGAGATGAATGCTGCCAACGGCTGTTTCAGGGTCAACAGGTCTTTACCCTCTGCTTGCGGCATGACTTTGTGCTACATGACTAAGTGAATACCATGCCAAGTGAAGTAACTTCGTAACACATGCACACGTGCCATAAAGAAACCTCAGTAAAAAAAAAAAAAAAAAAAAAAAAGAAAGAAAAGAAAAAGAAATTGTTTTTAACTCCTTTGTTCTATAAAAGTAATGAAAAAAAAATTTTTAAAACATCACTCCATTCAGAACAGCGATTTTCATAGATAGTGAATTGGGGGGGGCAAACTCTATCTACTTCAGTGTTCACGGTGCAAAAAAAAAAGTTTTCCCTAAATTCACTGTACCCACAGAATGTTATGGATTAGGAACAGAGTGATTTTCCAAGTCTAAAGAAAGTACTGAAACCTTCAGGAATAAAATAAAGCCATTCTATATGGTCTGGACACTAAATAAACAATTTTTGTTGTGAAGGGAAGAAAAAAACCCCAAACTTAAAAAATTTTGTCTTCTAACTACTAAGGGAAAAAAAATAACAAGAACAGATTACTGAATACTGGACTTAAGATTGCACTGAGCAATGCCCCACCCTCCTTCATCCCTCCAACATACACACAAGCACACACACACTGTGATGATCATGTACCTCTTGTCGGTCTCATCTTTACTTTTTGATAAACGGGCAGTTTTTATTTTAGGCCAGGGCTTATGTTCATCCTTTCATGTTTACTTTTGTGCAGCAGATGAATTTGTTTTTCATTAAAAGTCTGCCGAAATTCCTCTGAAATCAAAAGGCTAAAGGTTACGTTCCCACAGGCAAGTCATGGGGCACACTACTGACTGACCCAGTTTCCTGGCTGTTCAAAGCAAGCGAGACTGTTTAGTGGCTTCACTTCTTGGAGCCAACCACTCCAGTCAACAGTTAAAGAATCTCTTGCAAGTTTGTTTTTCGAATTGTCTTTGGGGGGGGGGGGGGGGATGCAGGACAGCAGTAGCAATGGGCTATGCGACGGTCTTAATTTATAACTAGGCTAAGATCGACGTCTGAATCTTCTCGCTGCAAATCTTCTTCAAGAGTGTAACCGCAAATATGCTCTGGTCATCAAGATCACATCAGATAATGAATTCTACAAGTTGCGTAGTTACTTAATCTGATATTCCCAGAAAATCTTAACAAAGAAAAGCCGAACTTTGAAAATTCACAGCAGCGAAACTACTCCTACGAAACTCTTGCAACAAAAACAAAATGCTTCCAGAAACTTTGGTGCTGTAAGACTTCTGTTGTAATTGCATTCTGGATATGCGATGGTGAAAGCGAAAGTTGACCTAGTTTTCATTGATCGATCTCGGTCGATTGGGTACTAAGATGGAGGAAATCTCGCGGTCAGTCCGAAAGGCATTGGGTTAAATACGCTGTCTGTCACATCAGAAAATGAATATTACAAGTTGCATAGTTACTTGATCCGCCATTTTCCCGAAAATCTTCGCAAATAAAAGCCAGGTTTTGAAAATTCACAGCAACAAAACTACTCCACCTAAACTCGTGCAACAAAAACCAAAATGGCATCCAGAAACGGCCATACCGGAAGACTTCTGTCATAATTGCGTTCTGGGATAAGCGATGGTGAAAGTGAAAGTAGTTGACCTAGTATTCAGCAGTCGATCTGGTATTCAGATAGAGGAAATCTCATGGTCGATCTCAGTTGATGCAGTAGGCAGAGGGTTAAACGTATTTTGTTGAGAGTGTATAGGGGAATGAGCATAGATTTGAATTATTTGGGGGGAGAAATGCTCCCTCACAGTCACACCACCTCCCATTCTCTTGCCCCAAAACAGGGACTTTTAGTCTTTTCTTATGTTGATGTGTCTGTTTAATTAATTTTTATCTCCACATTTTCAGGGACATCGATGTGCAGGCCCAGTTCTCTGTCAACCAGAGTCGTCCAGAGGAAATCACTATGCGGGAAGATTTGGGCTCTATTACATTAATGGGTGATGATGGCTTTGGTAAGACATTTTAGTAACATAATGTTGGTCCTAGATAGTTACTGTACATGCTGATTTCTTTGTAGCAGCAGAGTATAAGCATTAATGTTTTCACTGGTGGATGAATGATAGTGATGTCAAAGACTGCCAGATTCTGAATACTGAACGAGGAAATATTTGCTTTGTGTATTGCTGCTAGCTTTCCTTACTATTTCTTTGTGAACGCCACTGTTGTGTGTCTTTTACAGAAAATTATTTTCATCATGGACTTAGCTTGCATTTTTAAGAAAAATCAGTGTCTGTTGCTTGGCTAGCTAATCCAGCTCAAGACTCGTTAAAGCATGATTGGTCTGCTGCAAGGAGTTGCATGCATTGTTCATTTCCAGAGAGATGCCCAATCTTTTCAGGAGTATTTACAGCTTTTTTTTTTTTTTTTTCCCAGCTGGGTTCTACTTAGAATCAGTCATGGGTTATATCCACAGGCTTGCCTTTCTCTCACCAACATTTTGTATTTGTGCTTTTATTCAGTGCTTATCAGTATTTTAAAATACAAATTTTTTTTTTTCTAAGATCCTTTCGAGGTATGAAGAAAAACTGTTTTAGATATTGCTCGTGTGCATAGAGAAAAAGGCATTTTGAGCATATAAATCAGTGTATTATATGGAACAAGACCACCCATATGTTTGTTCTTCTCAGACAGTGGAATCTGCTAAAGTTGTGAAAGGCTTGCTTCAGATTATAACGCAGAAAATGTATACAGGGGGATAGGTTAGGGATATAGAGTTCTCTGGTATCGGCGTAGCAGATGCTTGGTTTTATTTTTGTCTGCAGGTTTTTGTAACATGCTAAGAAAACACTGTACAGACCAGGAATTCAGATTTTTCTTTCTTGAACTGCCCTGATCAGTTAAGTTGTGAATGTTTAGCACCTTTTCCTTTCAAGTTATCATGACCAAAATGCATGGATTTGTTTTGTAAAAGCCATCTATTTGAGAAGTAAGCCTGTGTGTATATACCTGTAACATGTATTGAGTGGAATGTAAGGGACATTGTTCAGTTAATTCATATTACATCAGATGTTTTTCTTTTATTATTATTGAGTCTTTTGAAAGAAAACATGCTTGTTGAATGAAAGTAGCTCATATGCATAAATAGCTTATGAATGAAATTCAGTGTCTTGTATTTGACTTGCATACAGATGTAAAAGCGAGTCTGTGATATCACCCTGTTGTGATTGTGTGTCTGTCTGTGTGTCAGAGAGAGGGAGATAAATGTAAGCATTGGCATTTTCTCAGCTGTTCCAAGTACATTTGCATTTTCTAAGCAGTGACAAGAGCAAGCATAATCAAACATGGCAGAACAATCATTGGGTACTATCTGAATCTTTCCAGCTATATCACGCATGAAGACGTCACGTATTTTTAATGTATGTAAGTTTGCAATAATCATTTTCAGCAGTATTTCAGGTTTACAAAATGGACCCCCCCCCCCCATTTTGATCACTTACATTGTTGCTTTTTGCACTGATCAAAGATACCAATGGTTGCAAATATTACTACAAATGTCGAGATCAGGCTTATGATACATACTAAGCAGAGGTGTTTTTGTATAATGTGTTACAGTGAGAGCAAAGACCTCATAAAGATGCATTTTGCTTAATGTAGTTAATGAAGTAAGACGTTTTAAAATTTTTCATTATCGTGAATTGGTGCAAAGTAAGGAGCATTATTGTAGCACAGGCCTGTTTATCCATACAGTTTTGTCCCTTTTTTTTTTTTTTTTTTTTTTTTTTCAGTTTCAAACGCATATTGGAGAAAATTTGAACAGAGGGGTGGGGGGGTGTGAAAAAATATCAAGTTCTTGATCCGTAATGAAGATGAGGTGTACAGCCATCATGTTATCTGGAGTACTTTGACCAAAGGGTGACCCCTCTCAAAACTGGCGCGTGCAAAATCGTGTCTTGCTGTGTGCTACTACAGGTCCTAATTTAAAGTTGGGGAGGGGGGCTGGAAAGCATGAATATGTGCCAGACTATGTTAATAAATCAGATTTGGGTTGGGAAAAAGTATTTCTGCTGTAATTACTAAGATCGGGTACCGTTCTGCCCTCTGTTTTGGTATGACATGTATGACATGTGAAAATGAACCACACCCCAACCCCCTGCAATACCAGCCCCAACCCCCCATGCCAGCTCCGATTCCCTTGTGTTGACAAAAGTGTGTAAGATGTATATGCACACTTTGTAGTTATATACTATTCCAGTAGCACTTTCAGTGAACAGGTGTGGTAGTGAAATAAAAATGTGTCAACAGTAACAAAAGTTTACATTTATTTATTTGGACGCATTGTCAGTATGGGATTGTCGTTAAATGATCAAAAGTAGGGACCTCATGGGAAAATCCAAAATTAATGCACTTATTACATAAAGCATCTCATATGTTCAGTCCAGAAAATGTTTGTCAGTTTGCTGACGACATTTTTTTAGAGTACGTTCCTGAAAGTGAAGTGTCTAAATCTGGAATTGATTTTTCACCTTGAGGTCAAGCTGACAGAGGGCAAGTTTCACAGTATTATTTTCTGCGGTTCCCTATTTAGCATGCCACATTACAGATACAGGGATGCAAGTCTTTCAGATTGAACTAAAAGTCAATCCAGATAAGAAAACTCTTAAAATATTGTCTGCTGCAGGGGTTAGAATTATCCAGTTTTTACCAGAAATCCGATTATTATTCTTTAACTGTCCTGCAAAAAAAAACACATTTTCTGGTGATAAAAATTCTGGCTGGGGAGGAAAAAAGGGAAATTCTGAAGTGAGTGGGGTTTTGGTCCTTTTCCAGTCAAAAGACGTTTTGTGTAGCCGCCATCTTGTGAATGAAAATTGTGGCATATCAAGACATCATTCAGCATGGTGACCATTACAATGACACAGTCATAAAAAAATAAGTGGAGTTGGAACTGTACTGATCACGAGCAGCCTGGGCTTTACATCAGAAAAGTTTCTGAGCAGGAGGGCATTTTGAGACCCGTGTTCAACCGACATCAGTTACGAAAGCAGTGGTGGCAAGGCGCTTGAAGTACATTGCCGAATAGCGAAACACAAGAAGTTTCAGATCTTCCTAAAATGATGTTTGAAAATTATTCTTTTTTTTGTTGCTTTTTAAGCCTTTTCTAAAACCTTAATTCAGGCTCTGGAATGCCTCAGATTGCACCAATTTAAAAGAAGATTGAAATTCTTTTCCATGGGAGCATACCACCGGACCCCTCAGATTTCTTTTTTTTTTTTTTTTTTTGTTTTTTTTTTTTTTTGTTTTGTTTGTTTTTTGTTTTGCTGCTTATCATTTCCTGCCCCATCTACTGATTAGTGAGATTTTGTTTTTGTAGTCTCTCATTCACAGATTTTGTTCAGAAGCCTTCCAGCGCATACATATTTTGTCAAAAAAATATTCTATATTATCTGTTGTTATTTTGAATATACTTTATTTTGATGGGATTTATTTGTGTGTGTAAAATATACTTTATTTGATCGGATTTTATGTATGTAAGTACTCATGCATGCATTCTCTCATGCGCGCGCGCGCACACACACACACACACAGACACTCGCACACTGAATCTCAGTTTATGTCACATTGAAAGGAATTTTGGGAAATGGAGTCACAAATGACTGTAATGTTTGGTGTTTTGACCAGATGTACCTGTTTGGCTCACATCAGTTCGCCGCCCTGAAATACAAATGCCGTAACTAGAACTTTTTTGCATTTTTGAGATTTTAGTGTACTGTAAGAGCTGGCTAAGGGCATAATGTAGTGAAGTCCCAATCACAATGTCCTGAAAATGAACATGCTGTTATTAAAATACTTGTACTATAACTTAGGTGGCAAAGTATCTTGTGGGGATAATAATCACTTTTTTCTGTCTCCTGTAAAATTTTATTTTCAGACTTGCGGCAGTCGTATTTTCGGGCAGCGAGTGGATGTCAGACCATTACGATCAGCCATTATTGACAGTACTGTCTGAGGTCATGGTCACAAAATAAGAACACTTTCAAGAGGAATTTCATTGCAAATAGTTTCCAAGTGGCTACTTGTAAGATCTAGCATCAGGTCAGCATTGATTTCACTTTTAACAAGCGTCTTTTGAGGAGAGGTTGAATTCAGCAGAAGCAACACAACAGACAGGCACAGGCACACACACACGCGCGCGTGCGCGCACACACACACACACACACACACACACACACACACACACACACACACACACACAGGGCCCCCTTATCCTACCTCCGGTCTTGCACACGGCTTGTGAAATAACTTGGTGTAATACCACTTTCAGTTTAGGCTGAATTTGAGTGTAGCAGGTGCAGGCCCCAAAACCTTTGTACACCACCCCTCCACTTAGGAAATAATTCAAATTAGGCCTAATTTTCTAATGACCCCTCATTTTCACAAGCAGCGAGTCGTTTGACCCAGTCTGAAGTTCTGAAATCGATTTGTTCATGAATGTATGTTCTTGATTGTAAATGAGGTGGGTTATAATTGTTGGAAATATTCCTGTAGCCTGAAAGTCACCGGAATTTATTTCTTTGTTGCTGTTTAATTGTTGATACATGCATTTCTGTTGAACTCGAACAAATTATGGTGTGCCTGCACACATACACCCACATGCTCTTTTTGTTGTTAGTTTTTGATCAAGATTATTTTAATTTATAAGTCAGTGGATTGATTTTAGATAATTTGCAAAGTATCCATTGATTTTTAAATGTTAACAGTGTCTTATATTGATTGTGTAATTCACTTTGTGATGGTACATTTTGTGTGTGTGTGGTTAAGATTGTATTTTAGTTCTTTCATGCAGTGGAAAGGGAGACATGACGATGTACATGAGAATATGGACACAGAAAAGATATGTGTGTAAATTGCCTTTCTTTGACCAGAATATCTTGTTACTTGATACAGATGACCTGCAAGAGGAAGACAGTTTTGGAGGAGAAATAAATGAAGATGACTTTGCGCTCATTATCCATGGTTTTGAAACAAACTTCAAGAATCATCCATTGGATTTTTCTGTGGTCATCAATACGCTGACAATAATCTTAAAAGTCTTGGATTTAACTCCGAACCATGGACAAAATTGAAAGCAATTGCTGAGTGTCCCACATCCAGTGACATTGTTTTGACTGAGGACTTGCAGTTGTCGCCTGTTTCTATCTGTGATACAAATACCTATTGCCACAGTGCTGTATGAGGGATCCTTCAAACCCCTTATCCCCATGTGACAAAAGTGGACCTTTGAGCCCAGTAAGCAAATGTATGTGCTGCACATGTCTGGGCAACATGCATCACAGTAGGTGGGCCTTGGTCACCAGTAAGTCACCTTTGTTTCCAACTTCACCTGTTGGTTTGGCAGCAAGAAAAAGGGATTCAGGCTTTGTAAATAGTTGTTATGAGTGTGCAAAACTGCAAGGCAAGACCTGTACAGTGCACAGTAAAATAGTTCACTTCTCAGGGAATGGAGGACTTGGAAATGAAACAGATTCTTTTGGCAGCTTGAAACGGACTAGTTCTGCTGTTTGCAACTTAAGCTTGCAGGAGAGTGCAGCAATAGAGGCGGGAATTTTTGTGACCTCTCCGTTACCCATCACATGCAGCTTGGAAAAACCTGACAGCGATCGACAGTCTTGCTCAAGATGGTCTGTGCGCTCTGTCTCCAGTTCAGGCTATGGTAGTGATGTCCGTCGTCAGAGTTCGTGCACGTCAGATCGGGAAAGTGTGTTTTCGTTGCGCACCAGTGTTGATTCGGAGTTTCACGAAACTCAGGGAAATTTTCTTCCGGCAAAACACAGCGAAGCAGAGAAGAGCTTCTCTTCAACAGGCAGCACAGATACAGTCATATGCAGTGACAATGATACAGATTTTGTGTTAGGAGGAGGTGTAATGATCCTGTTTTAACCAAACATAAATCTCAGGAATTAGGTAAATGCAGTGACAAGCAAGTAAATGAGTAGGTGAGGAAAATGAGGGTGGCTGCCAGGAAAGCTTGGAAAATGTAGATACTGTGAAAGAAACCATTCCCACTGCTGAGCAAACCACGGAGGAGAAGGCTGCAAGTTGTGTGGCTGTGACAAAACCACAAAGTGAGAAAGACCACAGCACAAACGCAATCGAAGCTATTAGTATGCCAAAGTCATCCTGATGAAGCTATTTTGGCTGTTGTGGCTACACCTTACAATACATCATCCACATCCGGTGGTAGTGGTCTAGATAGTGGCCTTGGTCTCATGAGTGACCCAGGATATGAGGAGAATGAGACGATACTGAGTCTGGGATATCGGAAGATATGGGCTCCGATGTTGACAGTCACCTGGATGACCTTGACCCGGACCCTTCGCCCAACCTTGGCCCTAACAACAGAAAGGGTAAGAAGTCAACTTGCGTGGGGTCAAAGGTTATTCTCCTCCTTCCTGTCTGTCTGGTGTCTCCTAACAGAAGGCTAACCCAAGCAAGATTCCAATTGGAGTCCACCAGCTTCATTTTTATTTGATCACAGATTTGTCAAGGCCACCTTTACACAGTTATGGTGATCAGTTTGATCATTTTAGATACTGTAATTGACGGATTGTCATACCGTTGTATGAAAGTTTTGACATGGTGCATTCTGTTGCTCCCTTTGACCCCAAAGTTGACTTCTGCCTGAAGATGCTTGTGCTATTCCATTTTGGTTTCATTTGTTTCACTTGCTGTGAAGTGTAAGTGAATTTGAAAAGTTTGTACTGAATTAAGAAACATTGTCTTTGAAAATGCTTTACTTCTATTGGTATCCAGTTAGACTTGGAATTTTGGTTTTATTTTGGAAGCTTGGCTCCAATTGGGATTTTGGTATACTTCCTGTGGGTAGTTATGGAAATTTGCTGGCATTGCGTGTTAGAATTCTTGGGGGAACATTTTTTCTATTTACTGTAATTAGCTGCTTCATTATAATGCTACCGATAGTTACAAATGAGTCAGAACTGGAAATGCCATTTTAGAACTTGATTGTTGTATAAGTTAAAGTCATACCTGTATTTTGTGTGTGTAAACAAAAGTATGGCCTGCTTTCTTCTTCATACAAAAGATCAGAACGTTGACTGTTGAGACGTTTTTGCCCTTTGGTATTCTGCATGTTGGGGCAAAATCCAGTTCCTTTTCCACCCCTCTGCTGTTAAAAAAGTTCACAGACTACAAAACATGAACTAGCCCCACACGTGTAGAGAGAATTGAGACAAAACCAACATTTAGCGCTCTCTACATGTACACTGAGTAAAAGTAATGCTCGTGCCACATCTTGTTCATGAAGACCCCATGTCGTCATGTTTCCTCTTGCACCAGTTCAAGACAAACACATGTTGATGGTTCAGAGAATCCTGTTCTTATTTTGCTGTATAGCGTTACTACAGGTGGCAGTTTGTTCTAATATAAGAAAAACTGTTCGACGGGTAGTTTTGGCTACCTAGGATCATTTGAATGTTTCCGTGTAAGCTGCTTGGTAATGTTTTTATTTAAACTGAGTTCGGCTTGGAGTAATGAGTCATTTTCACTACTGTACTAGTCTCACAAACATGAAAGGATGTGGCTTTGTTCGATGTCAGGTTATTTATGGTGTTAACTTTATTGTATTATGAAATGCAGCAGAAGAGGTTAATTTGATCAAAACAGGCTTTTGCTGTGAATGTATATGCAGCTTTTAGGCAGAAGCATGTACAAAAGTTTTGGTGTAGTTACATCGAAACACTCATGCATGGTGCGGCCCATTCTGGGGAACTTGTCCACATATACTAAAAACAAAATTTTACTTTGTTGTGTGAAAATGATGATGTGTGTAGGTTGTGCAGGTAAATGTTGTGTGTATGGCGATGCACCTGAGGGAATGAGTGCTCATGGGGAAAAAAATCAAAGCGCTGTTGTAAAATTTCTAAACTATTCATTGGGGGGGGGGGGGGGGGGTGTCAGAAGGGTTGACATGTCTAGAATTTAGAACAGAATTCCACTTTGCTGCGTGCAGTTGGGTCTCACTGTGTGTTTTTGTTATTGACATAACTTTTTGGATTAGCTAGCTGACTAAGTGGGCTAGTTTGTTGAAAAAAAAAGATGGTGACGAAAGTGCTGCACATTAGATACTTAACGAGGTGTCGGAGGATTTTGAAGGAAAAAGAAAAGAATGGCGTCCTGTTACGTGTTGCATACACAAGCAGTCAAGGGGTTAATGTTTTGTTTGTACACATTTGTCAAAATGTTTCAGATTAAAGTGACAGGTATTGCAGAAGTCCTTTTAAAGACATGAAATACTTGCCTCCATTTGTAGATGCAGACTTACCTGTTTGATTGTTACGTAAAAGTATGTACTGTTAAGCTTTGTGTAGCAGAATTCCCCCACGTTCAAGGAAAAAAAAGAAAGGCTATTTAAAGATTAGATCCACCCCAGGAATTTATTCAGCCACTTGACAAAAATCAGTTAAAACTTCGAAGGAGCTATGACAGATTACTTACTGCTTTCTATAGCCATGTTCTTTAAAGGGGTGACAGGGTTTGCTGCCTGTTTAAGGAACTGAATTTTAATCAGAAAGCACAGCTGCAGCAGATATTGCATGAATGTTTATTACAGATCTCTGTGCCTTTTTTTTTTCTTCTTTTTTTTTTTTTTTTTTTTTTTTTGTAATTTTTTTCTTGTTCTCTATTGATCAAGCCAGACAGATTTTTTCTTTTCTTTTTTTTTTGTTTTTTTGTTTTGTTTGTTTTGTTTACTAGCATAGCATGTTTTTATTAAATAGCATACAAAAAAAAGAGAAAGTGATATTTTACATTGATTTTATGTTTTAGTGAAATTATTGTTTGTACGTTTTGATTTTATGTTGTAGTGAAATTATTGTTTGTGTGTTGCCTCCAATTAAATTATGTTGTTTTTTTTTTCCCCCAAATAAGATTTTAAGTGGAAGAGAGTTGTCTTCAAAGGGGTGACTGTCCTGACATAACCATGTGGTTGACTGGGCAATGAACAACTTAAATTGACAACAGAAATATGTTTGTATTGTCAGTTGTGTTTGAGTTAGAATTATTATAGGATGATTTTGCCAGATACTGACTTGTTATTGTTCAGGAACTGGTTTTTGTTTTTGTTTTTTTTTTTTTAATGGAAACAATACTTTTTATCATGTTTTACTTTTTTTTGTGTTTTTTCAATTGTTTTTGAAAATGAAAGTGACATTTATTTATTTTTATTTTTTACCACGTGGGTTTTGAATTCAAAAGAAGTTACATCGCAAGGTGTTCAAACTTACAGGTGATGTTGGCTTTGATGAGAGAGACATCCTGCGTGATACCACTCATCTTGAGGACCCCGCTGTACAAGAGCACAGACATGCAGGGAGAGACCTCCCTAGAGGACCATGGGAAAACGCTCACCAGTGATGACTCTGGCAATCAGAAAACCATGGACATTGACCTGGAACCTCCGGTTGTGGGCGATGGTTTTGGTGATGGCGTCGGCGGGGGATTTATGGGTAATTTGTTTTTTGTTCTTTCTTGCATTTCTTTATAATTGTTTTGTTGGTGTTTTTTTTTTGAATAACTTGAATTATTGTTCATGTTGAGTGATGTATTTATTTACTTTTGTGGTTTTTTGAGTGGTAACGGGTTGGTTCTGAAGAGTCTTTTTACAATGATTGCTCCTCCTGATTATGTTCTACAGAGGCATGCATATTGTGGGGTATGGTTCCAAAGGTTACTGGCAAGTTATCAAAGTAATGTGTTTTAGGAGGGTTTGGTTTGTTATATGTGAGAGTTGATCAGTTTTAAACTAACTTAAAGCTCTGAAGATAAATCGGTGAACATCACAACATTATCAGTTGGAAAGGGCAATCGACAGGAAATTAAAGATCTAGCGATGTATTTTTGTCCTAAATCTTCTGGCATTTGTGATCTCTGATCAAAACGTGCTGAAGAATAGAAATCTGCAGAGAGTGCTAAAAGTGAACATGACTTTAACTGTTCTAGTGCCCTTTATGCAACATTTCTTTATTTTTTCCCCTCCAATAAATTGTGCAGTTGCAGCAAGTTTCGAAACAAAGCTGATCTCAGCATTTTTTTTTTTTTTTTCCCCTAAAACAAAAACATCAGGATAGCATTTTGCTGGATGTTTTGACATTAAAAGGAATCATTGACCATGTGTGTTAATGTTTAAAACGGACCAAATGTAGTTACTTTCCCGTCTTTGGAAAAAATTGTGAGCGTGTAATCAAGTCCTGTGCCAGTGGCAGCCATGTTACCCTCTAGTTATTTATCTAAATGCAGAGAGCTTCTTCAGTAACCCTGAAGGGAACAAAGTAGAGGATCACCCTTGATGAGCAGTTCTAGGGCAGCGCAGTGGTGACCTGGTTATGATGGTAGAAGGCAGAATGGTAGGTAAAAATTAAACTGTGAAAGCGTAACTTGCTCAATCAGATGGCAAGGTTTGAAATCCAAGTTTTAATATTATACAAGCACGGAGGTGTAGCATGTGTATTTTTGACATGACATGCTGTTTTCCTCAATTATTTGTTCAAGGGTTGTTGCTGTTTGTCCTCGCAAGTGCTTGTAAAATACTCATAAGGTGTTTGGCTCTAGTTTCTGGCTGTGTATGGAATCCATGCAGTATTTTGGAAGACTGTTGAATAGTTGCTGCTTTTGCTTCAGTTATGTCTTTCTTTTTCTACATGTTGAATTGTTGTTTGCCATTTTGGCAAGTTCTTGATTTTTTTGTTTGTTTGTTCTTCAGCATGTGTTTTGTTGATTGAATGTTAGATGCAGGAGGTGATGATGACGATGATGATGATAATGACGGGAATTTTGGAGATGTTGACCAAGACTTCTTTGGTAAGTCAAAGCAGAAAGGAAGAAGTGAATACATTCATGAATGTATAAATGATTAAAGATACTGATTCAGTACATATGTTTAATTAGTAGGTAAGTAAAGACTGTTTTTTGAGTTTATGTTTAAAAACTGGTACAGAAGAAGTATCTATAAGTGTTTATAGGTACTTATGATGGTAATAGGTCTTTAAGTACAGTGCTTAAATTTTGTTCCATGTCTAGCCTTCTGACTGAGATTCTGGATTCCTAATACTGATTATAGATATGATTTTCTTTTTGACAACATCAGCTATTTACATTTTTTACTGACTTGAAAAGTATTGTGAGAGATATACAGAATTATTCTAAATTGTGCATTTTGTGCAAGTTAAAACTGCATTTTTGTAAGCTTGTAGTATCCAATCCCACCTTCCCTCTGTCTGTCTGTCTGTCTGTCTCTCTCTCTCTCATTTTTGTTAATGGTATTTAGTGCTGATGAAAAAACATCTTCACCATTTAAAGATGCACATTTTGGAGTGAAAGTTGTGCTAAATAGAGTTGTTCTCTTGCTCCAGGTCAGTGGGGTGAGCCCGGTGGACTGTTTGAAGACACCCCCATGCCAGAGGTTCCTATTGCACAGGATGTTGGAGAGACTGCTCCAGCTGTCACTAAACCAACAGGTAACTATTTCTTCTTACATTCACATCTGTCGATCATCTTGGAGTGTAGTCTTAACTCTGTTCCGGTTGCATATGTGTGTGGCATATTGAAAGGAAGGCGTTTTTATAACGGTTTCAAGATGCAGAACTCCAGTTCTGTGGTCAGGGTTACAAGATCAGGTAATTGAAAAGATCAGAGGTGAAAGCTTGGAGATGATGGAGTTTGATCTTGGAGGCAGTCTTCTTGGTTGGTAATAGTTAACACATGAATCTGTTTAGAAGGCTAAGGACACAGGCAATAGGTCAAGGTCACAACACAACTCCATGAAAGATAAAATCCCAGTGGTAAGTAGATGCCTCACTTCGTAGCTGTCCAACAACCTTGTGTTGCTAAGCTGTTTGCTTTTCACGGTTCACCCACATAGTGATAATTGGGCTTGTTCTGTTTTAGTCCCAGTGCTATCAGTCTTGCCTTGACGATTCAGCTAAGTCACAAAACCATGGTTGATGGATAATTGAAGCCAGATTTTCTACAAAACAGGAGATGGTGGATCTTATATTTGAGATCCCTTCTCCCTTGTCACTGTCCTTTCTTTCTCTCGCCCCCCTCTCCCCTCCTTCCCCTCCAGAATGGAAGAGGATAGTGATAATAAATGAAGTGTTTGATTCGAAACCTGTGCATGGCATGGCTATATCCATCACCCCCACCCCCCCCGGTGGAATGGAATGCATCCAGTGGCAACTTTTGGGAGGGAAAGTCGAACTATGATGTACATATGCAAGAATATGGTTGATGCTCCTTTATAACTCCTTTCAGATTTTTCCCCATGGTGCAAGTGGTAATGAGGACTGTTACCTTCCCATAGCAGGGATCAGAATAGAGAACAGTCCTGTGTTACTGATTTTCGTCGAGTGATTTTGTGATTTGCCTTATCCAATGCTACACCTGACTGACTGAACAGAACCAGAGAAAGAAGCCCCAGCAGAGGAAGTGACGGAAGTGGAGGAGTCTGTGCCCTTGCAGACGACGGCCAGCTCCTCAGCCGTATCGGGGGGAGCAGACCACTCTGGTGCACAATGAAGAGGAGGCCTTTGCCCTGGAGCCCCTGGATATCACTGCTGTGCCAGGTAGGAACCTGATCTTGTTTACAGCCTCTCTTTTGTTTTTTTTTTGTTTTCTTTTGTTTGTTTGCGTAGTGTTTTTCCTGGAGTTCCACTGAATAGGTGGGTTTATGAAGGTTTTCATAGTTGATTTGTGGCCATAGCATCCCATGATTGTTGTACTGTTGATCCAACTGTACAGACTCGTGTTGCCTAATTTTACCCACCCACCCCACCCCCCTCTCTATGATTTCTCTCTCTCTCTCTCTCTCTCTCCCCCCCCCCCCCCATTCCCGACCCCCTTTTCCTTCCAACTTCCAGTCGTTCTACCCTGTGGTCTATTATATACAGCCCAACACTTTTTCAGCACCTACTTTTTATAACCACACATACATACGTACAGATATGTGTGTGTCTAAATTGTCAAAGCGTTTCAAGAGTAACGGACAAACTAGTGAAAATGGCATACTGTTTTACTACTGGATTTTAAAGTGCAGGTCTAAACTGCACCAAACTTTGTTGTAAATATTGAATGAAGACTGTGTGACTTGTTCCTGGGTTGTATATGATTGACCTTTGTTTTCACTCTGAAGTGCATAGAAGATCTAGAGATGAAAACCAGCTGGCCACATTTTGAATTTCTGAATCTGTGCAGTGTACTATTGTCCAGCAGTTAAGGAGGCATTGTCAAGTCATCTTAAATGGACAGTCCGGTCTGTCACTGTTTTCGTTAGTCACAGTAGATCAAAGGTGAGAACATTTTTAGGAATGTTTACAGGGTTTTTTTTTTTTTTTTTTTTTTTTTTAACCTCTTTGAGTATGCACTTACCTGAGCTTAGTTACACCGAAAACCATCGGCAAGATAGGTAACTCCGTAATTTGAACATGGTTACTCAATTAAAAAAAAAATTTTAAAGAGAGGAAAGGAAAGAATGAAATGAAAATAATTTTTTAAATTCCTACGAATATATATGTTGCTATATCGTAAGTTTGAAGGTCACATGAGCCATTTACTCGGGGGGGGGGGGGGGGGGATCTTCTTCTTCAGAACTTTCTTCCGAATCGTTGCTCATCATACCTGGAACCTCATCCCAGTCGAAATCTAGGTCACTCTAAGCTTCATTACCCAGCACTTTCACTAAGTCTTGTGCCGTAAATTCTACAAATCACAGTATCTCCATCACTAAATCTCATTATAGAACGGCGGCAGAAATCAAAGTTAGCCATGGTGAAAAACAGCATTTCGACTTCAAATCTTTAAAAAATTCGTAACTCGAGAACCACGGCACGCATCAACTCGCGGTTTTTTGCAGACGGTAGAAAATGGCTACAGGAAGAAGTAAAAACACGTTCTCGCGAGACTTCCTTTTCTACGAGAAACATGGCGGCGCCCATTGTTGCCACGTGTCTTACCGGGCACTGGCAGGCGCTCAACGTTTTGGCTGTGTGATTTCCGGTCGGGGGCGCTAGCGGAACAAGACACTGCTTCTTCCCAGTTAACCCATGTTGATATGGGTTGAGTCATCCTGAAGAGTTAGATGGAGGAGGGGGAGATGGTGGATGGTCAGATTAATTGTTAATAAGTTAGGTCCTATAGTTTTGCAAATACCAGCAGATATTTACTTTAGAAAGTTTGTTCAGAAACAAAAAGAAAACTTATGTTGGTATTTGGAATGAAAAACTCTTACGTATTATACTGGGTTTTTTTTTTTATGGTCACTTTATTCCTAGGACAAACGTTACCTGTCATAACTATTTTATTCAATCGTTTACTAATCTTTTGAGGAAAAGAAAAGAAGAAATACAAACAAGAGTAAAAGTTTAAAAGAAAAGGTGTTGGTTTGTTGCTCATCCTCTTGCTGTGATGTGAATATAATATTCTCGTACGTACATGCATTCTACTGTTCCCTTGCATGAAAGGAGGTTGTGTTTTCTGGCAGTTATGGCCGTGATTTCAGGAGAAGACAAATTCTCCGCAGACACTCTCCAAGAATGACTGAATATACTTCTCAAAAGTGGGTAGTTTCATTTTATTTGAATTGACCTTGTATTCGTGATCTGCTGTAGGAGGAACAGAAAAGAAGGGCAAGCGCAAACGTAAGCTGATTGTGGACGAGCAAAAAGGCATCCCCAGTGAGACCATGAAGTTGCAGCTGTCTGACACCACGGACATTGTCACCACGCTTGATCTAGCTCCGCCCACTAAGAAGCTGATGCACTGGAAAGAAACTGGAGGGGTGGAGAAACTGTTTGCCTTGCCAGGGAGACCCATCGTGTCCAAGAGCACTGCAAAGGTATTGGTGGTTGTCAAGAGTTGGGTCATGTGTTTTTTTTCTTTTCTTTTTTTTTGTGTGACCATATGTTGTTATTTAAGTTAATAGAATGTTATTTTCATGTTTTTGTGAGCGTTTGTTGTTATTTAGTTGAAAATTATTTCAGAGTGCGAGCGGTCCCCTTTTAATGGATTTCCAATGGGTTTTCTTTTTTTCCCTTTATAGTTTTTGATGGAAAAACACCACATTCTTGTCCTCAAAAGAAAAGATTGTAAAGTAATTTTACGAAACAATCGGATCCTCTGTAAGAGCACATGGAGTGCAGACCCTGTGTAAGAGCAGTGTACGTGGAGTGCAAACCTATGTAAGAGCAGTGTACATGGAGCGCAAATCCTGTGTAAGAGCAGTGTACATGGAGCGCAAATCCTATGTAAGAGCAGTGTGTACATGGAGTGCAGATCCTGTGTGAGAGCAGTGTACATGGAGTGCAGATCCTGTGTAAGAGCAGTGTGTATATGGAGTGCAGATCCTGTGTGAGAGCAGTGTACATGGAGTGCAGACCCTATGTAAGAGCAGTGTACGTGGAGTGCATCCTGTGTAAGAGCAGTGTACATGGAGCGCAGATCCTGTGTAAGAGCATTGTACATGGAGCGCAGGTCCTGTGTAGAGCAGTTTACATGGAGCGCAGGTCCTGTGTAAGAGCAGTGTACATGGAGCGCAGATCCTATGTAAGAGCAGTGTACATGAGTGCAGATCCTGTGTAAGAGCAGTGTACATGGAGCGCAGATCCTGTTTAAGAGCTGCATACATGAGAAATTTTGTCTCTGAGCAGTTGTCATGCCTAAAAACTTTCCTGGAAGTGTGATGGAGATGGAGCAAATGTATGAATGTTAGAAAGCGGATATTGCAGTACAATCATAGTGTCCACTGGCCAGGTCTATTGGCTTAATCAGCTATATCCATTATGATACAGGCAGATTAAAAAAGTTCTAGGAAGTTCAGATTTTTATCATTGTTTTTGTTTGTGATAAAAATGAAAGACGATAGTAAAAAGAACAGTTGGAAACTCCTCAAATTGATTTGTCGGTGATTGAACAACACGAGCAATCAATGACTTTGGGACATGGACTAATCTAAAGAAAGGAAAGTCTGCAAGTATGTTGGCTATACTGAACAAAAATGCTATGTTCTGTGTAACATGCCAAGAAATTGGAAGCATATGAGAACTCTTTGACTTCAGTATTTTGGTGGATGAAATAACCTATTGCCTGTTGGGGTCCAGCACATTTATGTCTCTGTTCACATGATTCTATTCAACATGCAGTAGTTCCAGCGAAATGGTGGTTTTGGTCAGGACTGCCTCATATATCACGTTAACCCTGTGTTCATTGAACTTCTGTTGGTTGGATTGCATCGCGGTCTTTACTGACCATAGTTGGATTTATGGGTCAGGACCTTCAGTTTCCCCCGGGCTGCCAGTTACCCTCTCTCTCTCTCTCTCTCTCTCTCTCTCTCTCTCTCTCTCTCTCTCTCTCTCTCTCTCTCTCTCTTTCTCTCTCTCTCTCTCTCTCTCTCTCTCTCTCTCTCTCTCTCTCTCTCTCTCTATCTCCCTCTCTCTCTCTCTCTCTGTCTCTCGGATTGTTCATTACAGAGTTTGTACAGAGTCCTGGAAGTCTGGAAAAAAGTATGGAAAAATGAAAAAATCATTTCCAGGGCTGGAAAAGTCCTGGAATTTTGTAATTTGTGGCCATGGGTCTGGAAAAGTCCTGGAATTTTGTAAAAGCTGTGGAAACTTTTTCATGATGTAGCATTTCGCTTTAAGTTTCTTTACAGAAACATTGAAATAGGAATAAAGACAGAAATTAAATCACGCACAGTGATCGCGGTTTTCAGATTTCCTCTGACCAGAGGTTTAGCAGACTACATTTTTTTTTTGCAGAGTAGCTCCCCTTTATACTGTGAAAAGCGTTGCACATGCGCAGTTGGTACCATTGCTCAACTTCCTTTTTAGTGAACAGCGCTGCAAGGGAAAATAACGTCGAAGTATTAAAGAAAACATGGGAAAATGTGTTCAGCCAAGCCTGGCTAGACAATACACATTTATCGCAAATGGATTGCTCCTGCTTCCGATGGATGCAAGACAAAAGCATGGTGCCTGCTTTGCAAGAAAGACTTCAACATCGGAAACATGGGCGAGCTGCTCTGAAAAGCCACGCGGCAGGCAAGAAACATGAAGAAATGATGCAGCTTTCAGACAAAACCTCTCGGACTCCAACAATGACCGTGACTGATTGTTTTCGGCCCAAGGATTGTCAAAGTGTGGTTTTTTTTTTTTAATTCAGTATGGGATGCGATCATGCATTGAATGGGATGGGAGTGGAGGGTAGAGAAAATCAAAGGGCCCAAGGGCGATACACTGGCCCATGTTTAGACACACACACATACACACACACACTGTCTCTAACGAAATCTCTCTCTCTCTCTCTCTCTCTCTCTCTCTCTTATCAAAAAAATTTCAAAATTTAAATACGAAATTGAATAGAGAGCACATTAGCTTGTAATACTCAGCCATGTTGAACATCCAAATCAAAATGAAAGGACGGTTGAGAGGCCGCAAGGCCTAGTGTCCTAACTACCTGACCTGACCATATCTCTCTCACACACACACACACACACACTCGCACAAACACACACTGTCTCTCACACACCTACACGCAGCATGCGTGCGTGTGCGCGCGTGCGCACACACACACACGCACACGCACTCGCACACACACACTGTCTCTCTCACATACATAGACACAGTCTCTCTCTCTCTCTCTCTCTCTCTCTCTCTCTCTCTGTCTGTCTTTGTCTCACTCTCTGTGTATCTGACTTTTTTACGCATGTGCGCGCACACACACACTCGCACTAAATTTTCTGGTAAGTATTGAATGCCCTGCTATCATTAAATCAGTTCTTTTCTGATGTGTTTAGCATGGTAATCACATACAGAGGTGCACGCACACACAGATTCTGGGGTCTGGAAAAATTATGAAAAGCCCTGGAAAAAGTATGGAATTTTTGTTTGGTCATATCTGTGGGAACCCTGTCATTATCAACCTGGAAGATCAGGCAAAATTAAACATTGTCTCTGCAGACACAAGACTGGAACAAAGCTGTACCTGAGTATGCAGTACATAAACATCAGGCCCCACAGTAGTACGTAAAAGATTTAAGTACTAGGGCCTTGTATCAAAATGGATCCAGCAGTTTTGTTCAGTCGTGAACTCAGATTGACATGTTCAAAATCAGTTCTGCATTTTTGGGAGCATACATTTGGACCTGTATTTCCCCAAACCTGATGTTTACCATTTTACTATCCACTTTCAGAAAGACCTGAAATATCTCACAGGCTCTCTGACAAAGACTACACTCTTTCATGAAAAATACATGCAAATGACTTGTCGTGGGAGATAACTGCTGTTAGTTTAGCCTGTCACTGTAACCACCATTGTCATCTCTTGCCTCCCACTCATATCCCTTGGTGTCGATTTTCCACATTTTTTTTTTTTTTTTTTTTACTGTGGTATCGTATGTTACTGTCTTTATGAGTGCATTACAGGCTTGTGTGTAAATCATGTTCTCCATAATCATGTTGAGTTTTCCTCCCTCTCTCTCTCTCTCTCTCTCTCTCTCTCTCTCTCTCTCACGCACATTCTGTAATGTGTGAAATGAAAAGCAGCAGTTTCCAGACTCCTCACAGTGGTTGGTTTGTGAACAGTTCTTCACCAAGGGTCTGCTCACCAAGCAAGTGAAGGATGACCTGGATGCTGAAGAACCGCCGCTGCCTGAATTAGCTACCCCAGCACCACCTCCCCAGCCAGAGGTCATGAGGCAGGAGGACAAAACAGGTGACCCTGCACATCTGATAAATGGAATTTTCTGCCGACAGTGTATCTGTTCTGTTGGGCCCAGTTCGTAGTACATATAAGTTTAAACCCCATTGTTGCTATTGGAAAATGCAGGCCAAGTGCAGAAAATTTTGTTTTTAGCAAAACAACAAAATTGCATTTTTTTATTTTTTCTTTTAGCGGAGTTCATCGGTTCTAAAATTAAAAACACAATACACGCTGGTCAGTGAAAAAGACTGGCTTTCAAAATAGACATAAAATGTTCATGAGGCCAGATAACGCATTTCTGCCTTTTGAGGGTAGACATGCTGTTCTTCTCTCTCGTTTTACTGATTGAAGCATGGGCACAGAATTTTGTGTGCATTTAGTTTTGACCTGTTCTTAGCACTGAGAGGCTCTTACCTGTTCCATGCTTAGTGACTTTGTTTATGGGATAATCATGTTGGCAGACTACCAAACTTTGATTATTGGAGAATCAAGTTGGCAGATCACCAAAGTGGCAGTCAGCATGCGATATAGGAGAAATCTTCTACACAGCCATCTGTTTGCACATGCCCTTGGTAGTTTCCACCACTTCCACATCTGTTTACCCATATGACTGAGCCACATTTGGTAGACTTTGAAAAAAATTTAGAAAGTGGGGGTGGGGGATTTTAGAGATTTAAGTTCTTAAACAGTAATTGGACTTGCAGACTGTCATTGGCAGAGGCTTTAATCAAAAAAAAACTTCAGCTGACTTGCGCATGTTAGATCGCATCAGGCTGTGTCTGTTACTACGATGACATGCCTTGAAATATCCAATGAAAAGAAAGACAAAGAAAAAGTGGCGAGTGATCCCGAGTTTGTGCTGAAGTATTCTTATAAATGGGTTTGAAAATGATTTATGTGAAAAAGCAACCTACTGTTACAATTGTTCATACTATATCAGGTGGCCACTAAGATGAAGAAGCCCCTACACTGTGACGGCAGTTGAAAAAATGAAAGGAATGCCCAAATTAACAAAGGGTAGCTAAAGGTTTTGGTGTGTGTTTGTTTCAAATTTTTGTTTGTTTATGCCTGCATGCCCAAGATTGTTTTTGACTTTGGAGGCTTTCCTGATGGTTGAAGAGCTATTAATTTTTTTATCTTTACAGTGGATGTCACACGGCAGTCTGAGATGAGTACCATTGTTGAGGAACCATCCAACGCTGCAGATACTTCAGCAAATACGAGCCGTGCCTCCAGACGAAGTGAACGTACTGTGGCAGAGAAATCTTTTGCTCCTAAGTCACCAAGACGATCAGTACAACCAGAACCGATAGCACATCTGGAACCAGAACCAGTTCCTGCACCTCAGGACACGTTTGCTCAAATCCCAGATGGGATTGTGGACAATCCCACAGATCCCACCACCATTGAGCCAACAATTGGTCCTAACTTGGACCTGGAAGGACCTGCCTCTGTCGCTCCTTTCTCTGTTCCTCCTCCATCAAATGCTCCAGCGTCTGTTGGACCTCCCATGCCTCCGGTAAGCTCCTGGGCAAAGGGGGGAGGGGGCAGGAATCATTTTGTTTTGAAGGTGCTCTTTATGTCATGCTATACACATCAAGCTTGTCTTGTTCATGTATTGTTTGTTGGTTCAGAGTGGTATTTTGGGGGTTTCATGTGATGCTTGTTTTCCTGATGGTAAATGTACAGATAATAAAAATAATCACTCCTGATGCTTCAGGTGAGTTCCAGAACCTGTAGAGGATTCCAGAAACTGTTCTTAGAGTATTCAAACACGGCTGAGTATGTGGCAGAGATCACTGAATTGTATCAAGTTGAAAGTCTGATCTCCGCCTTTTGAACTGTTGTAATGGTTGGTCATTTGATGATTGACATTGTTTGGTGAGGATCAGAAATTAAGATACAGTTAATAAAAAGTCTTGGTTTTGTGTGTGAAACAAAAGTAATGTGAACTTTCACACTTCAAGCACATGTACATGTGTGCGCATGTGTATACATCCAGTGTACACACACACAATAATGATTTGCCAATAAGCGATGCAGATCATTAGTTCTTACGACATCCAGCTAAGGTTACGTACAGTTGAGGGGAGTCATTTGGTTAACAGGTCAGTCAGACAAAGAGTATGTCTTTGCCCAAACTAGTTTCCAGAAACTGTGTGAACTGCTGTGTTTCAGACCTTTGAGGATCTGGAGGATCATCTAGATGCCATGCCGGAGAACGAGGAGCAGGACGAAAAACGTGTGAACAAGCGCACACAGCAGATGCAGTATATTCTCAAGTCGGCCTTCAACTACTCTCAGCAGCTGTCCTTCAAAGACATGACCCGCAACCTGAACCGCAAACAGGTGACCTCGCGATTTTACACACCCTGCTGGTGCTAAAGAAGCATCAAGTGGTGGATGTGGAGCAGCGAGAGCCGTTTGGAGACATTCTGATGACAGAGGGACCGCAGTTTGGTCGGGACTGTTAGCGCTCCAAGCACTCCACTCAAGACAGCATGAATTTGTGCTGTCTGAAACCAGTGTGTTCACCTGGCAGGCTTTGCATGTTGACATGTGCTGTGGATGATTTTTCTTTTCTCTCTTGCTGCTATTTATTTATGTTTGTTAAGAATATTTTTTAGTGCAAAAGAGAGAGAAAGGGTTTTTTATATTCGTGCAAAAACTAAAGGTTATGCGTTTCCCAGGGAGATTTAAATGTATAGGTATGTTGTGTCTCCCAGCTAATATAACCCAGGTGAATCCTGTATGTGAAAAATGTAGTTCTAGAGGTTCATTGAGCACAAGGTGAGAGGTTGAGCTACTGGGTTTTCATTTCTCGTGGTAGCAACCACATACAAAGGATAGCTTGAGCCTCTTTGGATGATTCATCATTGCTGTTTAAATTTCTCAGCAGTGATGAACCACACTGTCTTTGTTTTTAAGATTCTGTTTTATTCTTGCAAGTCTATTACATGTGTTTGCTTTTTTCTCTTTTATTTTTGTGTTTGTTTGCTTAAGGAAGGGATGGGGGCAGGCTGTTGCTTTAGAAAGGTTCGCACATTTTTGCAGAGAGGGTAGGAGGACTGCCAGTATCACCAAAAAAATGGTATCGACAGTGCGGATGTTTGAAACAATGATGTTTATTCAGTTCCTCTGAATGACTGCAGGCTTAATTCTGTTTTGTGTGCAGCATTTTACTCAGTGCTCTTATTCTCATGGTGAACATAACCCCCGTTCTTACCCTCTGTCCCAGATTAGTTCTCTTCCCCCCTGTGTGGCATCTCGCCGCCGGTTACCTGTTTAATGCGACATCAGGCATGCAGCAGCATAGAATACCGCAGAGAATTACAAGCAGCTCTGCAACTGCTTATGGTACTGGTTAGGGCAGAAATAAATTTCCTTTTTTCCCGTTTCATTTGATGTGTGTGATGTGTATTCCACTGATGAGATAAATGTGTGATGTCTCCAGTTTGGTGGGCTTAACCTGGGCCAATTTAATGAACTCGCTATTGTTGATTGCTTGATATTCATGGGTTATTGACTGAATATTTCAGGTGTTTGTGCCCTGAACAGTCTCTTGGTGCATTGTTGTCAGGAAATTACATGGCTTTTTTGTTTTTTCTCTTGAACCATGAAAGGATGTTCAAATTTGTGGAAAATGTATGCATAGATCTCTTCCCTGAGGGAATGTGGTTGGTTCAGTATACTGTTTTTTTGGGGGGGGGGGGGGGATGGGATGCGGTAGCACTCCTTGAGCTGGTTCTGTGAATTGCTCGTTTCCAGGACTCTGTAGGTTTATTGTTCAGAGTTGCAAGTTTTGTTGGTGATGTTGTAACACAGGTCATTGGCTTTGGTGATGTATGTAGTGATCTCTTGTTGTTGGATGACCTCTGTAGTTCCATGGTTATGGGTGTGATAGAGGGATTCTGTGCATGTAGGTGATTGGAACAAGCATCCGAAGATTCAGGCAGAAGAGGGTGTTTGTTTTCCCGATTGGTTACATATTTGTCAATAAACCATTAACTCTGAGAATTGTGAGCTCTGTCAAGCTTCTGTTTGCAAGAGGAAAATATAGGGCTCGCGTACGCCACCTTCACGAAGAGAAGATTTAGGACTGCAGTGACAAGTGCAGGTGCTGTTGAAGGAGGGTAACAAAGACAAGAGGTAGTGCTTTAGAGCACCTGTCTCACACTGCAAAATGACTAATTTGCTGCCATAAAATGTATTTGTAAAACGTTTTCTTTGGATTTCATATTGTAAGTAGAAAAGAGTTAGGACGTATGGGCGAGTTCCATAGATACCCAGCAGCAGAAGATGGAGCAAAAGTGGAGCAGCTGAAAAGAGGACAATTTACATGCTTGTAGGGAGTTCAGTCTGATCCACTTTCGTTGTACTCCTGGTTAAGTCTACAGCTCTAGTTTTACGGTAAAGCCCGTTTAGTGCCAGGTTTTGTCCTTTGAAAAGGAATGTCAAAAGTCATCCTGTGATGTGGTCTCAAACTGGAGTGAATCTCTGTGGCTATTCCATTTGGGTAGTGAACCATTATTTTTTTTCGCTTTTTTTTTTTCTACTTCTGTCCTTTCAGCAGTCTTTTACTAGTGTGGAAAGCCAGTCATTGGTTTGTTAAAGATGGAGGGAAATTCTGGAAAGTCAGATAGGCATCTTTCTCAGAAATCTTTGCTATTGTGAGAATAAGTCTGCCATACTTACGGTGTGAATTACCTGCATATGCACAGCTCTCTTGTGTGTCAGAATTGGCATCTGCTAGATCTCGTCTTGTTTGTGTGATCAGTGGATCTGTGTTTGAAGGCTGGTGTTTTGTTGTCCAGAGTGCATCAAGGTGGCATTTATAGAGGTATGTGTGTGTGCCTACGTTGACATGCATTCAAGTAATTAAGTATATATAACACCTGAGCATGTATATATCTTTGTTTTCATTTTTTTATATGGGCACATGCATTTGAAATGCGAGTGTTGTATGTAAGGACGTGCAAGTTGCGTTCCATTACTTGGCCTTTCAATGAGACCAAGACAGTGTAAGAGGGGCAGTATTGTGTACGGTTTTCTCATTGTTCATCATCTACAATCATTTGTCAGACTGTTCCTCATTTCAGACTTGGAATTTTTGCACTAGTTTTTTTTTTTTTTTTTTTTTAAGGATGTTTACATTTTTTTTCTTTTTTGCTTTTCCTATCTTCTAGGGAGTTCGTTCATGTTCAGACACTTGTTAGATTTGTGTCATTACTGGTGAGAGCAACTGTAACAGGCGAAGGAGCCATCCTGAAAATTGGGAGGACGCCGCCGTTTGGTTCCCTGCATGACCAAGGATCTTGCAGTTACAAATGGTGTACCCATCAATTGCTGTGCTTATCAACTGGAAATTCTCTTCCTTTCTGTTTACAGCTTCTTGCAGTCTACCTTTCCTGGTCCAGTTGATTTTGGTCTGTTTTTAGACAGAACTGCACTGTCAGCCAGCGTTCATTCACAAACTGCCTATTTTATGGGTCCTTAGAAACTTGGCCATTTTTATTCTGTCATAAAGTTAGAAACTCTTTAGGGTGATTTCCCAGGGGAGCACTGTCAAGGATTTCCCCACCTCTAAGACTCAAAGCATGATGTAGATATTTATTTTTGGCTTCATCTGCAGAGTGATAAAAGTTTAAAATCAAGAAAAAATCATTAAAGAAAATAAGAAGAAGAAATATAAAGACATGGAGACATATACCATTTCAGGCCATTATGCCATTTATAACTGTTAGCTTCCAAGAGGTCAGTTGGATCTTATCTCCAGCCCCCCCCCCCCCCCCCTCCTCTCAAAGTGATAGAAATACAAGAACTGAACATGTTTGATGATCTGCTAAATCACCAGGATTGTTCTTCGACAGTCCTCATGATCATCTGCTAAATGCCTATTATTGTTCTATAATGACCACCATCGTTTTAGAAAATGAGTCCCCATGCACTTTTCAGATGAATTTCCGGAGGATTTTGAATGTTACATTGGAGTCATTTTGTGTTCTGCATCAGGATCATTCAAATGGTGACTTGTAAAGTTTGTAACAGGTGCCACTTTTCATCTCTTGTTTGATATCCCAGTTGCAGTTCTTTACCATACTGACATTTTTTTCGTTTGTGGGGTTGAGTTTGTCTTGAACAGGAAACAAACTGAAGCAAGCACATTACACACATTCTGGTTTTTATATCGTTCTTGCATTATATGTAGACAGAGCTGTGCACCTAACTTTTGATGTAGTGTGTATATGTATGTGTGTGTGTGTGTGCCATTCTACTAAAATTACTCTTTCTACTGTACACTTTGTCAAACATGTAATCATACTTTTTTGTGAGTGTTAAAGCTACTTTCTTCAAGTTTGGAATGAGAGTGGAACATTGTCAGAAAAGAATAACATGAAATGGAGTCATTTGTTTCTTTTTTATGGACTCCATCTTGCTATCACAGTTTAATTATTTTAAATTTGTAAATCAGGTGGGAAGTGGTGAGAGTAATAGAGTTTCAACGTAAAATACAGTAGTTATGTACCGTTACCTTTTGCAAGTTCTCCAACAGCAAATGTTGGGTGCACAGGTCTGTGTACATTATTTTCCTATTGCTGCCGCTCTCTGGAAGAGAGGGAAGACAGAATAAAATGTCCCTCATTGTGTGGGTCCCTGACATGATCTGTGACATGCTGTTTATCCATCCAGTTGCCCTTTTATCACACTGAATTTGGTTTCAGCTTGAAGCCAACTGTTACTCTACTTGTACATTAAATTAATGTCCTAGTTGTTTCAAAGGGGATTGCGCAGCAAGTGTACATACGAAATTTAATGAGTAATAGGAGGGAAAATGACTCTTTACAGATAACGTTTTAAAGTGTGACAGAGTTGTCCTTTTGTTTCTCACTAGGCATAGCAAACATGCGTGTCACATAAGCTTCGCTCTGCCATTATGATCATTTTATACCCGTGTCAACTGAGAGACGGCTTTGAATTGTGTTTGTGACTTACTGTTTGTTATAGTCTGGGAATTCATAATTTTGTTGTATGTTATATCATAAACTTCTCCTTGTATGTGAACACAAAAAAAAAAAAAAGAAATGGCCTTTCCTAAGATGACAATTTTTCATCTGCAAGTGTAATTTATTGTATACATCAGGCTCTTGGTATGACTTGACATGCAACAAGAGTTGCATGTTCAGATGAGATGGGTGACAAAAGTGAAGGAAGGTGAGTGACGAAAGGTGGAGTGAGAGAAGAGGGCTGTATGTTTTTCTTCTGTTCCGTTTTAACTGAGTGGACAGGTTGGGTGCAGGCGGCCAAATCCCTTTGTATGCACCCGACCTTTGTATGCACCCAAACCAGGGGTCAGACACCAGGCAGTGGAAGCCCTAGAGGAGATTGCAATTATTTCTTTCTGCTTCTTCTCGCAGTGAGTTGTTGAGCCAACACGGTTTGTTTCTTTTTTTCTTTCCTTTCAAAAGTTATGCAGACAAAATATCCACAGATGCTCTGTACATAACAGTATGCATGTCCCCACTACACGGAAACTTTGATGGCAGCACAGATACACTCAGGGGGAGGAGAGGGGTTGTTCACTGTGAGAAGGATACAAAGCTATCCCATGGACAAATATGCATGCATGCAACAAGGACTGACTAACACATTTATTTCAGAATAATCGTTGGTTGCACATGCACACACTCGCATTTAAGAGCACTGGATAACTCGATCCAAGTCGACGCAAGCAAACAAGAACACCACCACCGTCAGGATGGGAAAGTTACACTGCCTGCATTTTAAAAACATAGATAACTTCACACCTTGCACCTCAATTGTGCACGGAGCATTCTTACACATTATACCACCAAGCACAGCGTACAACATTATCAACCATAAATGAGAAGGTAATGTTAGGAAAAACATGAATCAAGTAAAAGATTGCTATAGAAAAGCAATAAAATGTATTGAGAAGTATAAGATTGATATGATTCACATTTCCTGAAAAAAAATGAGCAATGAAAAAACACTAAACTGCAGAGTTAATAGTCTACACCACCTCTGAAAATTGTTAGCAAAGAACATGGCATTTAAAGGTATATGGGATCACATTCACTCGCACCAGACGGATATGAGACAGGTAAAATTGTCAAAGAACAGACCCAAAAGACGAAAACTAGAAAATGCACCCAAAGGATGTAACTAAGCCAAGGTTACAACATTTGCAATATGAAAACGGCACATTCTCACCCGGAATGCCTTTTCAACCCAGCTGAAACTGAAGTGAGTGTAACTCCAAAATCGCCAAATGTCAAAATAATGTGACGCTGGGGCCAAATGTTGCTGTCCTAGTTGTTTACCAACCTACAGGGATACAGTTGGTTGATGAGCAGAAAGACCCATCAGAGATTTTAAAAGCCTGAAACTATTTGAAGAATTGTTTAAAGAAAGGGTACAGTCTGAAACATGAAGAGCATACTGTAAAATCAGCGTATGTGAAATTGCTGCATCTTAAAACTGTCATAAAAACTACTGAAAGAGAGTCAGACTCTGGAATTACAACGTTCAACATTGTCCAAAGCAAGCTAAAATTTCCAGATAACTGATCACACATGAATAAATTCTCAGCCAAATTACAGAGGATGATCAAATGTGAGCTTTGACTATGAGCTTTAACTACATTCAAAGTGTCTGTCACTGACTTAATCACAATGATACCAGTTCCCTTGTGTGATACTGTTATACTAGTTCCCCTGTGTGATACTGTTCCCCCTGTGATATAAACAACCAGCAACAAGATCATCTAATTTCATCACAAAAGATGTGCACTGTCAACAACATTCTGGAATATGAAGAAAAAAAAAAAGGCAGATGAGCAAGTACTCTGCAATTCACAGCCAAACAGAAACTACTTAGTCTAAGCATCTTTCTCTCATGAGCAAGAGAGAGATACTCCTGCCCCCTATGCACACTGTCATGAATACAAGAACACGTACACATGTACCCATAGCAAAAAGTTAAACTTCATGAGTGTTCACAACATGATCCTGCTGTACAGCACCACTTTCCTCTACAATATCTTGTGTGAAATCTGGTTTGCATTCACAGGAGGCAGTCTACTGCCTTAGCCTAGCATTGCTCGTTTTTCTCTCTCTCTCCTACTCATACGCTAGGGTGTATTTTTGTACACAACCTTGCTGGAAATAGTGCTTGTTGCAGTTGATTCAATTTTGTGCAATAACAACATGTTCAGTTTACTGTCGATTCAAATTAAATGTGCGTCCAATTGACTGCACAAGCCCTATCGGTTTACCTGAATGATATGCAGAACTTAGTTTATGCCAACCAAATTCACATTTCTGGTTACTTCTGTTGTAAAATGATATTCCCTTATTACATTTGTGCTCATTTGCAAGCAAGTCCTTTCTTGTGAAAGAAATGGATGTACTGAAGACTTCAGAACGGAAAAGTAACTTTGTATGAAAGCCATCAGTTCTGTTTGCCAAGCTCCGTGGCTCGCAGAGTAGCAGCCTCCACAGCGTCGATCAAGGCGCTCCGGAACCCCTGCTTCTCCAGGACATGTACAGCTCTGATTGTAGTGCCCCCTGGGGAGCACACCTCATCCTTCAGCTGGCCTGGATGTTTGCCTGTTTCCATCACCATCTTGGCTGCCCCCTGATGACAAACGTATAAATATTAAGACTGGTTAAAACACTTAACTCGAAATGACGTTTTAAGTTTGAGGCCAAACGGTGGTGTGAACAGGGGAAACTGACCTCAATCTATGTCAGCCAGGTTCAGCTTGCGTGTAGACTTCCGAATGACTGGACTCCCTGACCCTTAGAAGTACACCATTTAAATGGCACCCTAAAGATCCTATAGGCCACCAGTCTACCACAATGAGAAAATACCCAGCATGCAGCTGGATACTTTGCGAGGAGATGACCATCCCCACTGTGAACTGAAATGCTGTCATGACTGTTGTAACATTTCTGTAACCCCAATAGTGTATGGTTAATAAACATATCAGTAAACTTTAAATATTGATGTTAGTGCACCAGCAAACAAACATGGACAAACGAATCACAAGACAATCCCATAGTGAAAAGCATATCCCAAAAGACTTAACGATGTATGCTTACAAAAAAAAACATCATGTTTGTCCATCCACCTTTTTTTGGCGGCGTGCTAACATCGATATTCAAAATTGTTTTAGATTCCCACCTGCAGTCGCCTCACGGGCAAGTTGTCACAATCTTGTCTACCCTTCGCAATGTGAGTGTGCACAAGCACTGGTTAGATACATTATGGGCAGCTCTTTGCGCACTGTCCGGACTAGCAAAATCCTTAAAGCACAAGATCACTCGCATTTATCAAAAACAGAATGCCAACCTAGGGAAAAGGGACTTGATCAGGAAGCATGCATCCTGAAGTCTGGGATATGCTTTTCACAATGAGAATGGGGGAGAGGGGGGAGATGGGGTGTTCCTAAGACACTGTAATGCTTGTAAAATTTTCTTCTCACTCAGTGTGACATGGTTTAATGGTCCAAGTCCTTGCATGTGCAAGAATATCCATGCTAGAGAAAATAAGGAACGACTTGGCATAAATATATTACAAGACTACACCAGAACTAGGTAATCTGAGACCTCATCATCATTACAAGATGATTATGAGTTTCACACACATGTATTCTACGGGAAATAAGACGCACTAGATTGCGCATGTCAGTACTTCTTTTCTTCCATAAACAGACACTTGAAACCTGTTGAAATGCATCAGGTGCCTTAAATTACCATGTTATTAATGATTATCCTGGACTACCTGTATCAGCAAGTTAAAGACCTACGTTTACTTGTGCACATACAGATGTACATAAAAAGACAATGTGACACAGTCTCACCGTAAACTTATCCACCATTTTAGTTGCAATGCAACAGAGTCAAAGGCAGCTGTTGTCAACACCCAGTTATGTCAAAGCTGGTAGTGCTGAATCCCGTTGTATCATCATCAAAAGAACTACTTGTATCTAAACTCGGGTACCCAAACCCTGACAGATCCGACACTGGTAACACTAACAGATCACAATTATCAAAGTTGTTTGTACCAAAGCCCTGTTGTATCAAAGTAGGTTGTATCATACCCTGTTAACACAAAAAAACGGGCTGTACCAAAGGCTGGTAATACTGAAACGATCATCGTTCTTTCCCACTTCAAGCCCCTCTGCAAGTCAGGACTTCAAATTATAATCTAAGCTTTATGTCGTAATACAGCAAATATGTAAATGGAGAACACCTCCATCTTCCCTCCTGCCAAACCCCCACCCCATCCCAATCCCCCTCGTCTTGTTTTTCCTTGAACATTTTATCTCGAGCAGTGAGCGCACTGCTGCAACAGATGAGGGCGGATTACGTTCTGATGAAAAGCAGCTCAACAAACAATTCTGAAGCTTCTTTCCATCAACTGATCTTCTTCTCTTCTCTTCATCAGGTTTCTTTCATCAGGATTTCTTTCCATCCATCAACTGATTTCTCTCACCTGTTCTCTCCATCAGTAGATCTGTCTTACCTGTGGCTATACTGCCTTTATTTCATCTTCATCTAGTCATGGGACAGCTTTCCAATAAAGACCCCCTCTGACTTTTTTTTTTTTTTTTTTTTTTTTTTTTGGGGGGGGGGGGGGGGGGGGGGGGGGGGACCTTCTGTCTTAGAGCATTCTAAATTTAGCTCACAAATAAAAACACTCCATCACTCCAATGACTTGCTTTTTTTTTTTTTTTTTTTTTTTTTTTTTTTTGCCTTTTTTTTTTTCACATTTTGTCTTGGCATATTCTAGATTTAGTTCTGTTTAAAACATTCCATTATCTCCAAAGTATTGTTTTTCCTAGAACATTTTTCATCTATCCTGGATTAATCTCCTGACTCAGACTCCATGCTTTTAACGCTTTCATTTACATAAATCATTACTGAGGGATTCCACAGCAGTTCACCTGCTCATATCACTTCCAGTTTAAAGGTGTGAGCTATTATTTCTGAGTCTACATTCACTACGACCAGGCTTCCTCTGCCTCAAAAGTTATGAAAACTTACTGACAGTTTTGATAGAAACATTTGGAAATCTGTTTAAAATCCTCAACAAAACTTTCAGCTTAAAACATTGTAGTAACTGCATCATCTGAATCTGTACAAATGTCAGTTTTACAGTATGGGTCATGTTGCTGGGCCTGAGAGAGAAAGAATGTACATGTATAGTTTGCATGTCTACACAGGTTTAGGTCAAGTAGCAGTCACCTATTGGACTTAGAACCTAATGCTTCATACTCATGCTATAACAATTACACACCCCCCCCCCCCCCCCTCCCTAACAAGCAAAGTTAAATCCTCTTATCAGTTCATGGTCAGGGGTCTGGGAGGCCTTGTGACATGGCATTGTTCTCTTGATCCAAGAGGTATTGGTTCAATCCCCCACTTCAGACAGCCAGATTAAGGGGAACAGAGAATCACCATCTGTGTCGACTCCAACCATTTCCAAGTCATTCAGATGAGAGACTTTCATCTGAAGTACCATGTCTGAATGCATGCCTTTAATGGAAGGAAAAGAAAACCTGCATGCACATTAAATCCCACTCTACCCTTTAATATTAAAGAGGCCAGCGTGTACTAATGGCAGGCCAATCTCTCTCACACACACACACACACACACAGAGCTTTCTGGTGCCGTGTAGACATCACAACCGAAAATGGAGAGTTCCTTCCTGAATGGCAGGATTAATGAGTTACTAATGCAAAAAATCTGACTAGTGGTGAACCTCTACCCAAACAATGCTAAAGGAGAAGTCTTAGTCACCACCTTCCTCTAAATATCAGTGACCAGGCATGTGTATGCTCGCACACATTAATACACACACACACACACACACACACAGTGACCAATACCACTTTCCTACAACCTTCAAATTCCTGACTAATCTGAGGCTTTTCTGGAAAAATCATTTTAAAAAGGTTTAAAAACACACACATAACCAAAAAAAAACAAAAAGTAATATCACATACACAATGAAATGACTAAGAGTGTAAGCTGTAACTTAAGCATGTTTTATCTGTTTGAACAAAAGGTGTAGGCAACATTCTGTGTCTCCAAAGGTCACCTGAAAAGTTGAATCATTATAATTTTTCGTTTAAATTCATTTGGTGTCTTATCTATAGTCCAGCTCACTATGCTGTTTCATCGTCAGATGTTTCTTGATGTCAAACATGCCAGCATCTTCAGTGCTAACTTTCCATGCAGCAGACTTTATGGCAAGAATATTAAATTCCCACCTTCATGCTCTCAGAACAGGGAAAGCTGCTTCGAACAGTTCCTGAATTTTGGTTGGACCGGTAGAATTTTCTTTTATGATGATGTCAAGAAATTGCCTGTCATTGATAGATCTCTTTATTTCAATATTGGTACACCACCAATATTCTACACATCACTGGATTGGGGTTTGTTTTTTTTCAAAATGATGACATTCTTCTGAGAGTGCATACATTTGCCCGCAATTTTCTTTTTTTTTTTTTTTTGGGTGGGGGGGGGGGAGTATCAAAACATCTTACTGTTCGGTCTTAACAAAACATTTCTGACTGGTTGTACACTGGAATGCAGCTTCTTTTAGAAAGTGTGCACACCTACTTTTGGACATTCTGCCTTTGCAACCCAAGGTACTGCACCCAAGACAATAGAAATGAAATTAATCGTCCCCAGAGAAGAAAGGCACATTTTTTTTTTCAAACTATTGTGATTTTGCTGTGGACAAGCATAAGGTGTAGCTTTTACACTGGTGTAATAAATTACGCCTCAATCCTAAGAGTTGGCAGGTCTGCAAGATCCAAGCAGCCAGTGGCATGCAAACCTACGCCAAGAGGTTCCATCATTTATGAATATGCATACAGATTTTTGTACTACAAAAACACATCCTCCCACCAAATAAAGGTTTTCTCTTTATCTTCTAGTAAAATGCATCTATTCAAAAACGCTAATGCCAGACGCATTAATCCAACGAAATACTCTTAAGGGCACACGCACACAGAGTCAAACACATGCACACACATTCGTTCATCATCTGTGAAAACAATAAACACAACCTGCAGTCATAATCAAGGCAGACAGTGAAATGTCTCCTTACCTACAGCTCTCATATTTGGTGGCTTTCTTTTCTCTTTTTCTCTTTCCCTCTATGCAATGTCTGTGCAGCAGATGCATAAAATCAGCTGAGGCCCCTATCTCTTGTTCAATGTCTCTCTGGAAGCTTTCACATTTCAGAAATATTGTTGCTGTATTAAGAGCTTGGTTTCACACACACACACACACACACACACACACACTCATCTCTCTCTCAATATGTAATGACGGAAGAGTTGCTAGCCCGAACTTGTTTCCCTCGAGAACTAAATTGTTCAGTGTTTGTGTGTGTGTGTGTGTGTGTGTGTGTGTGTGTGTGTGTGTGTGTGTGGTGTGTGTGTATATATATATACTAGTCACATAAAGTGTGTGTGTGTGTGTGTGTGTGTGCATAATTTGTAAATATATAAGCTTTTGGTCTCAAAATTGAGGAACAGACTCCACTTATCTTTTTAGTTTACAGTCTAATGTCATATTTCCCTATCTATCATTATATTTACAGACTGTCAGGCAGAGGATGTGCGTGCGTGCGTTCGTGCATGCGTGCGTGTGTGTGTGCACAAGTACGTGTGTGCGTGCGTAGGTGGGCATTCACGCAGCGATTGTGTGCTGTGACAGTGTGTCTGTGTGCGCGCGAGTGCGTGCGTGCATGCGTGTGAGTGCGTGCGTCATTATTTGTGAGCGCATACATAAGTGTGTGTGTTATACTTATGTAATTGGTGTGTATTTATATGCATTATAGTAATGTTTTGACAGATGGTGGAATTTGAGTATGTATATGATATACATGAAGTTGGAAATCATGTGGGTATATATAGTCTATCGGCACCCGCCCTTTCTCCCCATCCTTTCTCCTCCTTCTCGACGTTTCTGCCCTCTATTTCTCCATCGTCGCAACCGAAAGGCGCCAGCTCCATCCGATAGCGGATGCCATCCCTTTCTCCCTCCCCCATTTATTTCCCTACTCCCCTACCCTCTCCTATCCTCCTTTAAACCTCTCCCCCCTCCCCCTCTTTAATGTACCCATCCACTATGTAACACCCCAGCACACTCCCTCCAAACTCTAGTTCCTCCCCCATTGTGTTCCCCCCCCCCATCCCCCGACTCCCCTGAAAAAGACATTGGGACATGCTGCATTCTTTCTCTCCTTCCCCTCTAAACTCTCCTAGGTCTAATTATATATCCTAGAAACCCCTACCTTCCTCTCTGTATCTTTCTGCCTATCCCTATATTTCTGTTTCTGTCTGTCTGTCTGCCTGCCTGTCTGTCATGTGTAGATGTCTATCTGGTCCCTCTCTCTCCCGCGCTGCAACTCTGCCTCTCTCTCTGTCTGTCTGTCTCGGAGTAGTTCTCCGTCACCCACCCCCCCCCCCGCCCCTCCCCAACGCCCCCCCCCCCCCCCCCCTGCTTCCCCCTTTCCCTTAAACCCCCTCCCCCCCCTTTAACACACAATGTTCGAAAACCTTCGTATCATTTGCCCACGTCCTCTCGCCCTGTGTTGTGTGTGTGTGTGTTTGTGGTGTGTGTGTTCTATGCAGGCGCTCGTGCGTTTGGGTGTTTTGTGAGCATGTACACAACTCAGAACAATAATGGTTTGCTCGTGCATGGTCTCCTTTTCTCCACCCCCGATGAACAGGCACCTGGATGGAAAACAGGCTTTTTAACGCTTCTCCGAACGTCGAATCCCCACCCACCCCAATGAGGTCACCACCCCCCGTGCGTGCACAGCTCTCTCCCTCTCTCTCTCTCTCTCTCTCTCTCTCATGTGCATATGTCAAGATCGTGGTCTGTGGTGGCAATCTAAATTATGGTCAAAAAAAATTGTCAATCCGTGGCCCCCTCACCCTTCACTCCCATCCTAAGTTTATGTTTCCTATTGATGAAACTAGTTTTATACTCAACGTTTATTTTAAAGTTAAACATTTTTATTAAGGTGCCTTTTCCCTGCTGCATACGTTGCCCATAAAATGATTCGTTTTCAGGATCTTAGGGTGGAGAATGCGAGTTAATTTTTACTGTCATAGTCTGTTACCCCTGACGAAGGCGAATAAAGCCGAAAATTTGGGATATTTTTAATCTTGTTTGTTGGATTTTTATGGGGGACCACTGTTTTAAGAGGCAAGCGTGTTTTATATATATATCATATATATATATATACTATATATATATATATATAGCTATATATTTTTTTTTAAAACAGATGTTGCTCCCCCCCCCCCCCCCCACCTTTGAAGTTTTATTAGGCTTTTTATCAGTATTTTTAATATATATATATAAAATGTGTGTGGCTGTGTGTGTGTTGTCCCCATACAGCTGTTGCCCAATAACATCAATTCTCACACGTTTTCATTCATGGAAACACAAGAACATGGCCAACACAGGGAAATGTTAAAGTCAAACCCGTGACAATGCTGTGCTGTTCAGAGGAGGATGATGAAATGCCTTGCAAGTCTGGGCTGCAGGAGTTAATCCTTACCAGATGGCTACAAGCTTTGCCTGGGGGACCACAAGGCTTAACAGGCGAGTGTGTTTTCACTCTCTTTCAAATGGATGATGAAATACACACTGGGGGCTGGCAGGAGCTATACACTTTTTTTCCCACCCTGCACCCCCACCCCCCCACCCCCCCCCCACACATAAACAACCTCCCAACACCTTTCCTCTTTCCCTTGTACAGACTGCTAATAGCGGGGCTGGCTGATGCAAGATTTGGTAATCATGCTTGCTCTCACCCCAACACACATACACACACTGTCTCACACACTTAGTGACACACACACACACACTTGGACACGCACAGGTACATGCAAACACGTTCAAATGTTTAAGTGCACCCAGAGACAGTTTCACGCACACACTAACAGATGAATGTGCGGATGAGTGCAGAGATATCAACATAAACACCACACTATCATGCACACACACTCACACACGATATGAATATATGCAAGCTTTAAACACACACACATATCAACACGAAACCACACACACACACACTCTACACATCCCACATATCCAGTATTCACTGGCACAAGCAGGTACACACTGCAGGTACAACACCACACAACACACAAACACACACACAACACACACACAAACTCAGACAGACAACACAACACACACACACACACAACACACACACACACACACACACACACACACACACACACACACACACACACACACACCACCCAGGTACTACACAGTGTACACACCATCAGGGTCTGGGCAGCCAGCTTGATAGCCATGTCTCGTGGCAGACCCATCTTCACACCTCCATCTGCCATGGCGTCAATGGCTGTGAAGGCCTGCACACCACCACCAACCCACCATCCTCAGTGACTGGCCTGTCAGATCCATTCAAACAAGTTTCAAAGCTCACACCACTTGAATGGATCTGCCATTGAAAATGAGAAGGAGAAGAGAACCCTTTCGTTTGCAATAAAAGAAAAACACAGAGAAGAAGAATCCTTTTTGCTAGCAAAACCGCAATGTTTACCCTGTACTTGAAATATCTTTGGAACAAAAATAAAAAGGGTTGGGGGGGAAGGTTGGGGATGGGGAGGAGAGAAGTATAAGGAGCTACACTCAGCGGAAAGTAAGAAAAGAAAAAAAAAAAAAAAAAAGAAAAAGAAAATGTAGAAATATTGTACAACACTTGTCTCTTTCACTGGCTGATACTGGTTAAAGAACGAGGAATAATGATCTGACCCATCTGGTCCACAGAAACTTGACAAAACGAGACTTTTCTGAAGTGTCATCTTCACTGATCAGTTGAACGGTATAATGCTGGTTCACCTACTTCCAATCAAACCACTCAAAATCCCTCTTCTGTAATCTTTCTTTCTTCTCTCAATTCAGTGAGAGACAGACAGACAGACAGACAGACAGAATCAGTTTGATTAATATCAAAAGGTCATTCTACCAATCCAACCCAGATACAAAGTCCGCATTGGCAGCAACAGCACTATCACCACCACCACCACCACCATCACACACACACAGAGTGAGTTAGTACTGACAAACAGAGACATCAACTGTTCCTTCTCCAACTCTGCTCAGATACAAGAGTATTATCATTCTTGCAACATTTGAGAAATTTACTTCTGAGAAAATTTAAGAGTGAAGACCTTACTCTCTTTACATGAACGTGGTACTTACTCCATACAAGAGAGCAAAACTACTTTCAAACTCTGTGGGAAATTTTGCAAAATCTATACTGATAAATATTTGCTTAGACTCATGTCCTATTGCACATGATGCTTTGATTTCTAATGTTTTTTTGAGAGACAAACACTAATAAACAGTGAATAAAGTCATCATCATCATCACAATCATCATTATCATAATAATAATAACAGTAATAATGATAACATCATGAAATTCATACTGACTTTAAAACCTTGCCCTCTTAGACAACAGATGTCTTGTGTGTCTGTGTGTGTATTTATGTCTCTGTGTGTGTGTGTGTGTGCTGGGAGGGAGAAGGAGGGGGGGAGGGGGAACAGGAAAGGATAGGATAGTACCTGCATACAAACAAATGAAAAGTGTTGACTCAAGCGCAGTAGAAAGACATTACATCCAGACTGATTTATAAGAAAAGAAATAAATGATTGGAAAGACATCAGTGTACTGGGTAGTTGAATCATAATATGCATTAAAAGCAAAACAAAACAAAACAAATCTAGTTGCAAAGTGAAACACTGCAGGCGGAAATCTAAACAAATCTTAAATAAATGTCAGCGAACTGCCCAGAGAAACGTGGACAAACGAGTCACAAGACAAACCACAACGCGTTTCG
>JADBJO010002699.1:12500-22500 GCA_016801955.1 Conus betulinus | reverse complement strand
ACCAGGCAGGGCGTGTTGGGGCATGAGGCGGATCACCCGTGTCCCCGAGGGCAATAACTGGAAACAATGGGGCAGTTTGTTGGAGGGTGGGTGAACGGTTATAATGTTCTACAAAGAAACGACTGACATTCAGTTTGTATAACAAACAAATGACCTGCAGCCAATGAGTGCTTTGTAAACCAATTCAGGCACCCTCATATATGCACATGCAAGCAGAGTTGAAGCAGAATTCTTAAAATCACGCACACACACACACATGCGCACATATACTGCTAAATGTATGCAGAGTTTAAAAACTGAATGTATATTAAGACTCAGGTTTCAATAACTTGTAAAGCCTCTGACATTCTTATATGTATCCCCAATAGTTAGTTTACCCGTAGTCAGAATTTTAATGGGGGCAAATTATTCAAAAACAATTTCTGCATAAAGTTTCCCATAGATGTATACAACTATCACACCATGGTGATTTTTTAATCAGAATTAATAAACGTGTGTTGATGTTTAGAGCTGAAAGAATTTCAATCAATTTTATTAGAAACTCTACTAACTAAACATGCTTTGCACCATCATTTCTTTTCATCGAGAAACAAGACAGATAATGTTTGCTTATAGCCCAGCCAACCACAAAGGGCTATATCAGGGCTGTCACCACGTTGAAGTCAAATCACAAGTCATTAAAAACAAAACAAAACAAAAAACCTCCTCTCTTATTGAGAAAATAAAAAGAACAAAAACAACAAATGACACAAGTCAAAATGTCAGCTCACCTCCTCTAAACGTGCCAGTGGAATGCCACCTGCAATGGACACAACCAGATTTTTTATAGAGACAGTCGAGGACACTTCCTCCAGCACCGGCCGCACCACATTGGGCTTGACCGACAGCACCACCATGTCGCTTTGGCTGACCACCTCACGGTTGTTACTGGCCACCTTCACCCCAAGCTCCTGCAACAGTGATTCAGTTTCTGTCTGTCTTCTTTTTGATGCTGTGTTCACCACCATGGTGTTCAGGGGTCTGACATCATCACCTGTGGAGGGTTCTGGTGCAGAGGGGATGCTGGACAGAGTGGCTGCCCGTGTGGTGACCCTAACGTTATGGGGATGGGTAGGATGAAGAGAGTAGAGGGGGACCTGGAAAAGACTGGAAAGGAGGAGAAAGAGGAGGAAATGGAGGAGAGAACAAGCTAGGGAGTGTTCTTTCCACACATTGATTTGAAATCTTTCACTGAAGGTGATGAAACTACCTTAAGAAGAAGACTATTCAAGTCACTCATGGTACTTGGAAAAAAAATGAGATCTTCCTCTAGTTCTCACACTCTCTAGTCTCACTCAAGTAGGAGACTACAGGTCAACCCATTTGGCTGGGGAATCATTCATAGCATAATCAGTCCCATCATGATCATGGTCAGCGCTAAATTTTCTTAAGTGCTGTATTGATTGTAGGCATGACTACACCTAAACTGAATAGTACCCAAAACATCTGACTAATTCACTGAACATACATTTCTAAATTCTCGTTTCCTTGAAAGCTTCACTAACAGTTACACACCAGACGAACTTGAAGGCTATTCCCCTCTCTCCTCTCCCTCTCCTCTGTCAACTGAAATCGAGATAAAACATCATGGACTGGGCCATACTGTTCTCTCCCCACCTCCTAAAATGTACATGAGATAGACTAATATTTGTACTATCATCAGCACACACACACACACACACACACACACACACACTCACACATTCTGCACCCTTAATGTGGCCATTGTGTTCACCAGGGAAACACAACTCCATACACACAAAAAAACGACACAGTGGATTCAATGCAAAACAGCCAATAATGAAACATCGTATCCGAGTTTGAGTAAGTGTGCAAAAGACCAGAACATGCGCATGTTGTGAACTGAAGCGTGAACTAGACAGACAGAGTGTGACATGCCCATCGACCTTCTGCTTTGCCATCATAAGTAAAGCATGATATCTGACAATATACAGCTGGCAGGGAAGACCGACCATGTATGCTGTGATTAGTGTGGCTGACTGCTAAGAGAGTCTGCAGAATGAATGCACGATTCATCAACTATCACGTACTGTAGATCTGCATCTTTCACTTTTTTTTGCATCTCCATTTTTTTCTCTTTATCCTCTTCTTTGCCTGTGCATAACCCTCGCTGTGATCACACATTGCACAAGCTGATTTTTTTTTTTTTTTTTTTTTTTTTTTTTTTGATGCAGTAGTGTCATTTACAAAATGAATGCTTGTAAGCACGTGTGCTCCAAAGTGCTAATGGGTATTTTTTTTCTGTTCATCTCATTCTATTACTAATAGTATATAATCTTAATGAATAAAACAAAAAATCCAACATTTGTGTGACATAACAAAAACAAACACTGGGTGTATACAAATTCTAACTATATTTGGCAAGATAAATTTAGGTCAAAACACACAGACACACACACACCCCAACCAAAATATGAGGCCTGCAGATTTGTAGCCTGTACATGCTCATCCCCCCCCCCCCCCCCCCCCCCCCCCCCCCCCCCCCCACCCCCCACACACACACACACACATCAAATAATGCCAGCATTTTCCAGACTGAGGCTCTTCCTTCTTCCCCCACCTATTCCATTTCTCCTGTCTTCCTTCCCCTCATTCTCAAGTTCACGATTTTACCATCAACAAGTGTGATTCTCTCTCTCTCTTTCTCTTTGTCTTTGTCTCTCCGTTGCCCCCTTCCTTACTCACAACTGATGAACAGAACTTCATCCTCACTGTATAGTTCTCATGTTCTGGATGACATATGTCCAAAGAGAACAAAGAGACTGACCTTGAAAACTTCCCTCATTTTAGGACTTGGGTCGCTGACCGTGATGTTGTTTGGTTGAACCAGACCTGTAACGGAAAAAAAAAAAAAAAAGGATGAATCAAAAACAAAAAAAGGGTAGTTATTCTAAGATTAACAAGCTCCAGAGGTCACAATGATCTTATTATCATGTGGGACTTCTTAACAATTGCTTCCAGAAAACAAACAATAAACACATGTACATTTAGAGGGAATCGGTCTTCATTCAGAAGTAGTGAATTTTGCACAGATTTTGCTCTAAGACTGATGAGAAAAAGCATAATACTAACAAACACAACAAAACAAAACAAAAACAAAAAAAAAAAATAAAAGGAGTCTTTATTTGAAAGACTTTTACCTTGGTATGGCAATACTGTCTCAATCAAAATTCATTAGTAGAATGAAATAGCATGTTGTACAGCTGCTACTATATACTAGCACCATCATTCCTGATACAGCACAGAATACTGTCTGCATTAGAATTAATGAATAGAATAAAATACAATTCAATCCAAGTTCTAAAGCTGCTAATCTCTCTCTCTCTCTCTCTCTCTCTCTCTCTATATATATATATATATATACACACACAACACACACAAACACTGTTATTCCCAATAATGAACTGATACAAGCAGATAACTGGGAGTGCGAGACATGGGATGAAAGGGAGTAGGGACATGGGACATCTCGATGGGATCTGATCCCCATGAGAAACTTGCTGTCTACATCAATTCACTTCCAGCTGGCTTTCAGCATAGTCCAGAGCTTAATGTCAAATGGCCGAACAAAAAATGTAAAGAGACGTATTGGATTCCCTAACAAGAGTTCAGAGATCATGCTGGTAACTTTCAAAACTGTTAAAGCAAACTCAGCGATGGCTAATCCGTCCAAATCCCCAAGTGTGGTCAAGGCAGTTCACAAACATCAAGTGCTGTGTGTGCAGCGGTCCATTTTCCCGTCGCTAACATCCAGACAAACGGTCCAATGAAAATTAAATTGGTAAGCAGTACTGGTGCCCAATACTTTTTGTCCTTATCCCATCACATGAACCAGTAAAATAGGGGTTCATCCAATACCAGTAAACGCACACCCTGTGAATGATACAGTCAAGTTGCAAAACTAGATCATTAATTATGATGCATCCCTGTGAATGTTGCTCCATTACTGACATTAGTGACAATAAAGATTTCAAATCTCTTTCCTCTGACTTCCACAGTGCTGACAAATTATGGCAGAAAATAAAAAAGTATGTTACTATAACGTCACATTAACTGAAATTCTAGCAATTTTTTACAGCCACATAATGGGTTTTGACCTCAAGGCCTTCCATTCTGTAAGAAAATCTATGAAGTCAAATTACACAGAAAATGAGCCATGTCATTTTACATGTGCTTGTCTTTATCATCAACTGGACTGATTTTCCATCTTAATGTATGGAATAACCATAAGACCAAAAAAAAAAAATATATAACAAAATCCCTTTTTTTTTTCAAATGAAATAAAAATTCAACCCATGTCTACAACACAAATTTTGAGCAATTCCTTTCACTTAGTATTATTCTCTGTATTCTCATTAAGTCAATGCAGACTGTCAATGTTTATGCTGCCACTGAAATATCATAAATTTAAACATAATTAACATGAGTTGAAAAGGGAACCAAATACACACACACACACACACACACACACACACACACTGCAGAAAAGCTTTAGAAAAATGAAATCAGTCAATCTGAGAGAGAATAATGTCTAATCATAGCAATGACAAAGATTCAAAGCTAGGAAAGTAAGCGAGTCATAAAAACAAAGTCCTCTAATCTCAGTACAAGGTCCATCATCAAGTGATTAAAGCACTTGTTGACTATGTCCTGATATTCTCTGTATCAGTGCAAGGTTAATTTGGCACATAGCTTTCAACACATTTCAAGGCAAACATTGTGAGCTTTTGTGTTCAAAGTGTAAAAAAGGGTTGAGATGCAGTGCAAAGCATGACTGCGGTTACTGCCAGCCCATTGAAACAAATTATCTAACAACTTTACGAGGACCTGGGGATCAAATACCACCAGCAATTGGCAGCTGAATAAACGACAGAGATTCACCTAGTATCTCACTCCTCCAGCCAACATCATGTATGTACAGCAAACCTCTAGCGCCTTTATGTTATACCTGTCTGAGTCTCATCATGCGTGTTCCTGCTTCGTTTATCATGTGTTTCATATTTCATCCAAAGAATACATATGCACATCCCAAATCCTTGCAAATCCTCATAAATGTGCAGTCAGTTTGGTGGGTTATGGAAACACCATTTATGCATGTCCACAGGTGAGTAGTTTACAGAAACTGATTTTGCTTTCCAACTGTCAATCTTCTGAGTATGTCATTAAGCCACACAGCATGCTGAATATAAATTTATCCATACATAAACATTATCTCAAACCCATGTCTGTGGCTTAACATACACAGTCCTAGTATTCATAACTGTGTGACAGGGATCTTCTAAAGTAGTTCAGCCAGTAATTTGCTAGTGCTGATATACTGTAGTACTTCAGCTGGTAGTTAAACTGTCTTTAAGAACATTCAATCTACCCCATCAGCCCCAATCAACACCACTGGACCTACGCCAAAATCTGGGATCGACAAGCTCTTCACTTCCATGCTCTCCAAAGGTTCATATAACTAGTTAGTCTCTGGCTTTCCACTGTGGGAAAGGCCAAGTATCTTTGATCAGAGGTTAAAGAGATTGCTCAGATGGTAAAGCCTCACTCGTGATTCTACTGATGCTAGAAACACAGATTACAGTTTCTGCAGTACTATTTGGATGAGGGGGATTTTTCCTTCAGAGTTAGGATGGTTCTGAAGGAAAACTCCCCCTCATCCAAACAGTACTGCAGAAACTGTAATCTGTGTTTCTATCATCAGCAGAATCATGAGTGAGGCTTTACCATCTGAGCAATCTCAAGTGCCTACGCAACATCTTGCCTCCTCTATGAAAGAGTACGCTGCATGGACCAACAGTGTGGATGATCCATTGCATTCACTCTGAATACTAGTGTAGGAGTAATGGTTTACATAAAGACACAGTTCCATGTCAAAATGCAAACCCGCATTACTGGGCATCCCAGTTTTGGTCAACTTTGTGCCTGTAATCTATACTCTTATGCACTCTATATTTTAATGTAATCTGTATTTTAATCGATGTTTTGTTGCAGATCAGTACAAAATGCTGCATGTCAGCAAAAACCACCCTTTCAAGAACTATGACATTTCTCAATAAAATTATAAAGACCCCATTATTTGCACATATTCATATGTGACAAGACCTTAGAGTTATTTTTTACAAACACCTAACATACCTCTAGTCAATGTTCAGTGGGGGGAAAAAAAAGTATCAAGGACCTACAACCTTTACGTTGGTGTACGGTGTGATAGATATTGCCTTCATGTAATATACTTTTTTTTTTTAAGTAACTCCTGAGCAAATGCACTAACAACTGTATACTGTATCAGTGTACGGACCAGTCCGCACACAGTGAGGCCTCCTTGATGAAACTGAAATGGTATATTTTTTGTTTGGCTTTAATAACTCCTGAGCAAATGTACTAACAACTGTATACTTTTCATTTAAGTAACTCCTGAGCCAACTGCATGTACTTCTTTACCAATTTGATTGGGGCATTTTAAAACTGGGAGGCGTAATCTAGTGACAAGATGCTACTGAACTGCTTTTCTTCTCTTTCAGTGTTAATGGCCCACAATCATACTTGATCATTCTGGCACACTGTAGGGTTCGCGGCAGATAAATCTGGTTTGTAGACGTTGAGTCGAGTTTTACATCATGATGATGACAGAGGGTGGAGGCAGAGGGTAGCGGGGGGGTCTCTGAGGGATAGGAGGCGGGAGCGGGGGCGGGGGGGGGGGGGGGGGGGGGGGGGATGACAGGGGTCTATTCAGGGCTCTCTGAGGCCCTTGACACATCGTGTGAAGTGTTGTCGCCTCAGCTGTTCCTTGTGCGATTCTGAAAAGGGAGCCGGGGTGTAGAATTGCAGGTGAGGGAAATTTAAAGCCTTTTAAGCGATCACTGTCAAACAGTCGCAGCTATGTGCGTAAACTTGAACCTGAAAGCCCATCGGACGTCAACCGAGATGGATACGTATTAGTCATGATGTAATGCTAGACTTGGTACTAAAATGTAACGTACGAAGTTAACCGAAGTACGAAGGATACACTCGACATACCCGAACGTACAAAGCCTGTCGACAGAGCATAGGCCATCTTCCCAGCACCAATAAATCCGACCTTTAGATCTCTAGGCACTTCAGAATTATCTCTTGCCATTTTGGGTTAAATTTTAAGGGAAAAAATAACATTCATGAAACTCTCCCTGCGCCACAAATAGGAAACCGCGTGCTTTCAACGCATGCGCAATGACCAACACGGCCTCGAAAGCCTCATCAATGAAGAGCTTCTTTAATCACAAACGTCGTTTTAATTAACTAACTTAGGCCGACGGACATTTGCATCATGACCATGTCGATAACAAAAATGCAGTAACTTTTTCCTTTTTGCAGTAATATCAGTGACAACAACGAATGCTTTTGTTTATTTTGCAAGCCTGATGCAACTGCAATGAAAGATCAGACTAGCGCTTTGGGGGGGGGGGGGGGGGGGGGGGGACGTAATGAAGCCAGCAACATACTGAATGAACTTTGGGTCTTAAATGCAAGTTGAAACACTGAAGCTTCCTTTCATTTCGTGAAAACGATCTTCCCCTTTCTTTTCACTTTTCCCCCTTCACTATACGTGCAGAGATATAGAAGAGTCGGCGCAGACGGGGAAAAAACTACACTGTTCCTTTTAGTCTGCTGCTCTTTCTTTTATTTTTCACTCTATCCGTCACTGCACTGCGAACCAAACTAATATACAAAAATTTGCAAGACAGAACGGATGAAAATAAAATGAGTAAGAAAAGAAAAAAAAGAGCAAACTGTCTTGGTCAGTCTGTGCAAGCTATGTCACACATGAGTACCGGTCCATCAGACATAAATCTTACTCTGCACCGATCAATGTAAGAATGTCAAACACGATCGGTTGGAAATATTTGGACGTACCTGATCCAATGAAACCTCTTGCAATCGCCTGTGCCATTCTTCCACCTCCAATAAATCCGACCATTTTGATTTCGCTTGCATCGCACTCTCACTTGCATCCACCGTATATGAAGCAGACGAAATTCGATTGTGGTTGAACAGCTGACTTCGAGCGCATAGCGCATGCGTGGTATGCGGCACCGTTTTCATTGGCTAACTTTGAGTGACGTAGGTTTGTGAGCAACGCGTGATTGTCTTTGAACTTTGTACTTTGAACTGATGTGGGAAAATTTTCACTCTTCAGAATCATTGAGTGGTTTCATGCAGTTGACGGCTACAATCGGCAAAAAGAGGTTATGGGCTGTCTTCCATTTCCACAAAGGATTGCAAAGACGGATTACATGCAGCAAACGGAAACCTGCTGGAAAAGATGTGGCAGAAAGAACTGAACATACAATCCGGGGGGGGGGGGGGGGGGGGGGGGGGGGGGGGGGGGGGGCATCCGCAGTGCCACGAAGTACGTTTCCTCTTTCTTTGGTGGCACCAGTGAAAGTGTAAGGGCCTTCTCAACTTTCCTGGTGTCACCAACAGCGGCAGGCCAGTGCTATGTCTGTTTCTGCAGTTTGACACCGAGTTGGTTACTGCATTAAAACCATGAGTCCTTCACATGATAGTAATGAGTTTGTTGCATTATTATTATATTATTATGATATTATTGTGTGTGTGTGTGTGTGTGTGTGTGTGTGTGTTTTTCATTTCTTGCTTTTCGGTCTGGTGCTGATCACTTGACGCCAAATGTCCCTTCTCCAGTGCTTGTTTATCAGCATACTCTTCTCGAATTGTTCTTCGGTTGTTTGTTTGTTTGGGTTTTGTTTTGTTTCGTTGTTTGTTTGTTCTTTCGTAGGATTTTTTTTTTGATTTGATCTTGGAGAGAGAAAAAAAAACAAAATCAATGGAATAGTCGGCGCTTCCAGCCCGGCTTAGACTCGACAGCTTTAAGGTTTCAATAGTACAGCTACCATCATGCCATATGTGCATGAATAGGCTGTATTCAAGTGACACTTGTCTGTGCTGTTTCAGGGTGTGTGTGTACGGGACTTTTTTTTTCTCAGTTACGAACTGACAGCGCAAGATAGGCTCTGTGTGGTCAGCTGCGCGCGCTCTCTCTCTCTCTCTCTCTCTCTCTCTCTCTCTCTCTCTCTCTCTCTCTCTCTCTCTCTCTCACACACACACACACACACACACACACACACACACACACACACACACACACACACATACACACTCACGTGATCTATATCTGTGTATGTGCGCGCGAAAGAGAAGGGAAATAAGGTCGGTGTGAGTGTGTATAACTTTTTTGATCAAGTGCAACAAACAGGGAAGTGATCACTGCGTCTATAAACAAGATGCAAGCATACTTTATTGTCTCAATTCTGAAATTACAATCGTGCTGCTGACTATACATTAGGGACATAAATAAACATGAAAAACAATGAACAATAAACAAGTAGGGTAACTCAACAACAATTAACAAGTAGGGTAACTCGACAACAACAACCCAAAAAAATCATTTAGCTATAATGTAAAACCTCATACATGTAGGTAAACACACACACACACACACACACACACACACACACACACACACACACACACACACACACACACACACACGTCTCGGGAATAGTTTCTGGATATGTAACACATAAATGATCTATTAGTGTTTCAAAAATCTCAGTGATCCTTGTGGCTGTTCTTATTAGCTGTGTGAGACGAAGTGACTCAAAAACATAGTTCCATTGTTTGTTCATTTTTAGTAAATCTATATCAAAATCCCCCAATATCATGATCACTTTGGATTCATTGTGGCACTTTCTATCATTGACATAAAACGGTCAATCCAGACGACATGCCCAGTTGGATTTCTGTATAGAAAATATAGAAGTATTGACCGTATATGAAATCAGGCAGGGAACAGTAAACAATGAACAATTAACAAGTAGGGTAACTCTTGCTCCCACAAGAAAACATAACTCTTGGGACCAGCCGCCGTGGTGAAGTGGTTAGC
>JADBJO010002698.1:287500-291680 GCA_016801955.1 Conus betulinus | reverse complement strand
CTCTATATGATTCGAAATTCCTTCCATCAATGGACGGGACAGCGCTTCGCTTCGTTCTCTCTCTATTCCCTCCCGTTTTTCAATCTCCCTCCATCCACTATCTCAGTCCCCTTCCCCTCTCCCTTCCGCCTCTGCCCCTCCTGGTCGGCTGGCGTTGGATTCCTGTATACACACTGGTTGTAGGCGGATCTTTCACTTATGGTGTTGGCTATGAATTTCTTCATCCATATAATGTAAACACCTGCTTCATTCCTTTCCCTTTGCGGGCAATACGTATAGATGGGTGTACAAGCTTACACTTGTCCTGTCATTTACGATCTATTCGTTTGTTCGCTCGTTCGTTCGTTCGTTCTCTCGCACTTTTTCTAATCTAGCTTTGCCCTCCGGTACCTTCATGTGGCATATCTCCGTCACGAAATCAATTTCATTGCAATTTCTGTGAAGGGAATACAATCTGACGTGTTCTGGATTGTAAATTTTTACGTGAAACATAGCGTTTTAGCGACTATTGAAGATAAGGGGAAAAAAAAAAAAAAAAAAACTTGGCCACAAGCCGCCCACTTCGGCTACATCAAACTTCGGCTATATCGAATAAGAATACAACATCGCCCTAGGTGTCGTTGTAGGCGTGTTCGACTGTAAGACACGCTGATCCACAGGGTACACAACGGGAGCCTGTGTCCGTGGCTCCCTGTACCAACGCCATCCTTCAGATTCATACACTGACGCTGACTGGGACAGACGTTAGATCAGCTGAAAGCCAGCAATCAATCAGGGGCGTTTCAACTGCGAAGAGTCCTCTGATGGCCGTCAGCAATGGGGCCGATTGCGATTGAGAACAAGTCAACAGTTAAGGTTATCCTACTGCGCCAGAATGCCGGTTGTGTGTGTGTGCGTGTGCGTGGTGTGTGTGTGTGTGTGTGTGTGTGTGCGCGCGTGTGCGTGTGTATGTGTTTCAAGTCGCTTGTTACCTAAGTATAACACGGCTTAAAATCACCTGAGAGTTTGGCCAGGAAGATAATAATGTTCGCCGGAAACGAATATAATTCCAGTGCAGTACAACCAGTGTGTGTGTGTGTGTGTGTGTGTGTGTGTGTGTGTGTATGCGCACGCGCAAACGTATTTAGAAGAAGGCGATCTGAAGGACTGATATTGGAGAAGGCGAGGTGAAGGGGGAGGGGAATGCCGAAGCCAAACATGTCATGGGTCTGGTACACCAACTGTGTTACACATGTGCACAGCATCACTCCTGCAGTGTTGAAACGTTCATCGTCATTTACCAATATATCTATTTATTCATTTATTTATCCATTTACTTATTTATTTACTCATCTACTTATTAATTTTTCTATCCATCCACCTATCTATCCAATTACTTACCTATCCCTTGTTTACAGTTAGTTCAACACTATAAAAGGACGAAACAAAGTTAGAACACACGTCGGGACACACAGATGTCATTTCAGAGGCACGTAATCGTATGAGATTACGCAGCAATAATTATGTCACCGACACCAGTGCTCATTTGAACCTGGATGGAAACCAGCGAGGGCAAATATTGTCCCCATCCGCTGTGCCGCTATCTCACGTTTTCTGACAAAATGTTGGACACTCGACTAGGCCTTCTCAGCTTCCAATCTGCGTGCAACAGCGGGCTTTCAGATGGTTTTCCTTTCGCTGCAGGTACAGCTGGTTTCTTAAACGTCGTGTGCGAGAAAAAAAAAATGAACGGTGCAGTATAAAGCGATTACATATCGGTTCAGCTTGACTGAGGCCCTGAAAAGGGTAAGGAAAAAAATACATTGCAGAAAATGCTACTGCGTAATTGTAGTATCGTTTCATGGTCTTCGGTCGCCACGACCTATACACATAATGCCGGGAGGCACCCTATATGCCACAGGCCCTATATGCAACAAAGGGATTTTTAATCTGCAAGAAGGTCCTATATGCCACAGGCCCTATATGCCACAGGCCCTATATGCCACAAAAGGGATTTTTAATCTGTAAGAAGGCCCTATATGCCACAGGCCCGGTATGCCACAGACCTTATATAGTGGTCAAGTAAAGGTCAAACTGACCAGTGGTCAAGCAAAAGTCAAACTGACTAGTGATCAAGCAAATGTTAAACTGACCGCAAATTGACCACGGGTCAGTCATGGCTTGACAACTGGTCATTTTGACTATGGTTTGACCACTGTTCAGTTTGACATTGCTTAAACCAATGGTCAGTCTGACCACTGCTTGACCACTGGCTTATAAGGTCTGTGGTATACCGGGCCTGTGGCATACAGGGCCTGTGGCATACCGGGTCAGTGACATATAGGGCCCGTGGCATATATGGCCATACCCGACATGACGAAAGGCAGTCTGCGTAACAGAGAAGGAGCTGGTCAGCCATAGATACTAAGCAGGCTCCTCTGTCACGCCCTGTGTGTGTGTGTGTCTGTGTGTGTGTGTGTGTGTGTCTGCGCGCGCGCGCGCGCGCGCGTGCGCGTGTGTGTGTGTGTGTCTCCCGTGTACTGTCGGTGGCTGTTACTCGTAGGCCGCCTATTCCGACTCCCTCCCTATATGCACAGCCACATCCTGCTTTATCGGTCGTAACTCTTACCACACTGAAGTACACAGTAAGCAAACAGCAAGTCTCCACAAAGCACACACCCCCCCCCCCCCCCCCCTCCCGCCCATACACACACACCCACCACTTGAGACGCTGCAATTCTTCCACGTCACTTCCGGTGGTGTCAGTGTGGTGTCTGCATTAATTCACATAACTTATTCAGGACATCTCTGCTAGCAAGTAAGTCCTTTACGGATGACACTCATTGGTCAGTCGCAGGAGCAGCGGAAACAAATGTCTCCCTCTGGACAGCGCCCCCTATGTCCGTCCAGTGACAGTCCCCATGAGGTGGCCAAAGCTGTTCACTTGGACGTGACCTCAACATGGGCATGGACGTGCCGAGAAAAAGCCCCGGTAGCTAAACATGAAGGCGGTAGAATCATAATTATGGATGCTTTTAAATGGAGGTTACTGAAGGCGGAAACTGAAACACATTTTCCACAGTATTGTTAGTGATTCCGCAAGACAATATGGACAAACAAATTGCAAGACAAAACAAGTCTTGAAATAAGTCTTGTAATCAATTTGTCCATGTTGTCTGGCGGAATCACTAACGATTCTGTTTCAAATTCATGATCATGGAAAGACACAGCGAATTCAGCTTCATGTTGTTCACTCTCCTGTCATGTCCCGAACGATCTTATTGACATTAGCATCACATAAAGACTCAACAGAATAACTGTCACAGCGATCATGTGCGCTAGAGGAACGGGGAAAAAATCATTTGTAACCGCCTATTGCACACACTGAGACACACACACACATGCGCGCGCGCACGCACGCACGCACGCAAAGTACGCACGCACACGCGCGCGCGCGCGCACTATCTAAGAAGCAGATCATTTCGTCGACACGGTTGTGATTGGGGTGGGGATGACTGGGGGGAATTCGAAAATTTTTTCATAGACTCACTGTGGCCACAAAAATCCGCACAACAATCATCGCCAAAAAGCTGTCAGTACCACCTGGCAATGTCAACGACAGGAGTGGAGTAATGTAACCGTCTGTAGTCAGTATATGACTATGTGAACGAGAGGAATGGAGCAGTGTGACAACCGTCGGTAGTCAAGTATATGGCTATGTGAACGAGACGAGTGGAGTAGGGTAACCAACTGTAGTCAAGTATTTTGTACTTTTCTTTTTCAATGCCTGCTACTTGTAACATCTGAAGATGACGTACTTGTCGCAAATTCACTGGTCTGCTTTGTAAACGATACGTTGCTTTCCTTCCTATTCTGTAGATCCATTTGCATTTCAGACGGTTTTGAGGAAACGAAACAAAAAGTAAATTAAAAAAAAAGGGGGGGGGGTGGGGGTGGGAGGGAGGGGGAAGGGAGGTGCTTTGTTCAAATGGTTAGGACGTTTGCAAGCGGAGCTGACAGTCGCGAGTTCGAAGCACTCGTGGGGTCGTCGGATTTTTCGGCTTGGATACCCTCTCTGTCCACCCAGTTGTAAACGGGTACTTGACCCAGTTTCAGGGAAGGCTAAAAATGACGGGAGGAGAGGGATGAACCACTGATAGGTCACTGTCTGTCCCTACGACCAGTAGGTTATGTGAACTTT
>JADBJO010002698.1:277500-282500 GCA_016801955.1 Conus betulinus | reverse complement strand
TTTCTTGAACTGACATCCAGTGTGATTTATAGTCCCAAGGAAAATTATGATTAACTTTCCATACCCGTTTACATCTGATCCGATTCACAGTATCCCTACTTTTGTAGAAATCATTACTTTAATTTCATTTCTTAATATCAGTTTTCTATTTATTTATTTTTTGACTTGTGCTTACATTGGTGTTCTTCCATAGTCGTAAAATAACTATGTCATGGACATCATGTATCTCATTTGTTTCATTTTTCTGCGTAAAATCTTTTAGAATCCAGGGAAATGCCTGTTTTTATCAATACGGTTAAATATGTCTTTCTTTGTCCACATTCTACTGCAGGACTTTTATGGAATACTTGTGACAAGCACTCTTTTCTTTTCTTTGTCTTTTTAATTCAACTTGATATTCATGATATTCCACACAGCTATAATCACACTCGAACTTTGGGCGATAAGACCATGGGTATTGTAGGGATCCGCTAACTGTCATGCCGATGTTCAATGTTCAGCCACCAGTTTGACCCTGAGGTCTGTGGTGGCTCTGTATATCTATCTGCAATTGCAATGTTTACCAATACACTTCACACACACACCTGGCTGACCTCCCTTTCGTATTAAGACATTTCATGTGTGAGGTCGATCGGTCTTTGGCAGAATGTATGTTGCAAGACTGTCTTAGACCAACTGTGATTTAGCTCTGTTACCTTGATATCATTGAATGTAGTTTTCTGGTCAGGTGAGTGTTGCCTAGGATACCCTGGATGACGACTGAGAGGTTTAGAAGATACCATGGTTGCCTTCTTTTTCAAAAGGCCATCATGGTATCTTCTAAAGCTCCGTGGTGGTGTCTGGCTATATTCATCTACAATTTCAATGTTTAAAAAATTACTTCACATAGATGGATCACCATGGACATCAAGTTAAATGTCAAAAAATAAGAAGAAAGAAAGAAAGAAAAGAAAAAGAAAAGAAAAAAAAAAAAAAAAAAAAGAGAAGAAATCAAATCAGATGGTAACGTCATGTATCAAGATAACAGGACTTGCCACAACCATTCTGCAAGGAACAGTGCGAGGAAGCAAAAGGAGAGAAAGACAGAGAAAGAGATGGGGGGACAAATATCACTGGATGGACTGGCCTCACAATGACCAACTGCCTAAGTGTGTCTGAGAACCGGGAGGAGTGGAGGAAGCTGGTTGCGAAGTCTTCTGTGGCGCCCCAACGGTCTTCAAGACTCCGGGATATGTGATAGGTGATGGTGGCCGTTCTCCTCAGAAATGGGACGCTGATCTAGAGAAACAACAACAACAACAACAACAATGTTACAACAGGTAATCACAGTCTTTGAAACTGTCTGTTTTTTTTTTTTTTTTTTCACAAATCGTTTGCCACTGTGTCTTGCGGAATGACGCAAAAAGTAGCCATACAGTGATAATTATTTTCATTTTAGAAAAACGGGCCCCGTGTGTTTATTATGCCTATGTCACACAACAATGCTGTTAGCAACAGCATGGTTCGCATTCACGTGCAGTAAAATTTTACGGAAAAAAAAAAAAAAAAAGAAAAGAAGAAAGAAGAGAAACATTTTCGAAAATGGTTCGTTTGAGATACCTCACACTATAATTTTTCCATGGCAGATCGCCAGGTGAGGCTACAGCATTGCACCACCAACATCCGATGCAAGGCAACTGGTGCATGAAATTTGATTGCCACTGACATTCGACTTCTACACTGTTTCTTCCGTCTTTCATCTATCTTTGTCACGGAACCAAAGTGGCCGTTGAAAAAGCCAGGAAGGAACGAATCTTTTACCATGCTAATTAAGATATAACACACAGACGTGTCTAGTTGTTTGCTTTTGGTTTCATGCAAGCCACATAGTGTCACGTGTCTGCCAGGAGCGCCGTTCATGGCTTCATGATGCCAAATCCAAGAAACATCCTGTTCCACAAAGTACTGCATGGACAATGAGAGTGAAATGGTTGAGGACCACAGAGAATTTACGTTCCGCGTGCTTATTTCGGTACGGAGCATTTTTCCCCTCTGTGACGGGTCATTGAAAGTGGTGTAAATCGCTGTTTTCATGTACAATCGTCAGAAAGTTTACAGAATTCGTATCAAAGTCACACACTGGAAGTGGGTTGTATCTAGGTAGTTATCTTTAACTATTCTCCATACCCCCCTTCATATTCCACTCCCTGCCCAATATTTCCTTTACTCCTCTCTCTCTCTCTCTCTCTCTCTCTCTCTCTCTCTCTCTCTCTCTCTCTCTGATCGGCTTCTTTGTTTAATTAAACTAAATCTGCTTGTCTTCCTCTCCTGCTGAAGTTGCTAAACAGTTTTCATTGTTTCTATACAAGCCTTTAAACTGAGAAAGATTGTTTCTTATTGAACATGCGAGAACAATTTGCTCTTTGGTTCATTGCGCATTATAATTGTTTCCAATTATCATGCTGCGTATATTCACACTCCCTTCGTGAGGGGTTATGGCCTATCACGAATAAATCATCTAAGTATGGATCTCTGATCGGCTTCTTAACATCAGTAAATCGAAGTATCACACACACACACACACACACACACACACACACAGAGAGAGAGAGAGAGGAGAGAGCCTCCTTCCCTCACAAGACCAACCTCTCAAGTCAGAGAGAGAGAGAGAGAAGAGAAGTCAGAGAGAGAGAGAGAGAGAGAGGAGAGAGAGAGAGAGAGAGAGCTTCTGTATCCTTCCCTCACAAGACCAAACCTCTCAAGTATGCGGTTACTGGAGAACCACGTGCGCTGACTAACGATATACATCAGTCAGTTCACATCAGAGGGAGGAGTTCGCTCACATTCCCCGCCAACCGTCCCTCCCTCACGTTAAATAAACCAATATAAACCGACCGCACATGTTTCTCGGGCTGATGACCCAGACAGTGCAGGCGTGAACTCACACCTCTTACACACATGACCAAACCTCCCCTGAGTCTAGGGACACTGTTCGCCCCCACCCCCCCCCCCCCCCCCCCCCCCCCCCCACACACACACCCCCAAATGTCTGATCTGTCTCGCCCTCGTCGTGAAACCGTTTGCTGTCAGCCTAAAAAATAACGCAGTCATCAGACCCGCATCACACGGTGCAAGCACACAGAAAAAAAACTGCCCCCTGTCCCAGTATGTGGTTATCTCCTCCCTAGTTAAGGAAATCATTAGTGAGGCAGGGAACAGCAAACAGTTCAATCACAAACAAGTAGGGTAACTGTTGCTCCCATGATGAAAGAAATGCAGACTCATAACTCCAAACGAAATGCTGCTTACAACACCAAATCACCTCGCAGAAAATGACAACACAGAGCACAAACTTGCCCATATACCCTGTACCTGACACATCCACACAGCAACAACAACTGGAGAAATGAACAAATACACATCAACATATTTTGTTCAAGACCGGACATTCATTCAAGACTGGCGAAACCTTTCTGATCTGGATTTTAGTGAGACAAACATACAGACAAAAAGCAACAATACAGTCAACCTCAGTTTGATTGGTATGAAAGGAAATCTGAAGTGAGGATAAATTCTCAATGGTCTGTCTCGTTTCCTTTGACACTTGTCAATGTTCTGCACTAGCATGGTATAGCAACAATAGCCTTTAACTGGCTGAGCCTTCCGAAACCCACTCACTCACGAGCACGTCGTCAGACTATCGACACTCCAGTATTCAATGACCAAAAAATAATCATGATAATAATAATAATAATAGAAAAAGGGATTTCCATCGTGGTAAATCATCATCTCGCCCAATCAAAATCCTGTTTCCATGTCGCACTGTGTCTGTACAGCTGTGAGGAAGTGTTATCTTTTTCCACGTTGTATGAATGTTTTGCGTTATGCTATCCTTCAGCAGTCTATCATATCTTGCAAAACCAGAGCTGGCTAATCCTGACTAATTTATTCTTTTGCTTGCTTTACTGCATTCACGTGTGTTAATTCTTATCAACATAATTGCTTGCTTTATTAATTGCTCTGACGTAGTTAATTCAACCATCTGATAATCTGGCTAAACGGAAGACTTGCTCTCCTTCAACTGAGTAACTTGGTTTTGCATAAGTCTAACTCCGCTGTTTCGATTCCACTTACACCCTTGGGCAAAGAATTAGAGTGGAGACAGTAAATCAGGTGTGCTATATCTATTCAAAGTCTCACCATGACGGACGAGACCACACACTTTACAAAGAGTTCAGAGGGCAACTGTGGAGACACTTTAAGCCAGACCTCAGGAAACTGATGGTAAACTACCGGCTCTGTTGATTCCACAGAACTCTTGGGTGCTGTGACCCGTCAGACTTCAACGTCAAACCGCCATGGAGTCAGACACCCATGAGAACCGCCATCTGGAGCGGCAAGCCAACCACACTGGCGATGTCACCCGGCCGGAAAGAATCTCCTGCTTCTCTAGTCTGCCCACAGTGATGGGAGATCAGCACAAAATATACACAACACTCCAAACAGCTCCTGAAATCAAATGAACAGCGAATACCCCAAATCCTCCACTCCTACTTGATGATGTGAGACAGTCTGTATGTCCCAGTCAGAGAGAGAGAGGCCAAACTGATCTCTTGTTTCATTTCTGAAGTTTTCTTTTCTGTTTTAGTGTTGTCATTATGGATCCAAGATAAAACTACATGTGTATGAACATTCGCTTCAAAGATCCTGCTTAATCCCATACATACCCCTGTCACAGCGCTGTCTGTCTGTTCGGAGCACAAACACTCTTGAGTGCGTAAACCTAAGAAAATTACATTATGAGCAATTCCTTTTCTTTTTTCTTTTTCTTTCTTTTTCTTTTTTTTTTTTTTAATCCTTAGTATTGTTGACAAACCTGTGAAAATACTAATTTCCTTCAAAGTGCTGTACTTAAAAACTGCTCTTTCCACAACCAGTAAGAGAGAGTAAACTTTCAGCTTAATCCCTCATTTTAATACGGGAAATCTACACGTCTTCTACCCATAGAAGAATGTCTTTTC
>JADBJO010002698.1:270000-272500 GCA_016801955.1 Conus betulinus | reverse complement strand
TGCAAGTGTGGATGAGTGTGTGTGTGTGTGTGTGTGTGTGTGTGTGTGTGTGTGTGTGTGTGTGTGTGTGTGTGTGTGTGAGAGAGTGTGTGAGAGAGAGAGAGAGAGAGAGAGAGAGAGAGAAAGAGAGAGAGCGACAAAGAAGACAGAGACAAAGAAAAAGAGACAGGCGGGCAGACAGACAAGAGAGAGAGAGAGGTGGGGGTCGTCAGATACAAACAGATAAAAAACAGTTCCAAAACCTTTGGTTATACAGTCTGATTTTTTTTAATTAATCATACACAGGTTTAAATCATTGGCACAAAGAGAATTTACTATCAACATTCATATGAACACAAACGACAATAAGTCAATCAAAAATAGTCTCCTTGAACTATGCACAATATCAACAAGCGCATGTCAGTTGAGCAAACACAACCAAAACAACCACCATCTCGAGCAGGCAATGATACTCACAGGTCTGTAGGTATGGATGAAACAAGCACAAAGAGGAGGCAGGGGATAGAGGAGCGGGGAGGAGGGGGGGGGGGGGGGGGGGGGGGAGGGGGGAGATGGGTAGACAGCGGAAGAGACAAAAAGCCTACATAAATGTATGCGGGAGTGGCGAGCAAAACATCATACTAACGCACACACAGTTGAGTTTTGCCCAGACGTGTTCATAGACCATGAACATGAGACTATTTGGACCACCGGAATTCAGCAATCACATCATCAGATGTGAGATTGGATTTGACGGCACTTTGTAATCACCACATTTATGACACACTAACCTTACGACATTTCATGGCACGCGATATGGGTGTGAAAGTGGACCCTGAATATTGGTCGGAAGGTGGGCTGGGGTGGGAAAGGGACCCGGAAGATGGACACATTAGGAAAAGGGGTGGGGATGGGTGGGCGGGCGGGCGGTGGGCGGCGGAATCATTGGGAAAGAGATTGAGACGGGGAAAAAAACTGAAGTTGGTTCTTCTAAGACTGGATAATGATCATGACCAATGCGACTACTGGCGGGCGTTTACTGTTCAGGACGCTCCGTAGAATGGACGGTGGAAAACAGACCAGTAGATGAATGTGTTTCAAGAGGTACGAGTTTGCATTGATTACATACCTTGAGAGAGGAGAAATGGACCCGGTTTGATAACGTGTCAAACGACTGTTTTGGACCCTTTCTGCAGAGTGGAATGATCCATTATTTGGAAGAAACACTACTACATACATGACGGGATGCACATGTTCCTACATACAACTGGCCGGTGGCAGATCTCATAAGAATGGGGAACAGTATGATGGATGAATCCAACCATGAAATAATATGGTCGGTCTTACAAGGTGGGTGATCTCCGCGAAGAATTCGGTGTCTCAGAAAGAATTCGACATTTGAACTACACTCGGGCATTCTGTAAGCACAAGAAGATGTAATTTTTTGCCTGCCGAGGAATGAACTCAAAACAGTACATTATCAGTAGGTCAAAGTGCTCAGCTGGACGCTCTCTGTGTAAGCCTTCCGTGTGCTACTCGACGTTTTGTGCCTATGCACGTCTCATCGGTGGATGCTGCAACGTGGTCATCGACGTAAATTAGTTCAACTAGGCCTGAAATGTTTCCTTATTTCAAGTGGACCGTACATGTAAAGAAAATTTAGTTTTCAACAAAAAAGTAACATATATTCTTTTGAAATGATTCAGAAGTGAACGAGTTGTTTTTTTTATGCGCGCTCTCTCCTTTTGTGAGAAGGCTAGGTCAACGTCATACCCATGACTGATCTGTAATATGGCAGCACGCAAACCATCAGCGACACGACAACTGTGCAACAAACAAACAAGGCCAAAGAACACGGCATGGTTTGATGTGGTCCCTTACAAAGGAAACAGGACGATGTTGGCCTAAAATTCAGGTGTGTGGCCTTATACTTGAGGAGATTTGGGGGGGGGGGGGTATAAATGCAATTCGTAACTCATGTTGTTAATGACTTAACAGACCGCAAAGACCAGTCATGCTAAAAACGTCTTAAATAAAAGGTGAACAAGATTAAGCTGCAATATTCATTAACGAGGCACAGGATAAAAGTCTGGGCAATTCAAATAAAAACGTCAAATAAATCCTGAGAATTGGAGTGATCCATGACGACAGAATCGTGAGTGATTTTGGACGTGTCCAGTGACGTGTGTGTGTGAATCGTGAGGTGTTTGTGTGACGTGTGAGCGTGTGTGTGTGTGTGTGTGTGTGTGTGTGTGTGTGTGTGTGTGTGTGTGTGTGTGTGTGTGTGTGTGTGTGTGTGTGTGTGTGTGTGTGAATTCCTTTAACCCCTTTAAGCTTAACGCCAAAGCAGCATTGCTAGATCAACGAGGCGTCATGCTGACATCACACTGACACATCAACCTCACCAGCTACCACTGTCAGATGCCTGCTCTTTTTATCACAACAAGAACAGTGAAAAAGGCAGACTTTGAATGTACATGTCATTTGCTTCTGCGGAAAAAAAAAGGGTTACTGAATGTCT
>JADBJO010002698.1:260000-262500 GCA_016801955.1 Conus betulinus | reverse complement strand
TGTTTCCATGGTGACCAGGTCAGGGTTGGGCATCTTGCGCAGGGCGGAGCGGGCGGGGGCGGTCTGCAGGTTGCTGATGGCGGTCTGGTTGCGGGCCACCACGGGGTCGGGTTTGATCCAGGCACTCAGCCGGGGGAACCGCCGGCGACAGAAGCTGTCTTTGTCAGACAGACCGAGGCAGTCCCGTATACCTCTGGAGACAAGAAGACGAAGGTTGTGCTTAAACTGTGTAACAGTATTTCTATTCTGTAATGCATCATAAATGAAATCAAACTATACGTAAAGGTTCTCTCTCTCTCTCTCTCTCTCTCTCTCTCTCTCTCTCTCTCACACACACAAAGATTCAAAGATTTTAATCCTGTGACCCCTTTTGGGGCATGGAGGACAGACACACCCACACCCACAGAAGAGAAAAGGAGAGAGAAGAGAGAGAGAGAGAGAGAGAGAGAGAGAGAGAGAGAGAGAGAGAGAGAGAGAGAGAGAGAATCAATTGTTTGCAACAACAACAAAAAATCTGTAAACCCTTTTTGTTATATACACTGTCCATGATGTGATCAGATGTAGATACTTGTTTGACATGTGGCTGGGGCAGGGGGAAGGGTGTGTGTGTGTTTTAGGATACATGACAATATACAGACGTCCCGCGTCATTTCAGGCTGAATCAAAAAGGAAAGAAGGGGAGCAATCATGACTACTGTGAAGGAAGAGGTGGAATATACAATTATGCATACCTTTTCAAAATTCCATTATGAATAATTATTGACATTTATGGTTATCTGAATTTAGCGTGCCACATGAATCATTCTCTTTCGCGTGTATATGAACGATCTCCTGTGAAATACTTCATCTTACCACAAATCTAATTTGAGAAAAAAAAACAACTTACATCCAAGATAGCAATGTTGTAGAGCAGCACGCCTATGACGAAACAGACGACGGACAGTGCCAACAGGACCGGGCCCAAGACGGGAAAGGAACTCGGGTATTTCCGGCTCTCTCCGTCATCCTCCGAAGCGGACACGATGGTGAGAATGAGGCCGGCGATGAGGCAAGGGATTCCCAGCACAAACACACATGATCCAATTCCCTTACGAACCTGAAACATATAGTGTCAGTTACAGAGGCAGTCCACAGACCTTGCCATCACTCGATTTGCACATTCCATTTTGTACTGATGTTCATTCAGTTTAAAGAACCAAGCGCAAGCTAACTATATCAACATCCACAAATACATTTTTCAATCATATAATAATTACCAACTTTGTCCTTTCTTTGAAAACAATTCGTAAAGAATATATTTTTTATCTTTAAATCAGATTTCTAAATCCCTGTACACTGGAACTCACATTAATACACTGCGGCGGCCAACAACTAAGCTGCTGGCTGACTAACCAGAAGGGGTCAATACGGAAACTTAATGAACGTACAAACTGATAAAACCGACTAACTGCATAAAGGACTGATAAAAAAAATATGATCTAAACACATCAAGCTGATAACTTGCGAAGATTCGTGAATATGCAACAATAAGAAAAGACAAGGGAGGACTGTAGAACTTCTAAGAAAGACGTGTGATCGAGCAGAAATATTATGGAGAGAGTGACAGAGAAGAAGAGGGCGGGGGGGGGGGGGGGGGGGGGGGGGAGGGGGAGAAAGAGAGGACGACGACGAAAGAGGAGAATAAGGCAATGAATGCGATCGAGGATGATAATAATAATGAAACATTTTCGTGAAAGTACCTGTGGATTTCGGCACCCCGTGTCTTTATGTCTCCGGTGCCTATGGGCCCTCTCCCCGGGTCGTCGGGTCTCCGACGTCTTCTCGTGTTCCGAGATGAGGGAGGGGATCTGCTAGTCTTCTCATGTGTGGGGAGGGAAACCACTGGGTTGGCGCCCCTGTGCTGAGGGGAGAGGAGGAGAAGGAGGGAGGAGGAGGGAGGCGGGGGGCTGTCCAGGCTGTAGCCATCGCCCTGTGCTCTGCCCATGGGGGTTGTGTCCCCTGATGGTGGGCTAACTCGTCATCGTCTGCTGGAAACACCGTGAACAATGAGACAAGTCTTAGCGCGCGCGCGCGCGCGCGCGCGCGCGCACGCACACACACACACACACACACACACACACACACAGAGGGAGAGAGAGAGGAGTCAAAGGACAGGAGTTGAGTCCACAAGGAAGAGAGTGTCAAAGGGACAGGAGTGGGTCCACTTGTTGGGAGGGACTAGGAAAAAAAATGTTCGTTTTTTCAAAACCAGGACTGATCATCTGTTGTTAGGCCATGAACTGGTAAAACGGCAAGCGCCGTCCAAAGGGGCTTAACTCCTATGGCACACTGTCATCGCCTGCATTGCAGTATGTCTGCGGAAACAAACACATTCTGTTCAGAGAATGAAGCTCTCTTTCAATGCAAAATGTGATCAATGTAGTAATGGTAGCTCTGCAAAATGTTCTTTCCAGTTTATCTGGTCTTCCCAATGACACCATCTATCTTTCTCTCGATACTA
>JADBJO010002698.1:247500-255000 GCA_016801955.1 Conus betulinus | reverse complement strand
CCGTATTTAGCATTCACAAAGGTTCATAAGATTAAATGTCTTTGCGATATAAGTTTAACAACAGCAACAACACAACTAAACCAATGTGAATTACTCATTCATCCAAACTTGGCAGGGGTCTCGAAAGACGTAACAAATGTCTTACTGACACACACTGAAATCTGTCTTTTGAAAGAAAAGTTACTTATACAACAACCAGATCTTTGTATTACTGCGCTGACGTTGAAATTTCGTTGTTGTAACGCACAGTCTAAAATATAATTTCGTGGCTGTAACCGTAAGTCTAAAATATAATTTCGTTGTTGTAACCGTAAGTCTAAAATATAAAAAAGGACGACATTACGAATCGTTGAGAGAAAACGTAATATGCAGATATTGCTATTTGAATAGAGCATCTGCTGAACTCTGATTCTGAGTATGATCGCCAGAAATTTATTACCCTGCCTCATCAGTTTCTTCCAAACGACACCTGAACGTATGTTCAATGTCTAACCTTCGTAATTAGCAACGTAGCTCTTCAAGAACATTTCTGCTGAATGTGTGTAAGTCCGTGAAATAAGTCACTTACTCCAACTACCAATAATTGCTGATGAGATACCATCTTGCTTTGTACAACATTGTGCCGAATTCATTAACTCTTCATCCATGTAATTTGTGACTCTTTTAATCATCTTTAACATTTACCGTTTCGGACATTTTTTTTTAAACAGGACTGGCTAATGACGGTTTACCGATCGTAAAAGAACAACCATGTATGAAAATATTTAATCTTATATGTCAAAATGTAGATAACTACCTTTACATTTTCAGTTTGTAGAGAAACCTGCAGAATCTGTTCACAGAGAATGTTTATGATTTGTGAACAGTAACAATGGAAAAATTCAGAGGGCGTGGCATCAGATGTACACATTCTGTTTTAAGGAAGTGAACTGGTATTAAAGAATTAAAGATCATGGCGTGAAACATTTGGCCATCATTTTGGCCATTGTTGTTATCCTCAGTGCTCATAAATCACATCTGGCTTCCACAAAACGAACTGGCACCATGACAAGAGCTACAAGTCAGTGGAACGGATCATTTGGCCATAGTTTTTATCCTCACTGTTCGTTCTTCAGTGGGAAAAAACAAACAAACAAACAAAAAACCTAATTTCCACCTTAACCATAACAGTTATCACCATGAGTTTGAATATAATATTTTTTTTTCTACTTTCGACGACTGTCGCATACCACCCTAACAATTTTGTTTTATGTGGACACAAAACACAAAATCCATGGCCAATTTTAGTTTTGATTTCAATCGAAGAGGAAAAGGTGTAATAATTACGTTTTCGCGCATGCCTGCATCTGTGAACGTGTGTGCAAGCATGGTCAAGTCAGTCGAAGTGGCCAGTACATCCATCAAAAATCACTGTGCTGCAGCTAATGTGGTAGGACTAGCGCCAGAACACATCATCGTAAAACGCACCATTGAAATCCACCATGAAGAGAGTATCAGGTTTTGTTCTTCTGACAGCATCGAAAGACCATACTGGTGCGTTCAATAGGATTCCTGCTGCTGCTGGGAACCCGCGGTTATAATTTTGACAAAGGCGAGAACTGTCAACAGGGAGGGTAAAACTCCATGCTGTTACAGCAATTACTGAAATGATGATCACTGAATAAAATGGACGAAGAATAGCCGAACAAATGCGTTAAAACGGTTCATGCTCAAGACAAAAGGGTGGTTTGACTGATTCCAACGTAGAATCCACACATACTACATGCGCGCGTTTCCGCGCACGCTCATACAAACTCACAAGAGTGAAAGAGGTAGACATAAAGCGAGAGAGGGATGGATGGAGAGAGAGAGAGAGAGAGAGAGAGAGAGAGAGAGAGAGAGAGAGAGAGAGAGAGAGAGAGAGAGAGAGAGAGAAGGGAGAGAGAGAGAGAGAGAAAGAGAGCGAGGAGAGGGATCTGGGAGGGCAGATATATCAGAGAGAGAGAGAGAGAGAGAGAGAGAGAGAGAGAGAGAGAGAGAGAGGAGTGACACCAGTACGAAAAGTTTACTAGTGTACAGACCATAACCCCTCATGAAGAATTAGAAGTGTATATCTATATATACAAAAATAATCAGTTTTAACAAAACATAGCACCATTATACTATTGCCTGTACATGTTCACTATGCATTCAAGTGTGTGTGTGTGTGTGTGTGTGTGTGTGTGTGTGTGTGTGTGTGTGTGTGTGTGTGTGTGTGTGTGTGTGTGAGTGTGTGTGTGTTGAGAGAGAGGGAGAGATTCAGGGAGGAGAGACCGAACGAGAGAGAGAGAGAGAGAGAGAGAGAGAGAGAGAGAGAGAGAGAGAGAGAGAGAGAGAGAGAGAGAGAGAGAGAGAGAGAGGGGGCGTCGTTTCAATGACCGTCAATAACGAACAAAACACTCCACGTTGGGCTCTTTTTCAGCGGCCTGCGGGTGGGTGTGTTTACCCGCCTTACCTCGATACGATGAAACGTAAGTCTAGGAAAGAAATAAGACGCAAAAAGAAAGAAGGAAATAAAGAAAGAGAAGAGAAGAAAAAGCAGTGCTTGCCGTCCGTGTGCTGGGGCTTTTTCATTCCTTTGAAAGCGGATAGCTGTGAGCAAACCAAGAGAGTAGTGTACAGTTCTACCCAAATCTGGCTGAAGACTCAGAGCTGTAACCGTTTCACCTCAGAAAAAAACTTTTCCTTCCACCCATGTCAAGGAACACAGCCAACACAGACACAGACTGGCGGTGTCTGATACATTGATAGGTGTGCCACGCCCTTTCAAAAGAAAGCTACGGTGTCTCAGTGAAGAGTAGTTTCCTCAGCAGCATTATGGAGGGAATTTTACTTGGTCGATGGGACCACGTAGAAACTGTAGTACGTCAGTGAAGAGAGTAGTTTCCTCAGCAGCATTACGGGGGGTGAAATTTTACTTGGTCGATGGGACCACGTAGAAACTGTAGTACGCTTGCTGTACACTTGGTCAACTACGATGTTTGGATAAATATCGATCAACTTATCGATAATCAAAAATTACACACACCACACACACACACACGCGCGCGCGCGCGCGCGCACATACACACACACGCACACACACACACCACACACACACACACACACGCACACACACACACACACACACACACACACACACACGCACACACACACACACACACACACACACACACACACACACACACAAGCACACTGCACACACACACGCACACACACACACACACACACACACACACACACACACACACACAGAGTTGGCTACGGCTTACATAGAGCTTCTTGCTGCAACACTTTTTTTTTTCAATGTAACTTTGAGAAAGGCGTCGATCCCTTCAAAAATTAAAAACACACAAAGGAAAGGGAAAGTGCAGTACGCTTGCGCTCCACACCGAGCAGTTCCAGCGCTCCTTCGTGCAGACCGTCATGGACTGGCATGAACTGAACGAGCAAGTGGTCCAGGCAGGCTCTGTGGCAGCGTTCTCTGCAGCGATCAGCAGAGACACCATGTTGCCATCCTTGCACTAAGTTCCAACCAAAATGTTTTTTAACCGTACAGGTAAATCTTGGAATAAGATAGCCTAGGTGGATGCAGCGCCGCAACAGGGTCCCATTGAGCTGAACACGAGGACGGGCCGTTGGGGGCATCGGTTTCATTGGGTCGGAACGTTTTTAAAAAGGAAATACACCAAAATTTTAAAATAAGTTTTCAGTTACCTGAAGAGGGCTACTCTCTCTTTTCCCGTTGCTATTCATAACCTAGGAAGGTTCCAGCAACGTACTCAAGTCCTGATCCTGATCCTGAAGTGTACAAGTCTGAATGTTGATACTGATAAATCGCGCAGGAGCACGTGATAATCGTCTACAGTTGCGACTGTCCGTGAAGATCGATAATGCGGGAGCGCAACGCAACCCCCCACCCCAGCCCCACCCCCCATGAAACTGGTTTTTGGTGAAGACATCAGTCACCACAGCAGTCGGCTGACCGACCTCGCTCGGTGTTGTTTTTGACACAGCAGTTTTTGGTGGTGGTGCAACTCCCATTGCCGGGAGACACTTTGCGGGGGCGATGTTAGCTTTTTCAGGTCATCATCGATTGGGAAGCACGCAAGAGCACGCACGTTCCGGCAGACACTGCTGAGGATTATAACAGATAATGTGACAGATTGACAAAGGGCCTGCACGACAGCTTTCACACAAAGGCTTGGTGGCGGCGCAACCCTGGTGAAAAGGATAGAAAAACATCACATCACTGTCACAGCTTTCTCTCCAGCTGTGTCACACACAGACGCAGACACAGACACACGCACGCACACGTGTATACACACGCGCGCGCGCGCGCGCGCACACACACACACACACACACTCTCTGTCTCTATCTCACGCACAGAGAAAGGGAGAAAGGGTGGGAGCGAGGGTGTGGGAGAGAGAGATAGTCAGACAGACAACCAGAGAAGGGATAAAAGAGGGAAGCGTGTACGCACGAGCACACATACATTTACACAAAACACACACACACTCTCCGGACACACACGCGCGCGCGCGCACACACACACACACACACATATATACTGTGGCCATGGCAGAGAAGAATGGGAGAGGAAGACTCGCGGCTGCCGCGAGCGCGCGCGAGTGTTGTGTGTGTGTGTGTGTGTGTGTGTGTGTGTGTGTGTGTGTGTGTGTGTGTGAGGGTGTGAGGAGAGACAGAGAGAGAGAGAGATGAGAGAGAGAGAGGATAGAGAGAGAGAAGAGAGAGAGAGAGAGAGAACGGGCATTGTAACAGGGGCAGTAAAGGTAGGGCAGGGCGGTGAAGAGAGGGCGAGTGAAGAAGTGGGAACTGAGGGGCAGTGAAAGTACGCAATGGCAGGCCATAATCAGTGCGGCAGTCCTCCAGAAGACCATCCGCCATAATCAGCAGCAGCATAACAGGGGGGGGGGGGGGTTCCTGCGGGGGGGGGGGGGGGGGGGGGGGGGGGGGGGGGGGGAGAGGGGGCTTGGATGCTGCGTCGCTCCTGCTCTGAAAACACTCTGCATTCTTTTTGTCCTTTTTTTGTTTCCCCCTTCCCTTCGCCTGCGGAACTCACGTCATAAAAGCTGCATGCAGAAGTAGCCAGGTAAGGCCGATGCCAGGAAAAAGACAGGGCTCTGCTGTATGCACTCTTCGCTGCATTCCCTTTGAAGGCAGGGCTTCTTCAGCCGGGCGGGGCATGAATTATTAACATGCCGGCACTGATCTACGCATCACCCCAGCTGTTTACCTCAACGCTCTCCATCTTCGCCACTGCTACCACCACACCATCATCGTTATCACAATGCCTCATTCAGCCTCCTGAGGTCAGGGGGGGCGGGGAGAGGAGGGGGGGGGGGGGGGGGGGGGGGGGGGGGAGATTGCAGGAGAGAGCAGAGAGAAAAAGCGGTTCGGGTTTTTACACTTTCAAGGCCGTCCCGCCCCCATGGGAATGTCGGAGGTAAGGAAGGTAATACTGCTTACAGCCCAGCCGACCGCAAAGGGCTGTCTTCAGGTGGGAATGTCGGAGGCTCTTTCAGTACACGCAGTGCGCTCTGGAAGTTTCTGTACTGGGATTTTCCTCTATTCTCTCTGGAAGTTCTGTACTGGGATTTTCCTCTTTTCTCTCTGTGTCTTTGATACCGTCTCCCTCTGGTTTTCTGCCCTTTGTGGAGACCACTCTCCTGTCTTTGGTCTGGAAACTCTTTCACTCTCTTATTTCTGGTTACAGATCATTTAATGCCATTTTTTTCTTTTTCTTTTTTTTTTTTTGAGGGGGTGGGGGGTGGGGGGTGGGGGGGGGGGGGGGGGGCAAGGAGGGGCATTCTTCTCACGTGGCAAATATGTTGCTAAAAATTGTACACACTGACCGGAGTGGACCTTGTCCATTCTGCAGCGTGTGGCATTTCAATGCATTTTTTGTGTGTTTACGTTCAATTCAATTGTCATTATTTCTTAGTGTGTTATTCTAACAATTTGTCTGAAGTCTGGAAATGAGGATGAAGAGGAATATGGCTGGCACTCTGAGCCCGGCTAGTCTTACCGCCGAAAGGAGGGGTCGACAGTAAGCTGTCATATCTGTCATACCACTGCCTCGGCTCAGGCTGTCATACATCATACATTGCCTCGGCTGTCATATCATACATGCTTCGGCTGTCATATCAGACATAATGCATTGCCTCGGCTGTATATCAGGCAAATTACATTGCTGTCGGCTGTGGATATCACTACATTGCCTCGGCTGTCATATCATACATTGCCTCGGTCTGTCATATCATACATTGCTTCGGCTGTCATTTCAATACATTGCTTCGGCTGTCATATCATTGATACATTGCCTCGGCTGTCATATCAATGCATTCATTTGGACTATGGACATGCCGGCTGTCATATCATACATTGCCTCCTCGAGCTGTCATATCATACATGCCTTCGGCTGTCATATCATACATTGGCTCGGCTGTCATTCAGACATGCTTTCGGCTGCTTGTTTCTATTCAGGATGTAACTTTTCTTCATAATATTCGGAAGGCGTGGTGGACTTTTTTTTCACCTTGAGCTTGACAGCCATGAAAAGGCCAAGTGTGGTCGGCTGGGCTATATTAACAAAAACTATATACAAAACCCACGGCTCGCTATCAAAGCTCACATGAGTGTCATCCATTTCCACGGACTTTTATTCTCAGGCCAGTGGGATCGAAAGGACCCCACCACTGTCCCACCTTCTGTTTGTGCTCTATGCAAAACCGGAATGAGCTATTGTAAACATAACACAGCAGTCAAGAGCCGATGCTATGTCAACCTTGCATTCTGGCGACACGCCTTGTTCCACTGCTCGTTTCAAAATGTTCCCTTTTAATTTCTATTAGGGCAGTAGGACAGACATGTCGCGCGACATGAGACGCATAACCGATTTAAAGCAATGGCTACTCTGAAGCTCACTCTGTGCTGTCCTGCATTATCTGGGGAGCAGTTTCCCATGCATATATTTCACGTCTGTGTGTGACGTCTGAAAGGCCTACTGTCGACAAACTGACTACAAGTCTGTGTTGTACTCTGTACTAAATAAGATCTGGGTTTGGACGCTGTCTCTGTGGATCATTGATCTTTTGGTCTATTTTGAACCTGTTTCGTGGATGACATACGATAAAACACAGATTTGCAAAAATGACAGATTTACCAACAGCGCGGCAGGGGCGCGGACCTGTATTACAAGCAGCGCGGCAGGCTGCGCGCGCGCAGGAGGAGACACACACATACATATTCACACTACTGAGAGAGAGAGAGAGGTGAGACGAGCGAGGAGACGAGGAGAGATAGAGAGAGACACATACTGAGAGAGAGAGAGAGAGGATAGAGAGAGAGAGAGAGGATAGAGAGGAGAGGAGAGGAGGGAGGAGAGAGAGAGGAGACGAAGAGACAAAGATGAGAGAGAGAGAGAGACACGAGGAGAGAGAGAGAGAGAGATGAGAGAG
>JADBJO010002698.1:230000-242500 GCA_016801955.1 Conus betulinus | reverse complement strand
CCGTCATCTGATCGCTTGACTGGGGAAGAATAGGAATCAATATAATGCAGACTAATACCAATGCTATTACCAGTAATGAGGATGGTAATGGTGCCAGTGACGAGAGAGAGAGAGAGAGAGAGAGAGAGAGAGAGAGAGAGAGAGAGAGAGAGAGAGAGATATAATATATAGACATATATAGAGAGAGAGAGAGAGAGAGACAGACAGACAGACAGAGAGAGAGAGAGGAGAGGGGGGGGGGGGGGGGGGGGGGGGGGAGCTGAAGCGTGGCTGAATTAAAACAAACACGCGCACGCACGCACGCACGCGCACGCACGCACACACACACGCACACACACACACAGACACACACACAAAATACACATACACACACACAGAGACAGACAGACACACAAAGAGAGTGCATCTGTGAAGCCGGGGAGGGATGGGGAAGGGAGTGGAAGGGGGAAAGGGAGGCGTAACCTACTCGACATCCATTCGAGACTAACCGAATTCTTAGTCGACACATTTTTTTTTTTTTTTTTTCTGCGAACATTTCTAGTGTTACCAGACAGGCCTACGTTACAAGAGAAAGAACGGAGGGAGGGCGATGGGATGAGAGAAGTGAGAAGGAAAAGAAGAGGGCGGTGGAGTGTGCGTGCGTGCGCGCGTGAGGGCGGTGAGCGTGCGTGCGTGCGTGCGTGTGTGTGTGTGCGTGCGTGTGTGTGCGTGCTGCGTGCGTTGTGTGCGTGCGTGCGTGCGTGCGTGCGTGTGTGTGTGTGTGTGTGACTTATTCTCTAAATTCAAAGTCACTGATGAGGTGAAAATGGAGGAGGGGAGGGGAGGAGCGGAAAGTCGTTGAGCGGAAGGGAGTGGGGCTGGGGAGGGGACAAACTAAAAAGCTGCAAGTTGTCAACAGAATGTGGCGGAAGAATTACGAACAAATGGTTGCTAACAGGTAATGACGTTGTCTTTGTCTTCTCATTCTCGCTCCACCTCACCCCCCGAAGGGGGCAGAGGAGCAGTACACGGAGGGGGGGGGGGGGGGGGGGGGGGGGGGGGGGGGGGGGGAGGAGGAAGAGGCTGGGGACCCCTGTCTCCCAATCTACCTTTCCTAATCCGTCCCTAAGATGCACAGCTACGTCGTCCATTCAGCGTCAATGCATAATCCACCACACACTTCAGCAGAAAATACTTGTAAGTCCATGCGCACCAATGGCTTTCTCTGCTTCCACAAGCTGGAAATGCATAGTCACATACTCGTTCTCTCTCTCTCTCTCTCTCTGTTCGCGGCGCCGTACGTGCGTGCGAATGTGTGTATGAGAGAGAGAGAGAGAGAGAGAGAGAGAGAGAGAGAGAGAGAGAGGAGGGAGGAGAGTGAGAGAGGGGAGAGAGTGAGAGAGGGAGAGACAGACACAGGCAGAAGAGACAGAGAGAGAGAGAGAGAGAGAGAGAGAGAGAGAGAGAGAGAGAGAGAGAAAGAGAGCGACAGGTGTGTGGTGTGCCGGGTATGGACATGAATGTTGTGGGGCGAAAGGGGGGAGGGGGGGGGGGGGGGGGGGGGGGGGCGGGGCGGGTAGTGGTATGAGAGTAGGGTCAGTATGCTGGACTTAACCTGATAGTTAACAATGACTCATCATGTGACATTACTTCATGACGATAACAATCCTGGTACAGTGCATCATGCATGTGTACGCTTGTCAAGCAGTCCCGTTTATTCAGAGATTTTTTTTTCTTTCACACAATATTCCTTTCAATCCTTCGCACAATATTCCTTTCAAACTATTTCGGCTACTTCAGTCTACTATACAGTTAAATAACGAACAATTCTATACCTGTGAACAACTCTTGTAAGATGAATAAAGCACAGAACATCAGTCAAACTGAGAAAACCATCACTTCTGCCTTTTAAGTGAATTGTTGGGATCTGTTCGATCACGGGATCTGCCTTTGATCATAATAAAATTCATGCGCGGATTTCAGCAATCCAGTGAACACCCTACGGCCTCTTCCTACTCCGCCAAGCATTATCACAACCACTGAATCAGACCCAAAGACTTAATTAGGCACACTTGACCGATTACCTTCAGAACTATTGATCCGCTTTAGTTTACATAGCTAACTGCCGCCATCGCCAGAGAGAGCGTGAAGCAACACTCGTGAGTTTGACGTCAAGCCGTTTCACCGTTTCTGTGGCGAGAAAAACGAAGTTCATAAGAGACTTACCTGTTTTAGTGGTCTACGCGACCTCGGAAACAGTAGCTGACCTCTGGTCAGTTGTCCCTGCCTCCCAGGTTAAAACACAGGAACGGGTTTCACTCCTAGATAAGTCCAAGGCTATGGTTAAGTCAGTGGCCAGATCTAGTAGCAAACACATGTGCGCTGTTGGCGAGTAAGGAACTAAGCGAGTGAACGAACGTGTGTTTTATGTGGAACGCTGTTGTCGTAGTCTCGCGCGAAGCCCATGGGGCAGCAACAGGCGCATGACAAGCGCACAGGCGCCTGCTCGCGTTGTTGAAATAGAAGGAGCAAAAGCAATGTTTTGTCTTCAAGACGCAAGAAAAATAAACAGAAAAAAAACATACGATTTTTGTCATTTAGTATATCAATACATTATCACATTTCCCCGAACAGGTGTCACTGCGTGCAGACAACAGTCCATTTTCCGGCTTCTAATCATAGACCCATGGAAGTCCCCCTTGAGCGGAGAAAAATGGCAGTACCGGCCCACTATGTCGTTCCCATATCTTCCAACACTTGACTTTGGTTTGAAGAAGCACAGCAGCAGCAGAAACTGTGAAAGCACCCACAAAAATAACACTTACATATGAGTCAGGACCTTTGTATTGCTTTTGTTTCTAGGTTTATCCACACAGTTTGAATACAGACCAGATTCTCTTAAAAGTATTTTCAAGAAGTCGATCGTTTTTGCAAGCAGTTCAGACCAGAATGCTCCTCATCCCAGTCACATAGGAATCTGTCAGCATCGAGTCTGTTGTGAGTTGTAAGCTTACTTTGGCATACTTTGTTCATCGTCAAATTGAAGTCCTAACATAATATAAAACCTTTTTCTCCCAAGGGAATTATTTTTTGTTTTGTTTTTGAAGAAAGTGGTGAAATATGTAAAGTGCTGCTTTGTGGACTGTGATTACCCTCCCCCCCCCCCCCCCCCCCCCCTGGAAGATTCACCTCAAAACTGAAGATTCACCTCAAAATGAATTAGACTAATGTATAAACCACATGTAGAGATAACTGACCATGTCACTCAAGTCACCCACATTATTGGTTCATGTTTCAAACTGAAGACACTTGACGGTTTCTCACAGAAATGCAAAGAAAAAACAGGACAAAGCATACCTCATACCAATAAGCAGATCTTGTTTTCTAGGTATGGCTAATTTGATTTCTGATCTTCTGTTGGATCAAAGTAGACCATATTTTGAAAAAAAAAAAATCTCTGCAAATCTCCCAACATGTGTTTGCTCTTGTTTGAGATTGAGGTCATTTGAAATGTGTTTAAAGAAAATTGTCACAAACGAAAAGTTATGTGAAATATTCTGCACAAGATGTAATACACACTCACACACATCCACATATACACACACACATTGATGTAACATTTCTACATGTGCGATTGTAAGTATGCTTGCAGGCGGAAGAGGTGGAGGAAAAGGGAAGACTGAAGGGATAGGGGATGCTAGAAGTGGAATACACGATGGAAGGCAATGTCATCTTTCATGAGAGAGAGAGAGAGATAGGGACAGATAGACAGACAGACAGACAGACACACACACACACACACAAAGAAAGAAAGTAATATACATGTTCAGTGCGAACAACAGAAGGGACTTGATGCATCTTCATTTTGTGAGGATACAACATAATGTTAATTGTAGTAAATTTTGTTGTCTAGTAACATTTGTAAAGATATGGTCTAGTGGTGATTTAAGTAAGTTTTGTTTAAAATATGAGAGAGAGTTTTGCAAATTTTTGTGAGAAGTAACCTTTGTAAAGATACAACATAATGTCGATCAATTTAAAGTTTGCTGAGATATAACATGAGAGTTACTTAAAAATAGGACATAATGTTGATGTGTTGAATTGCAACATGGGAAAGATTGTTTTGTAAATTTTGTGGAGAAGTAACATTCAAATTTTGTTTCTCACTAATCATGAGAAATAGTATTCTGGAACTACTGTAGTCTGTCTTTATAAATATATTGACCAAAATAGTAAACCTCCGGATCCAAGCAGTTAATCAGATCAGAAGAAATCCTAAGGTATCTCATGCCAGAAAATGACATTAAAAAAGAAAACATTACAGCCAAAAGCACGTCACAGCTGACTTGTCACCAAAACGCAAGGATTCACAAACAATGCACCTTGCCAAAATCTGGGAGGTTCTCTCTTTGACTTCTTGAATGTTTGGACTATAAAGGCAGTCTTATCACCAGAAATATAAGCCCTTAAATGTTTTACATACACATACACACACACACACTCACTCCCGACCAGTACTATGGGTCCATTCAAGTAGCTGAATATGAAGCAGTTTAGGCAACACAAAACTTTTTTCATTCTTGTTTAAACAAAAAACACCCAAGGGCAAACAATGTTCCAGCTCTTGAATTAACAGTCATGCTGTTACCTTTTTGAGCAGGCCAGGCAAGGGGAGGTGAGAAGGAAGGGGGGGGGGGGGGGGGGGGGTCCAGGAGCGCGGCAGCTGATGGGTACCATCTTGGATATGAGAATCAGAATGTGTCAGTTTATATTATAATCAAGAACACCACCATCTTTCTCCTGTTGCCTTGATCAACTTGGGCTTTCCAAATTCAGCAGCCCGCCTCATCACTGCAGTGCCATCATGGCCTTGATAACTGCCAGGACCACTTAACTTCCACCTGGTTTGCATGTGTTACTCTATGCAGTGTATCACAGAACACATTCACGTAAGATTGTGTGAGCGAAAAATGGGGTGATGATTGATATGTATGGATTTTGTGTGATTTTCTTATGAATTAGGCTTGATTTTGAGCTGAGCGATGCCCGGTTTAGATAATGTGTATACCATATATTAGATTAACTTTGTGTCTATGGTTGCTTTCTGAACAGTATGCAGCTTTGAAGTGAAAAAAAAGTTCTGATGACTGCCAAGAACCAGAATCTGCTGTGTCTGTGCTTTGGTTTATCACAATATTGTTGGAGAAGGCTTCTGCCACAACAATCATGATTCAGTCAGTTGGACCTGATACTGTTCTTTGTTGTCCTTAAGGGGATGTGGCCAGTGTGATCCTATCATTAATCAGCGACTCCATCCAAAATGTCCACATTATCAATCAATGTACTTTTTTTTCCCCCACACTGACACTGCTGGCAGTTATGTCAGTATAAAACTGTGCAAATAAGAAAGCACACATATTTCAGTTCTTTTTCAGAAAACACAAAAGAAGAGAGAAAAAGATATGCACAAAACTTTCAAATCACAAGCAATATTGCAGAAAATCAAACGTTTAGAGAAAACATTGTTTATTCACATGTAATTCTGTCCACAGTTTTATAATTCAGACATTACAGGTATTTCAACAGATCTCAAGTTTGCAGTTGTGTCCCAAACCAGTACAAAACATTTTTTTGTTTTTTTTGTATATCACCATCACAACCTTGCCTCACCCAAAACGTACAACAGACAAAAAAATCTTTTGAAGTTATAACAAAATAAACAAGAGCAAAGATAGAACAAAAGATGAATAACTAAATCAGTAAGTACAAAAATATACATAAAGAAATAATGAAAATACCTTATAAATAAACATACAACTGAAAAAGGGCATGAGAAAGAAGGAAGAACTGACCAAGGCATGATATTTATACCGCCAATCACGGTGGGCACACCAGAACTGAAGAAACAGGAGAGGCGCACACATTTTGACTAACACAAAAAATATATTTGAACAATGTGGCACACTTACTACAGTACTCCCTTCTTAGCACACAGATTCATATTAGATATCATCACGCCATCAAACAACACTGTATGTGATAAAGAAACGAAGTCAAGCCATTTGGTATACTTTACGGTTGTGGTTTTTCTCCCTAGTTACATTCACACAGCACAGCAGGTCTCTTTTATACACCATTTGTAAAATATAAGTGAAAGAACAAATCTCAACATCAATTGAACTCTCAGATCACCGTTTGTGTGAATAAACACTGAATATCAGAATCCCTTCTCAGTCTATCATTTCTTTTCCTCTATACCTCATAGCACTCGCTTTGTGTCTCCCCCCCCCCCCCCCTTTCCCCCAACTAAAGGCTCTCTTTCCACACTCCTATCCCTATCTCTCTCTCTCTCTCTTTTTCACATACACACATCTTTTAACATCCCATACAATCCTCTCTCTTCTTCTCCTTCACCAGTCAAATTGTGGAATGTTTTACTCAGACATCCAAACAACCTAGTGATGAACCAAAAAATCACTAACCAGACATGTTTGTTCTCTGTTTATTATTTTCTTCAATGAAAACAGTGTAAATTAAAAATCTCAACAAAACTTTTACTCTGGAAATCAAGCACAAATAGAAGAAAGCAGTCAACAGACACAAACTGATTATGTTTCACGACAAAAACACACAAAAAACACAGAAAAGGATCACAAAACTTATCAATCAATATGCTGAACAATATTTTTTTTTTTGTCCACATAATTTCTTATAATCTTTCACTGAATTCCTTGCAGTGAAAGCAGCTCAGCCATTTTGTTTTAATTGAAAAAGAAATGGCTTAAATGTAAATTTTTTTTTTTTTTTTCCATTTTACATTACTCACTATCACATTACTCAACGATCAATTTCTCTCTTGGACGGAACATGACACAGTTTTTTTTTTTTTTATAGGCTCATGAAATTAAATAAGACATGACAAAGGTTAAGTGACATACGACCTAAAAAAGAGCGTCTATAGTGGGTTTAAAAAAAAAAAAAAAAAAAAAAAAAGAAAGGAAGATGAAAGAAGCAGCACACTGATCAACCCTCCAAAAATTGATACTTCTGTAGCTCACATTAGAGTGTATGCACAAAAACAGGACTACTCTTGCTTGTCAGCATTTTCTCACTTGTTGTGTATGCACATGATGAGTGAAGGAATGTATGTGTGTGCCACCATTAAAAAAAACAAACAAGCCCACACACACATAAACAGAGAAGCCTATAAACATGTGATGACTTTACAATGTTGATGATTAATGCAAAGTATATTCTATATTTCCACAAAAAGAGTGAGTGACTCACATTTCTACAAAAGCAAGTTATGGGTCACAAGACCATTCAACTGTCTGGTATGTTGAAGAGTGAAACAAACATGCTCCACACAAAATATGTATTAGTATTCAGTTATAAAACCAATAACAGTAAGCTCCATCTCATACATAATCAAAACAGCACTTTTGTGTGCGCACGCACACACACACACACTCATAAATACACGTGCATGCACAGTACACACTCTCTCTTGTCTACACACAAACATATTGAAAAACAAACATTTTAACAAACGTTTTTTTTTTTTTTAAAACATAATTATTCTTTATTTGAAATTTCTTCTCCTTTCAAACTTAATGCACTGAGCTCTAATAACAAGCATGCAGATGTATACCCAGTTTCTTTTTAGTATTCAGTGCGTATGTGTATGAGTGTTGGTGCATACGTCTGCATGTGTGTGGTATTTTGTGTGTTGTGTGTGTGTGTGTGTGCGTGTGCATGCGCGAGTGCCCATGTGTGTGCCTGTGTGTGTGTGTGTGTGTGTGTGTGTGTGTGTGCGTGCGTGTATGCATGTGTGAGTGTGTGTATGTGTGTGACTGTGTGTAGACTGTGTCTATGTCTAAGTGTGTGTGATGATGTGTATTCTTCTAAGAGTGTGTGTGCGCGCGCGTGTGTGTGTGTGTGTGTGTGTGTGTGTGTGTGTGTGTGTGTGTGTGTGTGTGTGCATGCATGTGAATGTGTGTATGTGAGACTGTGTGTAGACTGTGTGTATGCCTATGTGTGTATGACTGTATGCCTCAGTATGTATGTGTGTGTGTGTGTGTGTGTGTGTGTGTGTGTGTGTGTGTGTGTGTGTGTGTGTGTGTGCATGTTTGTTTGTGTGGTCGTCGTGTCCCAACATAATAATTTAAAACAGTTGAATACATCTTCAGCAAATCATGTTATACTAGCTTTTTTGCTATATCGTCTACAGCAAATCATGTTATACTAGCTTCTTTGCTGTGTCAATATCTATACACAGTAAATTTATTAACTTTCTCAGATCAAAACTGATCAAACACCAAAAAACCCCAAAACAAAACAAAAACCAAAATATTACAAGCAAACAAACAAAAATCATGTTATACTAGCTTCTTTGCTGTGTCAATATCTATACACAGTAAATTTATTAACTTTCTCAGATCAAAAACTGATCAAAACCAAAAAAACCCAAAACAACAAAACCAAAAATATTACAAGCAAACAAACAAAATAAATCCAGATGTCATATCCCATCAAGCCAATGAGGAATCACACACCACTGATCACTTCAGTGTGCTCTGTTGAACTTGAAGAGTGACAGTTACTGCTCTGGTACAGGTATTGCAGTCAATCAGACGTACAGCAAGTGTCAACCATCTACTCAGTTTTGGAGCTCAGATTTAAAATCATTGTGCACAAAGACTGGCCATGGTATGACTGGATAAGGTTTTAAGGTTATCTGCCCAGAGAGCACAGGATTCGGGTAACTTTCTAAGGCATTGTTGTCATGTCTTGAAACAACGCATCAAAAAGAAAAAAAAAAAAAAAAAACAACGTTGTCCAACATTTTAAAAGAGTGATGTGCAGAGGAAAAGAATTGCATCCTCTGCATTTTGTCATAGCATAAGAGTTGCAAGTAATCCTGATTTATCCCCCGTCAACCCCCCCCCCCCCCCCCCCCCCCCCACCCACCCCCTGAGAGAAAGAAGCTAATGAAGACAGAAACCAAAATGTTACTTTCAGATAGTACCAAATGTATTGATGTTCAAGATTCTGTAGTCTTTAAATATCTGTCGTTTAATAAAAAAAGAAGAAAAAAACTGTGCAGTGGAAAAGATTGTAAACACTACAGACATCATTTCAACAGTGAAAATATCAAAACATCACTGAGATCAAAAGAGGAAACACTGTAAGTACATGATGCAAGTTAATGGACGGAAACACAGTAGACTTCATCGATACTGACACATTATAGGTGGGTTGGTGCCATCAGACTTCAACATGGTAAACTGCTGCTTCACCATATTAAAAAACTTAAAATGAAAGGTGGAATATATTCAAATTTTCATTCTGGAATCCAAATGACAGCTATACAGTTACAAAATAATGGATGGCTCAAATGGCTTCTTATACAACATGTTATTAAAAAGAAAGGATATGTATGGTTTTTTTTTTTTTTTTTTTTTTTTTGTAAGGCCATTGAAAAAGGAAGCACTCACACTTAAGTTTTAGAGGTTTTTTTTTTCCCAACAGTGAAACCTTATATTATCATAGCATTTAAGGCCATGGGAAATTGAAAGCTCCAAAATAGTGAAACCTAACATTATCACAACAAATAATTGGTTTGAATGGACTGAAAAATCAACAGAACTGCATGCAGTCCACACCTTGCTGCTGTCGTTTGAAAAGAGATGATTCTTTCCACACAAATCAAAACTGCATTTGTGCTCACAGAACAAGTGGGTATATTTTGCACGCACACACTGAATGCGGAATTTGAAGCACTAAGAAAGAGGTGATTTTGCACTTTACACACACACACACACACACACACACAATGAACCTGTTCTATTTTACAAACATGACATTTGCTCTCTCTTCCCAGCCATACCACACGCATTTACCCCTCAAAGCATATGGCAACTGGTACAATATATTTCAACCCTGATCAACTACAGTGCCTGTCTGTCTATTCCTCACCCTGTCTTTCCACATCTCAGTGTCTCAAGTCAGTGTCAGATCAGCCGATGAAAGTGGAACAGGGGTGCCAACTGCCTAAAGAAGCGAGAGTAAAAACCAAATGACCTGTGGGCAAGAAGTTCCGTCATAATTCAGCGTTTCCAAACTCATAGCTAGTCCCAAAACTGACTGGGTGGGGAATGCCGCCACCACCCAGTGCAAGTGGGTGGCACCTATTAAATCCAGTTTCACCAGTTCTTCAGCCTGTTAAATATTCTAGCTCTGTATTTCTATGTTTTTCCATTTGATCCGGTTAAGAGTGAAAGTGTTTCTGAATATGCGTTCACAATTTTTTTCATCGTGTTCCTTTTTAAGGTATGGGAGTTTGGATCCTCTCCTCCCCTCCCCCTCCCCTGAATATATGCAGGAAAAAGCATGGGAAAAATTCACACAGAAATTCAGACAACTGACATGAAAATCAAAGCACTGCCATATGCTTGATGACAGGAAGACAATGCTAATGTGGTATGGGTGGTTTCACACTTGGGTGTGAGTTTTTGTTTTTGTTTTGTTTTGTTATTTGTACTCTTTCTGATCTCCCTGAACAAACTGCTTGCTTCAACCACTTTCATCCTAACGACACTGGATTAGTCAGACAATACAAACCATTAAATTGTAATTGATCCCACATACATATACATAAATAGGGTTATGCTGCATATGATAAAACATGTAATCATATGCACGAAAATCAACTGGGTTGAAGAAATAATCATAAAATGAAGGAATGATAATGTAAAACAAAAAAAACAATGAACATTTTTACATCTACAAACAGTGTAGAACACAGATGTGTTTATAACAGAAAACATAAAATTACACTAATAACATTTTTATGCACAAGCATATTTCACATAGGTAATTCACACACACACTCAAAAACACGCACTTTCATACCGAGTCGATCAAGGACAATACAGCACACTGAAGGAATGATCATGAGGTCTTTATCACATTGGTGCTGTGTTCTAATTACCACCCTCCCATCCTACCTGTCCCCTGCCCTCAGCCACATCACATCACACATTGTCTCCAGCAGCATACACATCATCAATGACCTCTTCCTCCACAAATTCTCCCTCCTCCTCCTCCTCCTCCCCCCTCCCCCTCGACTGAAACCATTGAGGCGGTTGTCAGTGGCCTTGTTGGACAGGGGAAGGTCCAGCTCTGTGCACAGCCTCAATAGTTTTCATGTTGACGTAGAACGCCAGCTGCACACCTGGCATACGACTTCTCATTTCTTCCAAAGCAGCATGAGCCTGTAAAAACAAACAGTTTCCATCATTCACGGAATATTTCAATATTTGTGTAAACTTTTTTTAAAAAGTTGTAAAAATGTATGCACATAGGGGCCCATAGTCAAATGGTCAGGATATCTGCCTGTGGAGTTGACAGGCGTGAGCTGGAATCAGTCTGAAAACCCTCTGTCCACCCAGCAGTGAATGGTACTGATTCAGTTCAGGGAAGGTGAAAAGTGGAAAAGGGAAAGGGCTGGACACTGCCTTCCATCATGCCTTACCATAGACACAGTGAACCTCTGACAGTTGGCCAGTGAGCTATGGTAACTTCGAATTTTTAACGTTCACTTTATACTGAAATGCACAACATGTATCCACTTTCCTACCTTCTTCGTTTCCTGGAATGATCTTTTCAGACCTCAAACTGACACCGTAAGGTCACTCCAGACAGCACCGACCTGCCAAGGTCTAACAGATCTTGAATCTATCTACTTTTGAGTCAGTTTATGAGTGAAAATAAAGTTGTTTTGTTTTCATGCCGAAGAATGGTAGCCATTTCACATGAACAAATGCTTTAAAAACGTACTTAGCATGAACAGATGCCTTTACATCTGTAGCCTCCCATTTTCCACTTTTTGTGGGGAAAGCAAAGGAGCTAGCAATGGCTCCATACCCAGTCATTCAAAGGGTAGTCACCCTTGAACTGCATCTCTCCTCTCTCCCTGCCCACCTCCCCTCCCTCCTACACCCTCCGCAATATTTCATTCCTCTCACCTTCATCGATGAACACTGCTGTGGTATCTTTTCCTACAAACAGCATGACTAAACATGCAGAAGAGCAGTTAACATCTCCCTAAATATCTTAATCAGTGTAGTCCAAGCAGCATGATTTCTTTCCCAAAACAACACAAATACTTTTTCTGGTTGAATAACTACCTTCTTAAATTCTCTAAATGCACAACAGTACTCACGGCCTTCCAGCGCTCTTTGCGAGCATAGTGCTCGATGAGGAAGCCATAGACATCGCCGATGCGCACAGCGTTGTCCAGGTCTGGTTCTTCCAACAACACCTGGCATTGTTTGGCGGCCTCCTCCTGGTTCTCGTCATATGTCCTGAATGGTAACATGTCATGTGAAGTGGTGTGCACAATGTCTAATTATCAATGTCACACTTAACCATCTTGCCTGTTTTGCCTGAATGGTAGCATACGATATGAAGTGTGTGTGCATAATGTCTAATTATCAATGTCACACTTAACCATCTTG
>JADBJO010002698.1:165000-225000 GCA_016801955.1 Conus betulinus | reverse complement strand
ATGCAGAGCATAACAAGATTTTGATGTAGCCTTGGTGTTCTAGCCTATGTCAATTGGCCTGACACAGCCTTAAGCCAAGGCAGAAAAATGATTTTGAACTGCACACATGTTAAATCCCATTCCATCCTACCTGGAACAGACCACCCTGTGCCAATGGGATGGATAACACACACACACAAAAAACATCAACCATGCATGTTGGATTTACGTTTAGCCATCATCACCAAAGACAGAATGCAGTTACCTCAATGGTGTTCCTCAGAATTCTGGCTGAGGAACAAAGAAAGAGAAGAAAAGTCTCTTCAAGAAGTTGTTATCAGGACAGTGCAAATTTGACAAGTTTCACTCTTATGAAAAAAAAAATCTAACATTGCATCCTGGTGTGGTGAAGACTTGCTACACAAACAAAAAGTTTCATTTCCGAAATGCTCAGTAAATCAGTATGATAATAGCATTCCAAAAATGAAAATAATTCATATCCATAACCTTTAATCCTTACTCAAACATTAGTCGCTCCCAGCTTTGGCAACACACTCTTCCAACACTAATTTGTGAAGAATTCACAGTTGGTGACATATGCATTTTTTTTTTTTTTTTTTTTTATAAAAACTGCCTTCAGCCTTATAATAAGGTTTCTGTGACCAGATCACTTGAGCTGATGTTCGATATTCATACCACACCAACAACCGTCTCTGAGTTGATGTTTGATATTCATACCACACCAACAACCATCTCTGAGTTGATGTTTGAATTTATACCACACCAACAAACCGTCTCTGAGTTGATGTTTGATATTCATTCCACACCAACAACCGTCTCTGAGTTGATGTTTGATATTCATACCACTACATCAACTATCTCGGAACTGATGTTTGATATTCATACCACTACAACAACTGTCTTGGCGACAATCTGGAAATAAGAAAACACTAGACAAATGTTTGTGTGATCTCTTTCACTGACCTTTTTGCCGATGGCCAAGAGGTCCACAGCCTTGTCGTGCTGTCCATTGTCGATGAAGAAGTTAGCGCATCGCTCCAACAATTCTGGGTCCGCCCGCTCATCTAGGTCACTGGAGATCATCTGCAAGCTCCAAACTGCTTGGCACTGAAAGCCAGGTCCAGCGCCTTGAGAAATTGCCCGCCTACAACAACATGACCATAAACATTTCAAACAAATATGTTTTCAAATTCAAAACTGGGTTTCTCTTTCCCGAGTACTTAGTGCCCTTGTAATGTAACTTTTCTTTTGAATTAAAAAAAAAAAAAAGATCCAAATATGAACAACAGTCATTACGTTGGATGCTAGACAACCATTCTCAAATGGTATGAAAAGCGAGCAATGCATCTCTTCTTGTTGCTGCTACAGAGGTTGCATAATGTCAGCATGGTGGTATTCATGAAATCATTTTACAACTGTCTAAAACAACATTCCCACATGCACACTCTAATCTCCGCAGACCTCATGTAAGCACATGCTCACACACACACACACACACACACACACACACATACCCCACAAGCACTGACCTTGTGGTAGAGCATGACAGCCCTATCCAGGGTCTCATGGCGCTGTTCGTAGAAGCGTGCTGCTTCCATCATGTCTTCCGGACGTCCCATCAGTGCTAGGTTCACCAGCTGGTCTTCAAACCCGTGCTCCTGGCCCAGCAAAAAAAAAACACATCCACTTTTTCATGACAAAAACCTGTCATCATTGTTGTTGGGTGGGCAGACAGTAGGGCAGTCCATTGCTCTCTTGCCGCCTGTCATGTGCAAAAAAGTAGTAGGTGTTACAGCCAGTTCAGGACATCACATTGTTCACCCAGGACTTCTTTGGTCAGCTTAGAACAACATACAACTGGCTGGAAACTTCTGTTAAAAATACCACAAAAACTCTTGACATCTGCAATGCTCTATATCTATCCGCGGTATATAAAATATTCATTCAGGATGCTGGATGTGAATATAAACCACCTAGAGAAAAGGCACATATGTAGGAATCCACATATAAGACATTGACAATTACACACACACACACACACACACACACACACACTTACCTTACAGAGACGGATAGCACTACCAAAGGCCTGGGCTCGTGTAAAGAAGTGAATGGCCTCTTTGATGTGGTCCTGGTTCTCGTACTGTCGAGCCAGGTAGTAGCACGCTGCCTTGTCCCCTGTGTCGTTGCAAACCTTGGCAGCCTGGAAATGTCACCATCATTCTTTCATCAGAGTCCCCTTCTTCCTTGCTTTGTTATCACACTCACCAACATGACTATCAGTATCACTGTCAATATCTTCACAATCATTACAAAGTCATCACTATAACTCTTGTTCAAACTCTAAAGAGAACTGTAACGGATTGATTGTGCTATTTTGCTAAACTGGCTGAAACGTTTTGTGGAAGAGAAATTCTGCATCTTCTTCTTAAAGAAAAGGAATGGTCAATATAAAGTAATCCAGTAACAGAAAATGCCTTTAAATTCATTAATAAAGATCATCCTGTACAAACAACAACAGAGAAAATAACAAGCAAGCATTCTTTAGTTGAAACGTAATGATCATCAGTATCATAACAAAATCCCCATCCCATCCCCTCTCCCCCTCACCTCTTCATAAAAAACAAAACACAAAAGCACTGAGTCACTTCTTGACGTTACTTTTTCACACTGATCAATGCAGTTCTCCGCATTTTGCAACGAACTCTCAATTAACTCTAGCAGTCCGTTTACAATGATACCCAATCATATAACAGACACAAATCCAAGTCCACCACAGACCCAAAGCAAACTCCCACCACACTGACCTTCTCCATGTCCCCACAATAGCAGTAGACACGGACCAGGGAGAAGAAGTCCTGGGAGGTCTCGTAGTACTGGATGGCCGTCTCCCATTCTCCTGTACTCTCCATGAACTGGGCCCACCACCGCCGCAGGGTTCTACACACATGACGCAGCATGCATTCATGAGATGAAGAAAGAACATGGTGTGGAAGAGGAGCAAGATGAGAAGAAAGAGTGTACAGAGATGGGATGGGGAGGAAAAATGAGAAATAAGAGTGGAGTGACAGAGGGAACACAGGAGGTGACCAGACAGAAATTTGCAAGTGAAAATGAAACAAGAAAGGCGGATCAGTGAGAAAATCAAGTGGGAGGAGGCATGAGAAAGCAAGGAGTCGCAGAAGGAGGAAAGAGAAAATAAAAGCTTGGGAGGTGGACCATTGGGAAAAGAAATGAGAAATGGAAACACGAAAGATGTATCAGTGAGAAGTGGAATGGGAAAGTGAGAAAATAAGGAGTGCTAGGAGAAAGAATACAACAATAAGACAAGGGAGGTGGGTCAGTTAGAAAATGAGACATGGGAGATGGATCAGTGAGAAAATGAGAGATGGGAGAAGGATCAGTGAGAAAATGAGAGATGGGAGAAAGGATCAGTGAGAAAATGAGACATGGGAGATGGATCAGTGAGAAAATGAGACATGGGAGATGGATCAGTGAGAAAATGAGAGATGGGAGAAGGATCAGTGAGAAAATGAGACATGGGAGATGGATCAGTGAGAAAATGAGAGATGGGAGAAGGATCAGTGAGAAAATGAGAGATGGGAGAAGGATCAGTGAGAAAATGAGACATGGGAGATGGATCAGTGAGAAAATGAGACATGGGAGATGGATCAGTGAGAAAATGAGAGATGGGAGAAGGATCAGTGAGAAAATGAGACATGGGAGAAGGATCAGTGAGAAAATGAGAGATGGGAGAAGGATCTGTGAGAAAATGAGACATGGGAGATGGATCAGTGAGAAAATGAGACGCGAAAGGAGGAAAAGTACAGAACTGAAAAGCGAGAGGTGGAAAAGAGAATAAACAGGAATAGGAGAGGTAGGTATAAGAATATGAGGTGCAGAGAAGGAGAACGAAAATGAGAAGCAGGAGGAAGAGAGAGAAACTGAGAACTGAGAGGTGTAGAAATGGGAGAAGGAAGCATGGGAAGTGGAATGGGAGGAAGAAGAACAAGAGTGAAGCAAGTGGGAGGAAGAAAGCCAGGACAAAGGGGAAGTGGAGGCGGGGGAAGGATGGGATGAGGAGTGGGAAGAGTGGGAGAGAGAAGAGTAAGAGGGAAAACACTGGAGGAAGAGTAATAAGAGGAAAAGTAAGATGAAGAGCATGAAAATGAGGAGGAGGAGGAAGAGGAGGAGAGGGAGGAAGATAATACAATGGCACATGTTGTTGCTATCACTATTTTGTAACAAGGCTGTACTATGTACAAACACACACACACACACACACACACAGAAGGTAAGGTTTTCATTCCACACAAAAAGAGAAAAAGAGAACATACAAATACATATATTCTCTTTTAACCTATCAGAGTATGAACAGACACGCAAGCGCACAAAACATACAGACAAAGAGACAGACATGCGCATGCGCACGCACACACACACACACAGAGACACACATTCATTCATCATTTCATAAACTCAAACATACTGTAACGCACATCAAGTCAGTGCAAGTGGCAGTCACTGACACTTACTTTTGCACATGATGTTTTGACAGGAGAAAACAGAAGAGTAAATTGAAAAAAAAAAAAAAAAAAAGAAAAAAAAGCTGATCTGACTAAGCCCAAATGATGAAGAGAAGGCAGAGGCAGACAGTCTTACTTGTCTTTGGTTTTACTGATGTATTGCTCCAGCTGGTCTGGGTCATCCACCAACATGCGTGGCACTTCGAAACGATGGGTCTCAGACTTCTCATAGCTGGAATCAGAACTCTCCAGTGTCAGAACAAATACACTAATAAAAACAGAAAAATGTTGTTTCGTATTTTCTCTTTCTCTCTAACATTATAAAATCTGTATAAAATACAAGGATGCTATACACTCTCAAACTGCAAAGTTTAGATGATTTTCACGATATAAAAGGAAAAGAGAGAAACATAATTTTTAGCTCCTTCAGTTCTTTACAACATTTTGTAGTTACGTGGTATGTATATATCATACAGTGTTGCACACTTTGTAAACACTGATGCCTGAACAACAACAAAAAAAAAAAAATCTGAGAAACTCAGAAGCACATGTCATTCATTATAACAATCACAGTTGTTTCTTAGATATTTTTAATGATTAATATCAATGAAAATGGCAAAGTATCTGATCAGGAGAAAAACATACTTGGGAATTGCTCCATTTGTGTCACCCCTTTCTTCCAGATTGCGTGCGTAGTTGTAGTATGTAGATCGCAAGTGAATGCGGTCATACATCTCTGCCGTTTCCAGTGCCTACACACAGGACTGAAGACTGAGACTACTTACCTATACTTCTGCTACCATACCATTGTTACAACTAAAAAGCTCTTTGCAATGACTAAAAACAACTTTAACACATGAAACGCTTAGAATACATCTTGTTTTAATGAACCAGCAAAATACTTCTATTCTGATTGTCAACATATTCTCCAATTTCCCCTAAACCTTTTACAAAAGCTAACAGCCAATGTTTGCCAACAGAAATGTGTCTGAAATGGCTGTGCTGCACATTTTAAAAGACTGTTTTTTTTTTTTTTTGCACAATTAAAAGTTGTCAACACTTCAGCACTGCCGTTTCAGACAAATGGAGTCAGTCATCAGTACACATATCTGGATAAAAATCAAAACAAAACAGTCACACCATTCAACAAGACAAAGTCATGTAACTGAAGTTCAATGAAACAGTAGTTAAGCATATAGAAGTTATTCCATTTATGACCAGGTTACTCAATGAATAAACCCTTCTGTACATTCTGCTTTTATTTTCAACTGCCAATGTGACATTTTCCTTTATAAAAACATGAGTTAAAATTCAATGTACTTTAAATTATCTTGCCAGTGGACTCAATCCGTGCAGATCATCCTACTAACATATCTTTTTGTGTGTTCAAGCGTCACGCTTTAGTTCCCCTTTAACCATCTCTTCTCCAGTAGGTCTGACTCACCTTTCCCCACTGGCCACTGTTCTGATAGAACTCGTTCAGCAGATCGTATCGCTTGCAGTTCCGTAGCAATCTCTCACCATCCTCCTGCAGAGAGAACACATTTTTTGTTATTGTGATCTTAAACACATGCGCATGCATGCACACATGTGTGCCTTTGTGTGTGTGTGTGTGTGTGTGTGTGTGTGTGTGTGTGTGTGTGTGTGTGTGTGTGTGTGTGTGTGTTCGCACACATGCATGTATTTGTCAGTGTGTCTGTAGGTATGTGTGTGTGTGTATGAAACAGGGAGAGACAAGAGACAGAGACAGAGAAGAGAAAGACAATTTATATATGAAACAATGGTGTGTTTGCATGTGTGTGTGAGGATGCATGTGTGACATCATGCATGTGTGTGTGTGTGTGTGTGTGTGTGTGTGTGTGTGTGTGTGTGTGTGTGTGTGTGTGTGTGTGCATGCATGATCACATGTACCTGTGTATGTACACGCATGGATGTGTTCACATACGCACTTGCATGTATGTGCAAGCAAGCCTATACGTGAATGTGCACTTCACTGTACAGGCTAGCAGACAACCACATCAACTGAAGAGCCAACCAGCGACAAAGCAAACACGTGTGAAAACAGCCCAGCATCTCCAACTTACATGCAGACCAAGCTGTATGGCCAGCACAGCCACACGGGCATCCAGCTCTGGCTCCTTCATGGCCTCTCTGAGGGCCTTGGCTCCCCGGGCATGGCCCATGTTGCCCAGACACACGCTGGCCACATCCAGACGACGGCTCTTCACGCACATCTTGGCCATGTTCTCCCACACGGACTCGCTGCATCACCCAGACAACCATGCATGTACAATCTCTAACTGAATCACTTAGGTTTTTTAGAACTGTGTTTTAAACCCTCTGTTAACCCATGCAATGATACCAAACACCTAATGCTTGGTTCAAAATTGCTGTTCAGTTAGCTATTTTAGAAAAAAAAAAAAAAAAAATCAAATGAGACTGCATGATATGACTTTGTTCATTTTAACACATGTATATGTCTTTTTTTTATAACCTTAACAATCTGATAGATACTCTGTACATTCACTTTTCTTCTGAAAACAGAGCAGTCTAAGAATCACAGACTTATATGACACAATCATCCTTCTCTGACACACTGAGCTAACCCCTCCCCCTAAACAAAATTGTGACAAATGTACTGCAGTGTTCCAATAAATTTCAGAAAAATCATGGTCTATTATCCTTCACCTCAAACCACAACACTGCAACAAACGTACCCTCCTTTTATATAATTTACATTGACAAGTTACAGTATTTTCTCCCAAAACACAAATTTTAGCAGGTGCTTTTAATCAACAAGGGAACACTCAACAACAAACCAATGATCTAAAAAAAAAAAAACCCAAACCAAACCAACAAAACTGAAGCACCATTCAGGAGACAGAAGGCACTAATCCCAAACCCAACCACTGATCAATTAACAGGAACATTTTTCTCCCATACCAACACAGCAAAGCAAAACATTAACCAGCCAATGTTTTTTTCTAATAGATTCATTCCATGTTTAACACACATGTATATGAATAAAAAAAAAAAAACAATGAAACATGAATAATTCAAATGTACAGATAACCTAAAATTCAGGTGACAGTAATACCCCTATGAACAAGCCAAACAAACAAGTAACAACAAAATCCCAATGCAATTCAGTTAGCATATTTACCATTCATTTGCAAACATAAACTGGATGTAACTGCACTTGTTGTCTTCAACATACACCTAACAAAACATACTGCCAACAATAAAGTAAGGCAATGACCAACAGAACAGCAGTGTAATGTGTCATGCATCTAACCTCAGGACAAGGAAGCTGTTTCAAAGAAAAACAAAACAAAAACTTGTGGTCAGCAAAGTGATTTTACACATGTCAGCAGCGTTCACTTGCAACAGGGTCATAATTTCTACTATATCATTCAACAAACAAGAGGAGCGCCAATCCCTGATCAAACCTATTCACAGGCAAGGCAGATTCGGGTTGCTCTCCTCACTGGCAGACATCTAATTCCAGCAACAGCCTTGAAGAGCTGATAACTGTGAAACTAGGTGTCACAAACACATCACATATGTTGGGCACAGTTGGCTGCTTCAGATCAACATGTTTTCCTTTTCCCCCATGGCAAATCACAGGCTCCTTATTGCTGAAATGCCTGCTCTCTCTGCTTAAAAAAAAAAAATTCTTAAAAAAAATAATTGCAATGCTTCTCTTTCAAAAACGTTTAACACAGCATACAAATTATTCTCACAAGCATAATCCAGCACCGCTCTCTGATACCTAGGGATCATGTGACCACACTGATGCACTTCTCCAGATAATTTTCATCTTTATTTCTTTTTTTTTTTTATTTGCTGTCCCATCTTCTGTGCCACCTCAGTGGCACTACACCCATACCGCACATTCTGAGCCCCCTATCCAGAGCCACAGCCCGGTCCCTTTCTGCCGCAGCCCCAGCTCCTGCAATCCACTGGCAGCATTCAATGTCAAGCTTTCAAGAGGCAACCCACTGGAGGAGACACTACACTGGCGCCCAGTCACTATGGAGGTTTTCAATGGTGCCTGTTCTGATCCAACATACTCAAGACACCCACCTACTAAGCCCTGTACTGACGACAATAATTGCTTAGTTGAGGAGCTGGCATGAGTGAGCTCTCCCTCCGTAGGGTGCCACCATGTCTGTCCAATGACAGCCCTCATTAATTTGCCAATACTGGGAGGCCATAGACATGGAGAGGATATCAAAACTGAGGTCACCATGAGAGCAGGGCATGATATACCACAGAATTTGAGACTTTTTTTTTTAAAAATACTGATCAATAAGAATGAGGATGATGAAGATGATGCTACAGATTTCCATTCCGGTCACAAACTGTATGACAGCGCTGTACTCTATGCTTATTTTCATAATATACCCTAGTGTCAACCAGGCCTGAGAGACGAGGACACCTGCAGTGTTGGTCAGGAAATTTGAGCAACACTCTTAGAGAGGCATCCATTTAGTGGATGAAATCTGACTGTGTAGTCAAAGTCATTCAAACTGAACCTGTAGCAACAAATCTGGGTAGGACCTGGTCGGGGCAGAAAAATCCAACATGACTCTAATGGGAATCAAAGCCATGAACCACTTTGGCTTCACAAGGGGTGTATTGTGCATGTTAATGTCTGTATTGTTTTCATTGTTTTGTCGCTGAGGAAGGCTTATTGCTGAAAATTTCTTGTCTTGTTTTGTGTCTCTCATTAAAGTGCGTTACTTCAAACTTTGTTTTGTGTGCTCTTTCTGCTTTTTTGTCATGACCTCCCAGCCAGGAGTCCGCAATGCTAACCACTTCACCAAGGCCACTGGTGATTTCTAGCTTGTTCCAAAACTGTGGTTCCTGTAGTTTCTGCTTGCTTATAATTCATAGTGATCACATGGCCTGACAGCATAGTGACCTTGAGGCTCCCATCCTGGCTTTCAGTTACTTTTCTACGCCCCTGAATTCATACATGGAGTAGCAAATAACGTGATAACCACTCATCAGAATGGGACCTGGCTCCAACCACAAACTCACCTCTTGATGAGTTTGATGGACTTGAAGGCTTCGTCCATGTTGCCCGTGGTGAGGTGGAAGCTGAAGTTCATCATGGCGTCCCGTGTGGATTTGTCGCAGGACTCCAGGCCTACAAAGTCACGCATGATCTTCCTGGCCACCAGCTTGGGGTAGATGATGGCCCCTGTCTCTGGGTTGACCACGCTGTCTGGGCCCTGGGCTCCATCCTCAGGACCCTGGGTCTCCGACTGTCAGCAGTGAAATGATGGCTGTTCAATCCATTACATAAGTACAGACACTTTCATTTTGTTTTGTTTCTTATTGACACAAACTGTTCATTAGAAGCAGCATGACTTCCTGACTCAAAAAACAAACAAACCTGGCATGGAAACCCTCTAAAATTTCAACAACAACAACAAAAGAATAAATAAAAACATGTATGTAAAATATGAATAAAATGTCAACAGCAACAAAGAAGAAATAGCAGCATGTGTGCAAATGATGATTCTCTGAAAAATGAATACACATTTACAGCATTGAAATTACTGAAAACTGGAAACACTATGAGAAGCCTGAACTTTTTAAATATACATTAACTTTTTCCATTTATGAATCTGACAGACCCTCAAAAAGAAGTCTCTGCAATCATACTCGAGATGTGGCACTTTGCACATTTCTTCATGAGTGACAAAACAAACCAAAAAAACAATTTTTTTTTCTTTTAACACAGATGAAGCATGGAAAACATCCAATCCTCTTTAAGATCCTCATTGAAATTTAGAAGACTACGGGGTGATCTAATTCAACAAATAAAATATTCAATGGTTTAGATGATATAGAAAAGGAAAATTTTTCACATTAGTGAGTGACGAAAGAACAAGAAATTCCTATCAAAAGATATTTATAAAACAAGTTTCCAGCAATGTTAGAAAAAATTCTTTTCAAATAGGATTGCATCTTGGTTGGAACAAATTAACAGAAGTAGCAAAAACTGCAAAAAAACATTAATCTATTTAAAGACCTTCTCGAAAAAAAAAAAGTATCATGGACAAAAAAAGTTCAACGAAAATGCACACTCCATACTGAAAAAAAAATCTAAAGAAAACAAGAAAGACTAGGGCATCTGAAAAGCCGCGAGGCTTACTGCGCCCTAAAATCAAGTTCAAGTTCAAGACAAACAGAAAGTACGAAAAACTTAATCCATTACCAGAGTGATGTATACAATCCAAAAGTAACAGCTTGTCAGCATGCTCATAATCAGACGAAATTAAAGACAGAGAAGATGGAACGGACAGAAAATTAAAAAGAGGAAGAGAAAGAAGAAGACGGAAGCAAAGACAGAAAGAGAGAGAGAGGGAAAAAAGCAAGACAGACAGATAAACAGCGCAGAGAGACAGAGACAGAGAGACATAGTAAGAGGCAAAGAGAACAGGAGGGAGTGGAGCAGACAGCACTACCTTTCTGACAAAGTAGTGGTAAGGAACCTCAATGCCCATGAGGGTGGTGAACTTCTGAGGGGTGGCATAGCTGTCCTGTATCAGCACACCCTGCTCTGATGTGCAGAACAGCGACACCACCATTGTCTCTACCTGCACACAACACCAACATCGTTTTGTTTTGCAACACTTTAGTACTGTTGCTGTAAACTGGAAACACTGTGAGAAGCCTGGTCATTGCTGCACATACAATCACACAGCGACTTCAATGACTTCTGATCTATACAGTCTACACACCACCCATCTAACCCCCCCACACACACATCCGTCACACACATACAAATCATACTCCCCCCCCCCAATGTGGCCATGTGTATGACACAAAAGTTGAAAAAATGTCCCATATTTTGATTAAACCATATTTTCAAGTATCAGGAATGTTTTGACAACGCAAGCGATTTCAGCCCACTAGGATGTCCTAAAACTTTATAAACACACCATCTTAACTGGGAGCAGTTACCATGTTCAAAAGATATGAGGACTGCATTTGTGTGGCCTAAATGCCTCTGGTTCCATGGAAGTCCTGGCCATAAAAAGAACAGACAGCACCACACTAGCAAAACTGAAGGCCACTTAGCATGACAAAAGAACACCTCTTTACTGGAAAAAAAAACCCAACCTGGCTCATGCATGCATTTGTCATTCTCATATTTTTGTTCTCATGTGAAATATCAATACAATTCAGACACTCAATATAATATTATCTGCCAACAAATCCAAATCCTATAGTTACAAAGTTTCCACATAATCTTGAACATTTCGTATAAGGATCACACTGCAAACCACTACAGCGCTTGAGAGAGAGCAGACCTCCGCAAAGGCTGAAACAATTTCTGTTAACATGAAGCCAGCACTAATTCAGATTCCATCCCATTGCCTCTGAACCATTCCCGGACCCTCCCTTTGATGTGATCTGCACTAAAACAAAATGGGATCTTCCTAGGGCTATGTTCCACCTTTCCACAAAGTGTCATTCAAAATCAGTCCAGTACTTCTTGCATGATTTGCTTACAGATGGACAAACAAAAACCAAAGATCCAACAGACATGGGTGAAAACATAAACCCAAGAAGAGGGGAATGAGCACTTCACAGCAATGCTAGATGACCCCTGGACTGCATAACAACCTGATCACCAATGTCAACAGAACAAAGCAAAATGGTGCTGGCCCATTTCAAGATCAGCTGGACTGGCAAAAAACATTCTGCAGGGCCGTCCAGGTAATGAAGAAGACATAAAAAGAGGTGGATGGATAACATCCACTAATCTACAGGCCTGTTCTCCTAGCTCTTGGAAAACCACGGACTGACTGAAGGATCAAGGTAAGGCAAAGCTCCTAAAGCAAAGTCAAGTAACAAACAACACATACAAAAACGACCAGAACAGTGTACCAATAGTGCACATCCATCCAGGTCACCAAATGTAAAATACACACAGAAAGACAGAATTCCAACATACTGGGCCTTCCTCCACAGCTTTGGTAAGGGAGTGCCTCTTTTTGACCTCCCTGCTGTTGTCTTTGGTGGTGTCTTTGTTCAGCACACGAGCCTCACACACCAGGAGTTTGGGTTCGTCAGTGTCCCAAAAATGGGAGATAGGGTACCGCCCTGCGATGTCCTTGGCTGCCTGGTTCTTGCCCCTGAAAATAGTTTTCCTTATTGTTGTTGCAATAGTTTCCAGTTTTCCTTTACTTCTTTTCTCATTCTTCCTTTTTTCAAATCTCCAACTGTCAGAATGATTTGCAATGATACAAAACCGATGTGTAGAGTTAGAATCAACAAGGTGTATGCATGTCTTTGTGTGTGTGTGTGTGTGTGTGTGTGTGTGTGTGTGTGTGTGTGTGTGCATGCGTGCGCGCGCGCGCGCTTGTGTGTGCATGTTTGAGTTTTTATCTCTGTGTATCTGCTTGTGTGTGTCTGCTGGTGAATATATGGAAATCATGAAAAACATTACCCCAGGAACTGCCTATATTCTTTCTTTTGCTTACTTCTTATGCTTGATGGAGAGACACCCAAAGTGGTTGGAAAATGAATGCAAATATGGTACTAGTTTTCCGCTTTGATCAAACAGCTAGTCCCATGCTATCTCTCCCCCTTTCCATATTCCCACCTAAACCGCTGCTACCCCACCTAGTCCCCAACTTCTGTACCGGACACCTACCTCTCAGCATCATTAGTGTCCTTGTCTTCATCCTGGCCCTCAGCCCCTGTGGATAGTCGTCCTGCTCGCCTCGCCCTGTCTCAAAGTTGAAGTACTGCACTGTGTCCAGCTCCACATCCCAGAAGTACAGCTTGGGATCAGCGCTGTTCTCGTTCTGTGCATTAGTCAGTATTAAAATGTAAGTATACTTCTTGGGATCAGCGCTGTTCTCATTCTGTGCAGTACAGTCAGTATCAAAATGGAAGTTTAATCAGCATTGTTCTCGTTCTGTGCAATACAGTCAATACTATCAGTGCTGTTCTCATTCTGTGCAATAGTCAGTATTAAAATGTAAGTATATTTCTTGGGATTAGCGCTGTTCTCGTTCTGTGCAATAGTCAGTATTAAAATGTAAGTATACTTCTTGGGATCAGCACTGTTTTCGTTCTGTGCAATACAGTCAGTATTAAAATGTAAGTATACTTCTTGAGATCAGCGCTATTCCCTTCTGCTCTATACAGTCAAAATTAAAATGTAAGTTTCTTAAAGAAAACATACCTTCTGAAATTTTCTTTTTCACAAGAAGATAGGAGGAGGAGGGAGGGGGGAAGGGAGGTGGGGTAGAGAAATAAGAAATGACCAGGAAGGATCATCTTTCATATTCTAAAAATAACTGTTTCATATCGAAAATATTGGGTTAATTGTGCAAGTTTATCAACACGTATATAATACAAACCATCATTAATTAAAAATACTGTCATCATATATTGATAAGCTGAGCTTTGAGTGCACTCTGACCTAAGGACACCGAAACTATCATAAACGAATATAACTATACATTGTCCCCTTTAGTGATGTTTAACAAAAATACACTTTTGACATTGTCAATTATTAAAAAAAATTTGCAGGAAACCACCTCGTGAATGAGATTATTAATGACAGAGAACTCACAGAACTCTCTGCACAACCTAAAGCTTTTGCTCCCGGCCGCAGATATATAGCCGCAGTTCATGATTGTGATTTATCTCATCCTGTCAACATGAAACATATAATAATTATATTCCATTCATTTTCCTTCAATAAAATGTATACTTTTGTATACTTTCCAGCAATACTTGAATTTTTGTGATTGTTTTATAAGGTTGGTGTTTTTTTTTTTTCCCCAAAAATTACAAATAGTTCTGGGAGTCAAAGGATTAAAAAAACAAACAGACATTCTTTTAAAGAGAAAACAACAGCACATAAACCTTTGAAATATAAAGGGGCTTACAGTTTTGATGAGAATGCTGACACGGCTGCCATTGCAGCAGACTTTGGCAGAAATGACGGAACCGAAGCCTGGCACAATGTCAGCCAGGTTCTTCGGGTTGGTGTGAGCCTTGGCTTCTCGGCGTGACAGATCGTAGACACGCACAATGCCCACATCGGTCGCAACCACCAGGTAATGGCCACACACATCAAGACTGACTGGATGACCTTCAGGCTCAGCAAAGGTCATCAGCTGCTTCACTGTCCCCTGTAAGAAGAGGGTATGGGAGAACACTAAGTTGAAAACATCAATTTATGATTATCGGTGTCATAACTGTATGCATCAAAAGTTACATTTCATTAGTCCAAGGTGCATTATACTAAAACAATATGTCAGCAAACTTACAATTTACCAATGTTTTTCCACAGAAATGTTCCAATATTTCAGATATCTATGTCTCCTGTACACAAGTATTTTACAATTAACATTTTTGTAAAATTATTAAGAATGTAAGCTGTGCTGGGCTACACACTGTTTCCTGCTGGCTCACAAGCGGCAAACTGACTCGGTGCATTAGTCTGACAGAAGAGCATCTCATCATGTCATGTCTTTAATACAAGCCTTTTTTAATTGCTTGATGTTGCACCATCTAAAACCAACAGACTGTTTTTCATAAAAAATAGCAAACTGCTAAACTGATCCAGAAGGCTCTGAATCAAGAGCTTTTCCATATTTCAAGTCAGGAAAGAAATGTGAACACCAACAATGCTGGTTACTAACACTTAGGCCACACCTAGGTTACTAATAAGGATAAGATCTACGTTTACTTGATCAGTCTTCAATGTATAACCATACAATTTGCAAGAATGATGCACTGAAATAAGACTTCAAACTGAGTTTTTATGCTCTGGAATAAGACTTCAGAATCCTATGTTTTCCCAAAAGTGTTCACATCATAATGTTCCTTTGCTCTGTATGACACATCTTGTACAACTAAACAATATATTACTTCTTGTTGGATACATTACTAATATCCTCCTAGTGTGATCTGTGACAGCTTCCAACCCTCTCCCCTTCCCCATCCACGTTTTCCATCACCTTACCACTCAACTACTTGTGAACAAATGAACAATGAAAGATATTTTTCATTCCATATGCCCACCACCACCACATCATGGAAAGTATTTCAACCAGTGACTGATGACTTGATGTGTGGTCCTGTTACAAGACGAGAAAGAGAATGTTGGTGAGATAGGACTATTTCACAGTGTTAGATGCACAGACCTGGAAGTCCTGACTTGCACTTTGCCCTGCTCTATGGTGTATATGTTCTGCTCATACACACAATCACCATGGCCTCTGTCAGGAACTGACCTGCACACAAACACCACCACGGTAATCACTACAGGATACCTCTTTCACTCAACAATCAGCATTCATCAATCCATAAAGCTAACGATCATGTTAAAATTACTTACATGTTTTTTGTGTAATTTCTTAATTTTGTTTCATTTCTAAAGTTATTTTACACCTGATTTTCCACTTTATTTTTCAAAAACAAAACCATTGAGCTACATATTGTTTGTGTGAAAACATTACTTTATTCAAGTTAAAAATAACTTTTAGGGATTCAACAAAAAAAGATAATAAACTCCTTATGTAATCATGCAAGATAGATATAATGTGCTTATAGCCCAGCCGACCGCAAAGGGCCACATCAGGGCTGTCACCACATTAAAATCAACTCACCAGTCATCTTAAAAAAAAAAACAAAACAAACAAACTTTCACACATCTCTTTAAATGACATCTTCTAGAAATGCACCAGAAACTTCGTTAAAAATCTTTCTTCCATAAAATCTTAAGTCAGATGAAAAATGTTAATCTCTCTCAAAAACCCAAAGATCACGTCAGGCGGGACATCTCTGAACAGGATTTTCATGGACTCTGCTGTAAAATGTTTGTGTAATCATGCCGCCAGTATGCTTCAACATGCACACAAACACACATACTGCACAGGAACAATGTGTAAAATCCTACCTGCCGCTTTTAATGTGGACTTGTCTGTAGAATACTCGTAAAGAATCACTCGTTTGCCATTCCATACTGCCAGTGCATCCTGAACACACATACAGCAAACACAGACATTTTCAGGAACTTAAACACAGGCACACAATCACATATTCAATTGTCAAAGAGTTTGGGTTAAAATGGTCTTGTTCATGCATGAACAATCATTTGTAAAATACAAACAAGACATAGGTCATAACTGCCTTCATATGCCCAGAATAGATCTGGGGGGGAAAAAAAAAAAACTGGATCAGAGTTATCATCCCTTCCTTGCCTCAAAAGCCTTGACACACCACTGAAATATTTGTAATGCAACAGAAAATATGCTTAAAATGAGACAACCACTGTCAAAGATTGACACATTTCACCCCATCACTTTACCTTGGTTGTGTAGATGCCTTTGACCTGGATGTCAGTCTTGAGATCATGGTGGCTACCAGAGGCAAACAGTTCGATGGACAGGGCGCTGGGAGCGTACTGCACCACCGCTGTCTGGGCATGGAAGCTGGAGCTCATGACTTGTTCACTGAGGATGAACACGTTTGGCAATGGTGTTGACAGCCACAAGGCTCTTCTGCTGGCACCACTATGCACATGAGGAAACACATTAAATTCTGTGATTAAACACATCTCTCTGACTTATTTACATCAATCCATATATGTTCACACCACTGCAATGACACCTGCTACAGCTACCAATCACTGTTTTTGTTTGTTATCATTTCAGTTAATTTCAATCGTATCGCACACCTTTACCAGAAATATCATATACAAAAGTTTACTGTTTGAAACACATTATGGAAGTAAAATACCCAAGAACACATATTACCACACAAACATCCATGTTATGCACACACACACACACACACACACACACACACACCCCTCACATGCACACGCACACACACACACACACACACACACACACATGGACACACCCCTTACATGCACACGCACACATACATGCACAATGATACTAAATGCAGTGTGCTAGCAAAGGACTTAAAAAACAGAGGATAATGGTAGCATTTACAATTTAGAGATGAAATTAAAAGAAAGACAAAATGTGATGATAGAATTTTATGCACACATGAATTTTCACTCTTGTTCTTCATGTGGTCAGCTTGTCTGACTTGCCATCTGCAACTGTAGAGCTTTGACATGACCTCTGCAGTTTACCAGAAGGAATCAGTCAGCTATGGACATAATCAAGGCTTGCTTATTTTTTGTGTACGTTGAAATAACTCTTCTCTCTCCCCTAATCTATGATTCAAGCTCTCCAATTTCTCTCTCCAAAAGTGTTTGAATTTTGCTTTACTTAAAAAAGAGCTAAAAAAAATCATGACACTAACCTCAACTGTTCTGACAGGGCCTTCAACTGTAGCTGAGCCATGAGCGACCAGAGTTCTTCCCCTTCTTTTTTCTTTCCTGGAGGGGAAGGGGTGAACTTCCACAGTGCAATGTTGCCCATGTTGGTCCCCGCAGCTAGGAGAGCTGTGCAACACCACATTTCATCCACTCAAAGTCAGTAGTAGTAAGACGAATCATAACACTGATGACTATTTGCTAGTTAAGTTGATCTATATTGCTGTTTGGGTAAGGAAGGGGAGGGGAGAGCGGTTACAATAGATGAGAGTAACTCTTGTGCTTCTGATTCATAATTGTTGTCAACATCTCACAGAGATCCATTATACACCAGCACTTAATCATAACAGTGGTACCCGCCTGAAAGGGGAAGGGGAAGGGGGGAGGGGGAGGGGGACCTTGTGAGTGTGTGGGAATGTGGTGTCTTTGTTTTTGTACTTGCATGTACAAAAATTTTTCTTCATAACTGTGGTTGAAATTCTAATTGAAAAATTGTATGCTTATTATGGAGAAACAAAAAAAAAATGTTTAATACCAAAAAAAAAAATATAATAATAATACAAAAAAAAAAAAACAGTGGTACCCCATGACCATAATTCTGTAGTAAAGATAACCAGGCAGAGAAGAGGAGATCACTCACATTTTTCAGGGCTGTATCCCACACAGAGGAGAGCTTCATTCTGGTCATAGCTGCTGTGTCCATCCAGGGTCAGGACGTAGTTGTCATTGTGCTCCAGGTCCCACAACCTGTCACAACCAACCTTCTCATATTCCACTCCTTCGTGACAACTGTACATGGGCCTCATACATAATGGTGTGTGCGAAAACTGTTTTAGTGCCTTGACCTTTCAGTGAGTACTTTCCTTATCAGGCTTCTGCTATTGGAGCATTTTTACCTATACAGAAACTATTTTAACTGGAATCGATATGTCTAATCAGTTAACTGATTTACTGGCACTGAAGTATTCTTAAATTTTTCTGCCATATCCACGAACCACTTCATCTAATCGAGTTGAATTTTGCCAAAAAATGTAAACTGTTCAATGAAATTCGACACAAGGCCTTGTTGTCATCAAGTGGTTAAAAAGGAGATGAATTAAATACAGGAATCAATAGAACATTGCAAATGCAGTCAGTGTTTTTTTTTTTTTAATCCATCTCAATATTCTTTCAATATAAGTAGATATATTTTCTATCATGCTAATCTTCTACCCAAAAGCAGTCATCTCCACCTACCCCACCCTCATTCCCAACACACCCCTTCCCACCCCCATTTCGCTATAAAACATTTCTGCACTAAATCCTTTCATCACTGATCCTACCAAACCTCATATTTGCTCAGTTTTGTGGAATGGTCTAGAGTGAGAACAAGGAAATCGCAGGTCTGTGTACTCAGAATGTGGAGTAATTTCTTCATAGAAAAGTGTTTTCCATTTCAAAACAGACAGCATGTCATATGAATATGATCTGCATTTGAGGATCATCAGAGTAACTATCTCAGCATGACAAGTTTGAAGCTGGCAGCATTTATTGTGAAAATTTACTTTAAAAATGAAGAGAAAACTTGCTGTCACATTGACTGTGAAAATGCTTCACCATCTTTTTATAGGCATATCTTTTTTTAAAATGTGCTGTTCTGAAGTGGTGTGTTAAATGCATCCTTTTTGTAAAATGGTATATAAACTATACAAGAAATATTACGAATACACAGGTCTGCAGGGATGCTCAACATGTTACATGTTTCATACTATGAACAGTTGTTTTAATGTGCATGCTGTAGTTGTATCTACTGACCTGACCACCATTTCTCCTGAAGCGCAAGCCAGTATACCTTTGCCTGCCCACGTAATGGATGGCTGCTCAGTACGACCACTCAGCTTCACCTGAAAACACACACACACACACACACAGTTAACAGTAAGAACAGATGACAGGGTCTGGGTCCAAGCTTATGCAATATCCTTCCACCTGCACCTGGATACTCAAATTCTTCAGCCTCTTTAAAACTTCAGCCAGAGATGAACTAAGGAGAACTGTACTCTTTCTCACCTACAGTTCCCATACCGTACAGCATCTATGCCATGAACACTTGTGTGGGTGAATGTGTGTGGGTGCGTGCATGTATGTAAGCATGCACATGCGTATGTGTGTGCCTGCATGTGTGTGTGTGTGTGTGTGTGTGTGTGTGCGTGTGTGTGTGTATGTCTTTGTGTGTATGCATGTGTGTGCATATGTATGTGAGTGTGTATGACAGTGTATGTGTCTGCATGAATGCTCATGTACATGCATGCACCTGCATACTGCTTGTTGTCTGGTCTGTCTGGATCTTGTAGCATTTGACTTTTGTATGAATCAAATCCATCTCTGACTTATTTGTCATGTCATGTCTTTCATACTTTTTTTTAAAATCCACATGTGTAACAAGTAAGTCAGCGCAGAAGTGAGAACATGGCAAAACAAGTCATCTGCTAGAGTTGGTGCTGGCTGCCCTGTCGTCAAGTGGTGGTGTGGTATTGCATATCCTTCTCTTTCCCCAGCCACCCCGTGTCTTTCATTCTACAGCCACATGTATTCACCACAACCCACTCAACTGTAGGCAAGCTGTCCCTCTCTTTATATGTATCAAATGCTCTAAGCTCTCACTGAATTAGAGAAAAAAAAAAGAAAGGGGGGGGGGGGGGGGGGGGGGGGGGGGGGGGGGGGGGGGGAGGAGGAGGGTTGAGGGGATATAGGGTGTCAAAAAATCTTCATGTATCATTATTTTTCCATATCCTTATTCTTGTTCTTATTCACTCATGGATCACCTTTTTTCTTGTCAGGTCGGTCACAGTCTTTAGAGATGTGAAACATCTTGAACTCACACTGAGCAAAACGACATATGAACAACAACAACAAACTTGGAAAGTCCTCATCTACTATTCAATATCATTATTGTTGTTAGCACATGGCAGTTATATACATGAACTGTTCTGAACTCATGCTGAGAAAATGAAAAGCTTAAAGTGTCTTCATTTATGATGCCACATGACGGTTACTGTTACTGGTCTCAGCATAACTATCAATTCTGACCTTCAACAGCTCCTTGGTCTCCCCCTCAGGCATCACAGCATGCTGCGTGAGCAGCAGGTTGTCTGTCAAGGTGACCAGCACATTCTTCTCCTCATAGAACAGCAGCTTGATGACTGTGTGGTCCAAACTGAAGCACTGCGTGCACTGGGTGTTTTCGTTCACGTAGTACACACCCCCTGCAAAACACAGCTTCAGCCTTACTTCTCTGGTGGTCTACAGAAGTGAAATACGAATAGTCAATAATGAGAATGATCAATTAATGTCTTCCTTATGTTTTGCCCCATTCCGCCAATACCCCCCCCCCACCACCCCACACACACAAAACCAGTTAACTACTAGTCTGTCCTACTCCACCCATTAAAAATAAGCCTCCTTTGTGTTCCTACGCGGGTTATTTGTGAAGCTTTGAGCTTTGAAACACAGTTGAAGACACCTGTTGGTGCAAAAAGCGGCTGTCATTGGCAAAATGCTTCGATTTGGGCCAGAAAATTCAACAAGATTTGTGTTCAGGCACATGTATAATGTGACTATGAGTGACAGTGGTCCGTAACATATGACTGTAGACAGTTTAATGGGCCAGGTATTGCTGAATCAGTAACAACAAATCAAAAGCAATGTAGACTACACAGGTATATCTGTATTCATGTTAAACTTCAGGGTAGTGTATGAAATGATCAAGAATAGGGAGCCAATGTCCAGCCTACCTAAGGATTCCAGATTTATCATAACTAGTTATAGACATTAACAAAACGAAAACAGGCATTTGCATCTATAGCAAACTACATCCATTCCTAGATTTTTATACAAATTTGGTGTGGTCCAGAGATGCGGTATCTGTTTGGCAAGTACTATGAGTTTCAAAATTTCCATTTAAATTCATTTGGTGCTCTAAAAATTACTTTAGGAGTTGCAAGTTGGAAGTTTAAAGCATATGCACTAATGACAGATGGCTGTACATTACAACTGAAGAATCTGTAACCATCAGTCTACATTCTTATTCTGTTCCACACCAGTTAACACTTGTATCTTTACGCAAAGTTGCACACACACACACACACACACACACACACACACACACACACACACACACACACATGGACATACACAAAACCATTCACAATTACATGTTACAAAGACAGAATGTATTACTTTCTTCTGCACATCAGCATTAACAACCAAGATGATAACGACAGTGTGTTCTTGAACAATCCCAGTTCCTTTTTTTCCCCCCCCCCCCCCCCCCCCCATTCCTTATTATTAAAGCAACACTATAAATACAAATTTGAGGGGGAAAAAACTGAAAAATAACCATTTGATTTTCAATCGTTATTAAAAATCTGGTTCACATCCTTCTCCATAAGACTTTATATACTTTTCAGAGACATTGTAATACAATCTCCCTGCTTCTGGAATTAGTTCTCTATTTCTCCTTTTCACCATGCTATCTTCATCATGAGCTTTCAATTCTCTATGACAATATCAAAATTTCTGGAAACCTTTTGATTCCATATCCCTATCAAGTTTTCTTTTTTTTTTTTTTTTTTTTTGCTCCCTCTTTCTCTTTTCTTTCTCTCTTTCAATTCTAGTCAAGTTCCTTCCTGTTTTTTCTATAATATGCAGTGTGTGAGTGCGAGTGCGAGTGTGTGTGTGTGTGTGTGTGTGTGTGTGTGTGTGTGTGTGTGTGTGTGTGTGTGTTGTGTGCGAGTGTGTGCATGCATGTTTGATTTGAATGTGTATGTGCATGTGTGTGTGCATGCATTCCCCTTGCATACTGAGGTGCATGTACGTGCCTGCATGCCTATGTGCAAGTGTGCGAGTGTCTACACTTGAGTACCTTTTTGTATCAACCTCTATTTTAAGTTTCTGTACATCAGGTGCTTGCTTAATATTCTTTATGATATGTATCATTAAAATACTCAGCATACCAGTGGCTCCCCCGACGAAGAAAAACAGAGGGATTCCTGTCCACCGAACAAGGATGTTGACTGTTTGCCAGACTTATTCGTTTGGTTCCAGTTGAACATGTCCAGCGCTCTCTCATCACCACTTACAGCTGCACGGGCCAGACTGGCTATGTCCCTGATGTGATATTGTCATAGATTAATTCAGACACACACACACACACATACACACACACACACACACACACACACAAAAAACAGTGCATGCACTTAATAAACAGGCTGTAATTCAGTTATCTCACCTTTGTTTCACAGAACAGTGTTTAGACTGAGCCAGTAGTAACAATTAAACAATGAACTGGTAAGTTAAAATTGAAATTGTAGTGGTTTTTATGTCCTGAAATCGATGCCTTTGATTCATATGGACCAGATAGATTCGTACAAAGCAAAGTAAATACATTTTGGAGAGATGTTTTTAAGGCATATAAATTTTTTTGCAAACTGTGCAGAATTAAAAAAAAAATAACAAAGATCTAGCTACTGAACCTATTTTTTGTAACGAAAAAAGTTCAAAGTGGGAAATAAACGTTCTTTTACAAGAAATGGATGCAGAACAACATATATTTACTTGATGACAATGGTAACTTTATAAGCCGTCACACACTGTCAGAGAAGTTGGGATCGGAGGTCAATTTTCTAAATTATATAAGTTGCATACAATCAATAAAAGAATATGTGAAGAAAATGTTAATAAAACTCGACAGTAATATCAGTAATGACAGAACATTAGCGTTACAAAAAATTTGTAGCGCCACTAAAGGGGCACACATTCACTATGATATTATGATAGAAGACATTGAGGTTTTAAACATCAGCTCTTTTATGAAATGGGAACAGAGCCTTATGTACCTATTAATTGGACAGACGTACTAAAAAGAATTAAGAAAATAAAAGAAATAAAAACTGAAATGGTTCCAGCTTAGAATATGTCACAGAATTCTGGTAACTAACAGTACTTTGAAAAGAATGCAGGTTGTGGATAGTGACATGTGTAATTTCTGTAACAGAGAGAAAGATTCAATTAGTCACTACTTGTGGGAATGTGAATTTGCACATACTTTCTGGAAAGAACTTGAAAATATTCTAAAAAGTAAGTGTTCACACTGTGAAAGATTGTCATTTAATGTAGAGCTTATATTGTTTGGCACTGATGAGAAAACAAAAACAGATGATATGCTAGACTTAATCATTTTAATGGGAAAATATTTCATATACAAATGTAGAATTAATAAGATGAAACCTAACCTAATAATGTTTCTAAAGGAACTATGTTACAGACATAAAATTGAGAAACATATGTACTCGATGGAGATGAACTATGCAGAATACGGGACAAAATGGTTTCCATATATAACATTAATGCATGAGTAATGTTAATAATCCATAGAATATAATGGCCCTTTGTTTTTTTTGCATGTTGTCCGCGACCTTGGGAGGTAAATGAAACAATGTGATAAATATGTTTGTGTAGCGTATTTTCTCTAAATGTCATGATGTATCTATGAGGACACTAGGTGACATGCTACATGACTCTGTTTGATGTTTGTAAATACTGTCGCTGTTGACCAGTGAAATACTTTCTTTATGTGTGCCTATTAAAAAAAAAAAAAAAAAAGAAAAAAAAAAAAGAATTGTAGTGGTTTTTAAACAGAAATAATACCCTGTGAGATTGTTCTAAGTGATAAAGACAAGTTTTCTGTTTACAAGCTGTACAGTTGGGTGGCTGCCTTTTTGGGGAATTACGTTTGATAACTACACCCAACCATACAGCATGAGCGATATTATCATTACCACTATGGCTTTTCACATGCAACAATTAGGAGCTCACATAGATGGGTCTTTTGGAGGAGGGGGGCGGAAGACGATCTGTTTCAACAGGTTCTTGCAGATGGTGCTGGACTGGCTCCTGACCTAGAGACGTCCTCGATGACTGTCAGAACGCCAAACCATCAGCATGCCAGACTGAAAGGAACAGATACATGCAGTCTTAGTCACACCAATGTGTCACAGTTAAATGGGACATCTATCACCTACTAACGTTTTCTAGCTTTCTTATCTTTCGTACATTAACAACAGAATGCAAAGATAACTCCTTTAAAACATTACTTTCCTTCACAATTGAATGAAAAGATAACTTCTTTAAAACATATTTTACCATGTAAAAATTTCACAAGAACTATAAATGTCTTTTTTTTTAAATTGAAAAGACCAGTCAGTCCTGTTGTACTATTTCCTACTTTGATACCAAACTAATTAGACCCTGAAAATATTTTCTAAAAATTGGAACTCCTCTGTGATATTTAATAAAATAAAGAACTAAGTATGTGTAAGTTTTTCATACCTCATGAATGTCAATGCACTGATCAAACAGATACAACAGACATACACAAAAAAGGTAAAATAAAACAATCAAGTAGATTACTGAAACTGGACAAAAATCCACAAAAACGCTTACATTGTCTCCTGACACGAAACGACTGCCACTGGAGCTCCATCGCAAGAAAGTAATCTCTCCTTTGTGCAGATGTGGGGGTTCTATCAGTTCATGTTCATGCTCATTCCACATGGCAATCTCTCCATTCTGCCAGCCAACTGCCACAATCTTTCGGGTTGGATGCCAGATTACACTGCTGATTTGCGTCTGGTTGGTGATTGGACGGTGTTGGAGCTTTTCACCCTTGATTTCAAAAGTCAGAACACATAACTGAAGCAGTCATCAAATTTAAAACTGATGAAAGTTAGAACAGGTAAATATCAAAGTCATCGTACATAAAAACAAACAGAAATTCTTATGTTTTAATACTCACATAACAATCAAGTCTTTACTATCTGATCCTTACATAACAATCATATTTATGATCTAATTGTATAAGTTCAAATACTTACATTATCCATATGTAATGGACAGTTTCACGTTAGTATGAGTGGTGTATGTAGGATTATGAGGCTAAATGAGTATCAAAGCATTTTTATCCACTATGCATACATGTACGATAAACACTCCTACAATGCTATCATTTTATTAAAACAATACACACATAAATAAAACAAAACAAAACAAAGCACACATGCATTTTTCACCGACTGTTTCACAAATGCACACATGATCTTCAAAATCAACTAAGATGTATTGTGCTACAGTAGAATGTACCTCTTCATTGAAGATGGTGAGACTTCCACCTGTATCCTCATTGTATGATGCCACACCCAGGAGGGCCGTCCCACCTTTGAACCAGCAAATTTCATTGTTGATTCCGGACGGCCCAGCACTGTCTAGCCGGTGATCGAAGTATACCGCCATGCCCTTAGCCTAGCGTTGGCACAGCTGCTGCTGCAAAAGACAGGAATACAGGGTTTTAGACCTCATAACAAACGGTTGCACACCAACAGTTAAAATTATCACACACACACACACACACACACACACACACACACACACACACACACACACACACAAAGGCACAAAACATTGTGAACAATTTCTCTCTCTCTCTCTCTCTCTCTCTCTCTCACACACACACACACATATATAGAGAGAGAGAGAGAGAGAGAGAGAGAGAGAAGAGAGAGAGAGAGGGAGAGAGAGAGCAAGACAGACAGAGACACAGAGAGACAGAGACAGAGAGACAGACGTATATATATGTGATGGAAAGACAGTCAGAGAGAGAGAGAGAGAGAGAGAGAGAGAGAGAGAGACAGACAGACAGACAGACAGAGACAGAGACAGAGAGAGAGAGAGAGAGAGAGAGAGAGAGATGTTGACAAAATCAGAAATGGAGGAAAACAAGTGCAAGCTGACTATTCCTCCATTTTGGCAAAGATTAAAAAAGAAAGAAAGAGACAAACAAACAAATCAACAAAAGGGGAGGCGAGGGGAAGAAGGTTTGTGTGAGAAAGAAAACAGGAATAAAAATTAAGGAGTTTGATTATAAATATAAAATCCTTCAATTATGAGCATATGATACCATCAAAGCTTATAGTATCAACTTAATCAAAACAATGCTTTTTCACCATGTACTGATATCACCGAACTGGCCTAATGGAGAAACACATGGATATGCGATGACTAGACAAAAGGAAACTTGGCTGACACTTGTGTGAGGTGAAAACAAGGTAACATGACAACTTGGCATTTCTATATGTTGATGTGGCACTAAATATCATTTAATATTGGACATAAACAGGAATGTGGGTACCACTGCATCTGCAGGACACGTTTGTCTGTAAGAATGTGTTTGTGCATGTCTGAGAGAGACAGCATGGCAATCAATGTGTTTTTGCATGCATGTGTGTGAATGTGTGTGTGTATGTTTGTGTGTGCATGTACATGTACATGCAAAGGCATTGGTTCATGTGTGCATACATGTATGTCTAAAGCAAGTACACTCAACTTTTTTCAATGGCTGAAAACCTCAAAACTAAGTCTTATTTTGTTTACATCTAACTACTGTAAAAGCAAAAACTTATTCAGTGTTTGTAAAACTGCCATCAACGAGTATTCCAATACTCAAATTGATTGGAAATCAGTTCATTATGAATATTCTATGATTCTTGCCTTTCTGAGTTTCATGAAATGTTTCCTCTCTTTGTTGACCAACTGATATTGGGGCAAGCTGCTGAGAATGACCTTTGCTGCCTATCCCAACACTGCACAATGTGAATAGCAGATTGTTTTTTCTATTCCAATCATTATCTCTTACCATCTTTTCGAACAGTTACAATAAACATACTCTCATTCAATCAGCTTCAAAAGTAATTCCATGTATTGACTTGCTGTGAAACCAGGTTGTCATGACATGAATTGTAGCTGACTAGCATGCCAGTGCAAGTCATGCAGCTGGCACTCATATGAAATAAATCACTGGACACATTTCTTGATTTTTCTTCTCAGTTTTATCCTGTCAGAATCACTGACTGTGGCAGTCATTATATGCAACCTAGATATCCTCTTTCCATTCCTACAACTCCCTCTTGCATGCATTACTGGTGGCATGAATCCCAGTCTCAGTCCCCTCTCCAAAAACTTCATTTACTCAACTATGTTTTTTATCAAGCTGACACTCTTGAATGGGAATAATACCTTGAACGAAAGAGTCCTCACTATTCTTCTGGTTTTCCAGTATTTATACCAGTTAATCATGAAAGCAAAATAGGAAAGGGTGGGGAAGAGGGGGTGGGGAGGCAAGGATAGTCTTCCATCCCAGTTCTGGACAGGTGAAACTGACTCTTGATGAACTAAATCCCTACAAGTGGCAAAGGTGACAGATAATACCTATATCTGCAAAATCAATCATGAGTAAAGTAGGACTTGCACTAAAAGATCTAAACTGCAGTCTCTTGACCAAAATGACTGTGTGACTTTTGGTAGCAACACTCTACATTTATTCTTTTTATTGTCTGGATAAATCTGAATGAAGCATTCTTCTCTGTCAAGCTCTTAATTATAAAACCTATTCAGACTGATTCAAAACACAAAAATGAAGTTTTTGAAATACTGTATTTCTAATGATTTCACTTACAAACATTCATTCAGAAAACTTCGATCAAATTATGGCAGCTTATATCATGCTTCATCATGCACTTACGTTGTCTTCTCTGGAACAAACACACTTGAGGGGGGGGGGGGGGGGGGGGGGGGGGGGGGGAGCTACTGCTGAGCTCTGGTCTGACTTTCAATGTAATTTTGGGGATCCTCCTTACTAAACAGACTCTCCAGGATGTTATGGTGTGACAACCAACAATGCACAACATTTCAAGAACAGAAAACCTGAAGTTTGTTGCTCATCTTTTCATCTAACAATACACAGTGAGTACTTTCCCAAACAAACATGAATGCCTGACTTCGAGTGAGTGCTAGTGACCAACATTAATAACAACTCAGGCTTTGTTGTTGCAAGAATTGACCGACCGAAAAAAAAAAAAAAAATTCTTTGTCAGAACTCCTTTCCTGCTGAATGTGCTGTTGTGTCTTTGTGTCTGAGTTCTATGATTCAATGTAGTTTAGTTAACATCTCATTTGCTTTTACTCCAACTCTAACAAGCATGTAAGTAACTAAAGACTGCTTCTTGTCTGCACTGACACTGGTGCCACGGCACTTTTCCTGAGAATTACCAGCTGAGTTTTCTGGACAGATATGTCAACAAACTTTCAGGCTTCAGCATCTCTTGGCTGCAGCTTCTTTAATACCATCTTCAGGCAACCCTCAGTGTGTTTACATTATGCAAACGGGTTGTTTCTTTCTGTCCTCTGTCAATCTCTGCCACTAGGAAGACTGGGGCCTCCAAGCACTAGATCAAGATACCCCTGAAGTAGTTTGAGAACAGAATAAGATTGCATGTCAAGGATGAGGCCAATGGATCCAGACAACTTTCTAACATGGACAAGCCTTAGCTCAGAACATCAAAGCCCCGTCTGTACGGCCCCACCTGCAACTTCATCATCATCTGCTGAACACACTGTGGTAAGCATGATAATGTAATGAAGGGGCCAGCAACATTTTGACAGAGTCTTAACACTGGTTTAAAAGAGACTGATCCTCTAAGGGTCAACTGCTGTGGGACTGGGACTTGTGAATGAACCCTCAGGCAGTAAAGAACAAAGGAACCAATATCTTTGCATGGATTTTTTTTTTTATATACGTAACAAGAAGAGCCATTCCATCTGAATCTACAAATTATAGGATGACAGAATCAGTGGCCTCATCAAACTAAAATTCCCCACAGACTGGGAACAAAAGGTTGTTGCTAACAGTGACATATCTGACACCACCTCCGTGGAGTGTGGAGTCTCACAGAGCTCAGTTCTGGGTCCTGATTTTTTTCTCCTCTCCATAAATGACTCCTAAAACAGCCACCCTTAATTGTCTGCTTCTTTGCTGACACACTCTGGCACAGAACTGTCACCTCTTCCAGGGACTATGAGGACCTACAGAAAGAGCTCAGTCATGTGGCCATTTTACTTTTTAGAAAAGAGACAGATGATGTTTCACCCTACAGAAAGTAAGGTTTTCCATGTCATAAGTAAATGAGACCCACTGACCGAACGGTATTAACTCGGTGGTCAGATCTTAAAGCAGAAAGACAGACAACTTGCTTGGGTGTCATTGACTCACAAGATTTTCGCTGAGGTACCCACACAGCAAAATCTTAAGCAATGTCAGTAAGGCCCTTAGCTTTCTTCAGCATAAATTGAAGATGGGCTCTGATATGATCATGGACAAGCATACAGAACTCTTGTACTACTATCATCCCTAGAGTATGCTATGCTTATCTGTGATACCTACAGTGACAAACGACATTGACATGGAGTGAAAGTTACAATGTCATGCTGCCTGACATCCAGTGTAGAGAATATATGCACACCCCATTCAAAGATTGGAGGTGCATGGTGCCTTTGGCTACCTTCTTCAAGTTTCACCATGACAGGTTATCCAAAAAAATGCCCCCATCTACTATCAGCCAAAACTTAAACAAGAAAACGTCAGCTGTCTCACTGGTCACCATACCCCCTTTCTTCTTATTTGACTGAAGACCTCCTTTTTTCCGCAAATCTTAAGTGAAAGCAACTGCCTCCCTGCTCCCCTCCCCAAACACTTCCCCCTGTTTCCTAGTTATCCCTGCCTTCCTTCTCTTCGTCCTTCACCACCTCTACACCCATTCATTCTCCGCCACGCCCCTACTCTACTACGTTCCCTATAGAAACACGCATCATGCTGCTTATCTGGGCATCCTATACATTATGAATTGTACTGTACAGTGCCTGGCGGAACTCCCCAGGTTTATGACGGCGGAACCACTGAACTATGATGGTGGGCGTCCAAGGAGAAGAATACGTCAGCGTCGGATAAGTTTCGCAGTTTCGAAGCTCTACCTATTCCACCACTTAATTTCATGGCATTGTAAGAACGATGTCGAAGTCAAAATTCCTTCAGTCAGCAATCAGTTTCTGCTTGTACTGACCACAGTGCTTGACATTTGTTGAAAAGACGGACGAGTCGATGACAACTGCAAGAAAAGAAAACATCGAATAACAACCGCATAATCAATTAAGCAATCTTTTTCTTGTACAATAAATACAAATTACAATACCTGTGCAATTACAAATCTGTTTCTTGCAGACGCTGATTTCAGTTACCGTGGTAACTATGATGCCAAAATCTTCACAAATCGTTTACTGACAGCTACCATGTTGAAACTATGTGCGACCCGGAAGTAGTAAGGATGATGGGAATGACCGCTGCTACAGTAAACAATCAACAGCAGGAAATTCGGCATTATCCGGCAATTTCCGTCATATAATTGAAAGGTTTTAGTATAAGATTATCATAATATCATACATCTGTAGTACGCACAAACTGACAAAACAACTGCAAAAATACTAACAGAGTCGGTCTTCACAAAATTATTTGCCATGGAAATCGTCAATAATTTGAAGTTATGATAAAAACATTTCATACGAACAAATGAAGCCGTGATAGTCTAGTGGTTAGGACCTCGCGTTGTGGCCGCGATAACCCAGGTTCGAATCCTGGTCACGGCATAATTTTTTTTGCAGTTGTTTAGTCAGTTTGTGCGTACTACAGATGTAATTCTGGTGACGGCAAACGTCTTTGGACGTCATCTCACCACTGCACCGATGTTGTATCTTTTGCTTTTCTTCATAGTACACAGTTTTTCTTTTAAATCTTGTTCTGGGAAAAGAATAATGCCAGTTTTGGCTTTTTGTTTTGGGCAACTGTTGCGAATTCACACTACACTAATGGTAATAGCGTCAGATCCCCCCCCCCCCCCCCCCCCCCCCCCCCCCTACTCCCCGTCTGTAGGAGGTGCATCACAAAGTAGAATCTTAAAGTGGTACCCCACCTTGTCATATTTTCATTATAAATTTGATGGTAGTAGAAAAAAGGGACTGGTGCAGGCGAATTCATGGAAGTTCTCTCTTTCAGTCTTTCAAACACACACACACACACACACATTACCAGTACAATGCACCAGAGGGAGAAAGAGAGAGAGAGAGAGAGAGAGAGAGAGAGAGAGAAATGTGTGAGTGCACACATACATGCATGTGGACAGACTAACACACTAAAAGACATGCAAACACACACAAAAACACACATAGATGGGGCACACCAGCACACACACACACACACATGCTCACCTCCCATAGCCGCATGCAACTTTCCCTTAACCTCATTACCACCATTCCTCACACAGAATCTTTTCTCCACCCTGCCAACCCAGAGAGAGAGAGACAGAGAGAGAGAGAGAGAGAGAGAGAGAGGTATTAGGGACATTATAAAAAAATTGCAGAACCACCTGTTTACCTAACCAGTCAAGATTGCTTGCCTGGAAGGACTCATTATACCCCCTTCCCCACTCCAGTCCATCCTCTTTACCATAGCCCCTCTCTGACACATGGCATACAAAAGGCTGGGTTTTCTAGTAGTCGTTGAGTAGATGCCACTGGTATAAACAGTTTTGTGTTTCTAGTTTATCTGTGGTTACACAATGGACACCTGCACTGTCTTCATCTGCAGTAAATAGTTTACCCAACATCTTGTTCGATCAGTCTTTTCTTGCTAGACATTTTGCCAACATATTTCAAATGTAAGTCATAAAAAAACTTTGTCATCATTTGTTAAGTGTCATATTACATAATGTACAGAAAGTTTAGCTTTGATGTCATATGTTAAGTATCATATTACATAATAAACAGAAAGTTTATGTATTTATATATTTTGTTCTATATGTGATGATATTGCTGAAATTCTGTTATCACATGGTTTGGGACTGTTTTCAGTTGGTGACATATTTGTGTAGGAGATGGCTAGAGAACTTTCTATCCAGTTTGACCATGGTCATGCAAGTACTTGATATTAGTGAGAAAATAACACACACACACACACACACACACTGGATGTAAAAAAAAAAATGACATATGATGTAAATTAAAAGAAAAAAAAGCTTGACAGTTTATTCTTCAACCCTCAATAAAAAAAAAAAAATTTTGACTTGACACGCACACATAGACATTGAAATTGGTTAACAGCATCAATTCCCTTTGTTCACACATCATCTGAGTCAAAATGTGTTCATCCTTCGTCTTTGCCTCCCCCCCCCCCCCCCCAAGTATAAAATTTTGCGGCCCTTCATGCCCTGCTCTTATGAAGACCTACGTTCTGACGTCCTTTCTACGTCTATGCCTTTGGTGAAGTCCTGTTGGGGCTACCAGTATCAACAAGTTCATAGGGACCGTCATTGGATGGATGTGCTGGCGCCTTCCAGAGGGAGAGCTCACTCATGCTGCTCTGGAACTAAAGAGTTATTGTTATCAGTATGGAGTACATAGATGCTGTCCAGTGTGTTGAATTAGAAGACAGGCTCTTCTGGCTCTGGAACTTAAAGAGTTATTGTTATCAGTAGGGGGTAAATTGATGCTGTCCAGTGTGTGTTGAATTAGAAGACAGGCTCTTCTGAACACTACTGAAGTGAATCACCAGCAGGGTGGTGTCTCTTCTGGTGAGTTGCCTCGTGACTTGACATTGATTGATCCCTGTGGATTGCAAACAAACATGGCTGTGGCAGGTCAAGCCAGGATTAGACAGCAAGCTGGAATGAGCAGACTGGGTGCAGTGCCGCGACAGCAGTGTGGGAGACAGCAAAAAAACAAAAAAAAAAGAAAGAGAAAAGAAAAAAAGTTAAAAAGAAAAAAGAAAAGAAAAAGAAGGAAAGGTTAGTGTGGGTCTCCATCACCGAACAACAGAGATGAAATATTTTAGCATACAGGAAAGAACAAGGAAAGAACAATGAGAGCAAAGCAAGCAAATCACCAGACTCTCCATGCTTTAGTTATATGATCAGCAACAGCATGAATGTAGCATCTACCTGACTTGTCCTTCTGCCACAATTGACAGGGCAGAGACTTCTATCAGCACTTGGCAATCTGCAGTGCTGCAAACTGTTCTTTCAAAGTGCATGCTTTCTTTCAGTGTTCTATGGGGGTATATGGTGACCAGCATCTCCCAACAACTGCTGGCCGAAGTCTTAAAAGCCCCCAAATTGAGCAGGTCATTGAGTGAGTAATTAGTAGTCAGATTAAGGCTGCCATCCTTGAAGTGAAGGCATTAAGAGAAATGAAATGCTTTCTTTGTTTACGAAGCCATAGCAACTGAACCAAAAATGTTTTCTTGCTTACGCGTTTACCATAGGTGTCACTGTCATCTATTCATGTACGAAATGCCAACCAGTTTGAATGCGATTGTTTAATTTCTGTTTTACAACAATGTAATATTGTATATTGGGGGAGTAAAAATCAGTGCACCAAGGCCTTGCTTAAGGACGCAACTATTTATAGTCAGGTACGAATGTAATGTTCTTAGAATGTTTCTTGTTTTAAAATTGATTCCGTTTCTTTCCTTCCACATGCTCATCAAGATACACGCTCGACGGTTCTCGGCAGATAGATTAAGATGAAAGGAATAACACTATTTCTTGAATGCCAGCAGGCACAAAGACAGGGTCACAGGTGAGCTCCAACTAATCCTGAGCCTGGAGAGTGATGTAAGCCAACGGTAGTCCAGAGCTATTTCTCTATTACAATTAACAATTTTCTTTCTTTGAACAGAAGCAGGGAAGGACAGATTTATAAAAATGGCAATGTTAAAGTACAGATATTAAATCTCTTACAAACAGCTATGGGTACCATTGAGATCTGTGTTTTGAACAGAAGCACCGTCTTCAACATCCGAACAAACCAGTGCAAGATTGTTCCCTGCTGGTTCGTTCGGCAGTTGAGGACAGTCCTTCTCTGGGTCCCACTCGTACTTTCAGGTGTATCTTTTCCCACGAGAACCATCGAGATCTGTGTTTTGAATAGAATCAGTTGTTTAGACATTTACATGGCATTTCCTGACTTGGTCAACCACTGCCATTGACTGAGCTCAGCCTCTTCTTCCAGTTGGTTCCAAAAATGTCCAGTCAGGTTTAAGTCAACAATAATCAAAGGCAGACAACAGACTGTCCTGAATTTTGTGTTGCTGTAAGACATCTTGAAAGATCCTTTCACTGTGCACATGCACATTATCTTGCAGCAGGATGGAGTAGGTAATGGATGAAGGGGATTGGGAAATGGGGGGGGGGGGGGGAATGAAAAACATTATCTTTGAGACATGAGTTTGTTTTGTTATGCTCTTACACTATTCCAAAGGCTATGCAGGTCACAGCTGTAGAATGTGTCCTTGGTTCGGGCAAATTATAGCCCAAAAGACATTACTAGGCCTGACCCAGAAAATCACCTTGGCCCAGCCCTCAGCTAGCTTTGGACAGAGTTTGCCTCTTCTCCACCACATTCATGTTGCATCCTTCTCTCAGACTGTGCAACAATAGCTTTTGATTGTTAGTGAATGGAGCATTCTGGCATTAATGCATGATTCAGTTACAACTTCTGCGGTATGGTACGAGTCCTCAAATGTGTTTCACGAGTTGTAACATGTTGCCCTTTGAATATGGAATCAATGGCAGTCATGATCCACAGTGTATACACATGACAAGATGTTTTGCAATGCCATTATGCATCATTCTGAACAGGTGTCATTGCCAACAATTCCACATCAACAGCATTTGATCAACTGCTTTCATCAGCACTGAGAAAACATTATGGTACTTTAACAGAGAAAGAGAATACATCATTATATATTTTGCATATGTATGCATGCAAGCAAAGATGCGGGTGTGTAAGACAGCATGCGAATGCAAAATTGTCCATTTAAGTCAAAGTATCCATTGTGGGTTACCGTTTAGTTGATAAAGAGAAAAACAGAGATGCTGAGAGAGAATACTCTTACATGTTATCTATAAAATATCAGTGATGATTTTCATTCAACTTTTGAGTTCGAAATTCATAAAAATGTAAAGTTGCTTAAAAAAAAGGATATCTGAAAACTGTACAGCCCTATTCTTCATGATCAATACATGTGAAGACCCCCATGAAAGTGAAAGATTTAAGTTAAGCTTCCACATCATCATCAGTGTAGGTGGGAAAAAAAAACATTATGCAGGAGTGTTACCAGCATTTTGTTTAAAATAAAAATAGAACAATACCTTTCAAAACATATCACTTTATGCTTTCATATTCTGCGCCATTTTCAGTCTCAAGCAAGGTAATAAAAAAACAACACAATTCTGGCAGTGTGTGTGTGCTGTGTGTGCTTGTGGATGTGTGCATGCAGCTGTGACAATGAATTTGACCATTTGTGTGTGTGCATTTTTAAAGGAGGGGAATTCCATTTCAATGGCCTGACAGACATAAAGGGCATAAAATACATAATCTGTAGTTATGACATTCCCTGTATTACCTGGAGCTCTGAAATCCAAGGAAAACGTACATCAGCAACAAAAGTTTGTGTACTGTATAATCTTTCTATAAATTTAGACACTGGTGGCAGTGCTTTGTAATTGTTTTCATACTTTGTACTTTATCAATTAAAAAAAAAAAAGGTGAATAATGGTAGAAATGAAGACCACCCCCCCCCCCCCCCCCCCCCCCCCCCCCCCCTGTGTTATGTTATGGGCTCATGGACTTCATCCCCTTAAAACCATTGTATTATTTTATGACTTTTGGGACCTGGCCGGCTTTGTCAGAGTTGAGTGTGCTATTGCTCCAAATGTGAAGACTTGAATCAGTCAAGCAATACTTCCTAGAGTGTCACTCAGTTTCCAGAACAAAGTAGCAGATGTGCTCTATATTTCAGGCCAGTTGATACCAGCATTATTCATGAGAGGAGGCACAGTCCCGTCACACATAATAGTCTCAGGTACAAAGGGAAAGGCTGTCTGAATTTCTAACACCTTTCATGCCCTGTTCTTACGATGACCTCGGTTCAATTTCACTTTAGTATCGATGATGTGTTTGTGTCAACATCTTCAGAGGGAATAGAATCAAGGAGAGGAATGTAGAGGTGACCTCTTGAGTAAGTCAAGGACAATCAAAACATTGTAATGACGAAACCAGGGAGATGTTATAATTCATTTATACGAGTTTTTCTCACACACACTGTTTGACTAATATATACTTACCATGTTAAATCCTTACAGGCTATGGCAGTTGACACTTTCTTAGCCAAATGTCCATGGCTAACACAGTATTGAGATGCACCGTCCACTGTCTTCTGTCGCCAATGGCAGTTGACACTTTCTGTCTGGCCCAATGTTCATAGCAACACAGTAATGAGATACACCGTTCACCATCTTCTGCCTCAAGCAGACACCTCAGGCATTTTCTCTTATTACAGTGTTAGCCACAATTATCTGGCCTATATCAGAGCTAATCAATTCCCGTAGCTTGCAAGAGTTAGACATGGGATAGTGTATGATGCCAAATGATTTTTGTATTGGTTTGGTTCTCCAAGCTTTATGATAGTGGTACTGCTCCAATGCAATTGACACCTCTCCAGGCATAGTCAGACTCAGGCTCAACCCTTTGTGCTCCATCTCCTGGGACTTTCTACCAGAAAAGACACTGTCCTGCTGGTGGTCACTTCAGTGGTCACTTATTGATGACTAGATGTGCCTCATTCTGTTCTCATATACAGGTCGCTTCTGAGCTCCTTTCAACCAAAAAACTGTGCAGTTGTGGAGCTAGCCTCAGTCAGAGCAAGTGTCCCTCCACAGGATGGAGACTGCCACAAATACTTAATTTGTTTTCCATATTGCTATAACTTTGCACACAGTTCATAAATGCATGACAACTTGCCTGTCAACATATATGTATGTATTTATCTATACATGCAGGTATGCTTTACTATGGTCTTTTGCTCTCTCAAAGCTGGACTATCGCAACGCACCTCTCCCTGGCTGCCCACTGTCTATTTTGTCTAAACTACATGTTCAGAACTCTACTGCCACACTGGCCCTTAGAAGAAACAGGCATGACCACGCTAAGCCTCTTCAAATACTCCCACAGGCTCCCTATTACTAACTATCATTGTTGTACTTTAATTTCTTTTTAAGGCTCTCTACGTAATGGCTTAAGGTTTTTTTTCCCTATGTCCGATTTTGAAATCTTCAGTCTTCTCTGACGACAGAATTCTCCATACAGCTGTGGCTAGGACCAAGTCCTTTTGGTCAGTGGTCCTGTTCTTTTGGTGCACCACAGATTTGGAATTCTCTTCCATACTAGGTCCACCATGCCCCTTCCATGACTCTTTCAAAAGAACATTAAAATCTACCATGCTTTACAATCATTAGAACTTTTTCTGCCTTAAACCCATCCATCACTCTTTCTGGTGCGTACTTATGTTGTGAGGTTTGATTTGCACGTGTTGAAGGAGAGACATGGTTGACTGATTATGAAGGTTGATGACAGAATTTGTTAAGGTAGAATATGTGACATGAATATTTCACTGGACTTGTGACAGCGCCTTTTCCACTTTTGTGTTTTGTATCCAGTTGAATGTGAAAGTCTGTTTTTGAAGATAAGTATGTGCGTATATGTACATATTTTTCCTTTTCCCACATTATTTCATGTAAAGAGTAAACAGCCCCATTTCCACTGCAGATGTAGAGCTATGTAAGCACTCATTATCATTATTATTTTGAGCTAAGAGAGATGAGTCACACTTCTTTTAGTGACAGTGGCACAGAAAATTCAGGTTACTTCTACTGGCACTGACATTCAAGACTAAGTAAAAACATGCAAGCGTAACTCCATTCCTTTGAAAACACAGACATCCTCTTCATGTAAAAAAGGATCTATGCACCATTTATTTGAGAGAAAAAGAAAACAATAAAGACTGTTCAACAAGATGACACCACCAATCTGCCAACACATAGTGTTGAAAACCGCTCTTTCCTTCCTCTGCTACTGGGAAGCCTGCTAACACACACATAAACACATTTACATGCATATATGTATATGCATATATATATATATATATATATATATACATATATATATATATATATATATATATATATATACACACACACACACACATGATATATATATTCACACATACATATATGAGGTGCTGTCACAACTAAAGCAGGTCATGTGAAGGCTCTAAGTCTCAAACAGTGACAAGATCAAGTCCAAACAGTGACAAGATCTTTCCAAATATCACAGCCTACGTTTGTACATAAATCATATATACCAAACTATGGCTGGATAAAAACTGATTGAAATATTTATCACTTCCACAGAAAACTGCATATATATATATAACTAAATGGGTATCTCCACATATCTAACTCTTCATAGGCAAAGACATTTTTTCTTTTCCAGAACTTGATTACATGTCAACTTGAAAACGGATAGAAAGCTGACTTGTTTATTGAAGAAATCTGCAGTTTTGCAGAACATTCTCAAATTATCATAACTGCTGTCAAATCGCACTGGGGTTCAAATGTTCTTCAGAATACCTTCAATATTTCTGAAAGGCCATATTTATGTGTACCAAAAATACAGTAACATGAAAGCAACCATCATTAACTGATCTCATAAATCTAATGAACAGTCACTTTGTTTTTTAACATTGCACACAATCAGTGGACCTGTTGAAATCGTCGTAGTCACTGAAGTCATCACTACTCACCTTCTCTGGCCACTATTAATGCAAAGACAACAAGTGCCGATTCCTTAGGGATAAAAAAAAAAATATAACTGAACTTTTTGTCGCCTTTACATACAATGCTGTAATACATACCTGAGATTCCATCTTCTGCTGCGCCTTCTCCTTTTCACTTCTTTCTCTGGCAGCTATTTCTTTTGCCTGTGAAGTCAACCCATTTCAGTGTCATGAAGGTGTCTCTGTGTGAAGACTATTCTATAAATACTATCTGCTAATCCATCAGACCATGGTGTGAAACAATTGTAGCTGGATGACAATAAAAAGTGAATAATAAAAGAACAGATTTGAAAACAGGATCTAACGGACAACAGTTAACAAACGCTTGGCCTGTAAATTAACCCAACATGTAGGTCAAGCCTGGGAAACCTTTCAAATATTGTCAAACATACATACAGTGTTAACGTTACTTTTTCTACAGTTAAATAGCATGAGTTTGCATGCAAGTGTGTGTGTGTGTGTGTGTGTGTGTGTGTGTGCGTGTGTGTGTGTGTGTGTGTGTTGTGTCCTCCCCAGGACTGGTTCGACAGCAACGGCATCGAGATCGGCACATGCAACAGCAGAAGCACAAAGCCTACACAAGCTGGCTCAACAACAAAGGATCAACAGCCAAGCATGATCATCTCAAGCATCTCAGAGGCAGGGTCCAGGCTGAGCTGAGACAGACAGAGGACAATTGGTGGAAAAATAAGGCTGCAGAGTTGCAACAGTATGTTGATGAGCACAACTCCAAGAAGTTCTTTGCAGCCTGAAGTCTGTGTATGGCCCCTCCTCCAATGCCATGGCACCTGTGGACAGCTGATGGCACCCTGCTTACTGAGGAGAGAGTGAATTGTACAGCAGTGGTGTGACCACTTCAGCCAGCTTCTGAACAGACCATCTCAGATCGATCAGCAAGTGATCTGGGACATGCCCCAACGTCCAGTTTTGACATCACTTGACAACCCACCGACTAGGGAGGAAATCCAGAAGGCGATCAAGCAGCTCCAAATTGGAAAACACTGGGCCCTGATGGCATTCCCCCTGAGATCTTCAAGGTTGGTGGAGAGGCTATGGTCGATAAGCTAACTGAACTGATGCAGCAGTTCTGGGATGAGGGAGCAGTACCACAAGACTTTAAGGATCATCCGATGCCAATATCATTTACCTGTACAAGAACAAGGGCGACAGATCATCGTGCGATAACCACAGAGGCATCTCACTATTGAGCATAGCAGGAAAGATTATGGCCCGGGTCATCCTGAACCGCATCATATACCATTTGCTGGATGATGTCTCTGAGAGCCAGTGTGGCTTCAGGAGCAACAGGGGGACAATCGACATGATCATGATCTTTGCTGTCACCAGCTGCAAAAGAAGTGCCAGGAGCAGAATCAGAATCTCTACATCTTCTACGTGGACCTGACAAAGGCTTTTGATACTGTCAGTCACGAGGGTCTGTGGGCTATACTGTCCAAACTTGGCTGCCCACCAAAGTTTGACAAGATTATACAATCCTTCCATGACAGCATGATGGCTCGTGTAGTGGAAAACGGCACTATGTCTGACCCCTTCCTGTGTCCAACGGAGTGAAACAAGGATGTGTCCTGGCACCAGACCCTGTTCAGCCTCATGTTCGCCACAATGCTGTTCTCTGCTCTCTTCAGTACCAGCGCAGGGATCACTGTCTCTGCTACAGGTGTGATTGCTGTTTTTTTTTTGACTAAGGCGCTTGAAGGCCAGACAAAAGTTCTTGAGGCCCTTGTGGGAAGACTTCCTGTTTGCCGATGACTGTGCATACTCGCAGCACTCAACGAACCAGACCTGCAAGAGCTTGCCAGTTGCCTGTCTGCAGCAGCAAAGGCCTCTGGCTTGATGATCAGCCTGTGGAAGACAGAAGTGATGTCCTACCAGCACCTGGCCTCTCTCCTCCAGAACCAAAGATCGTGATTGAGGACACGACCCTGAACTATGTTGACAGCTTCACCTACTTGAGGAGCTGCTCGTCTTCATTGTGTGGCTTGGATAAAGAAGTGTCGAACCTACTGGCAAAAGCAGAAGCCTTCTTTGGCAGGCTTTGGAACAGAGTGTGGGGAGAGAGTGGCATCACTCTAAGTACCAAGCTGGCAGTCTACTGAGCAGTTGTTGTCACCTCACTGCTCTATGGCTGTGAGACCTGGATACTCTACAGGAAACAACTGAAGATTCTGGATCAGTTCCACCTTTGATGCCTGTGTAAGATCATGGGCATCTCCTGGGAGGACAGGATTTCCAACACAAAAGTGCTTCGCAGAGCAAAGATGCCTGGTATCGAGGCACTGATCATGAAAGTGCAGTTGAGGTGGGCTGGGCATATGGTACGAATGGATGACACGTAACTTCCAAAACTGGTCTCCTTCTCTGAGCTGGCAACTGAACAAGGAACACTGGACGGCCACTCAAACGCTTCAACGACTGCCTGAAAGTATCACTGGTGGCCTGTGGCATCCCACTTCATAGCTGGGAAACACTTGCCACAGACCGCAGTGCCTGGTGACTTGCTGTCAACAAGGAGTAAATAGCTTCAAGGAGAAGCGTTTGCAGGAATTGGACCAGAAGTGCCAAGCCTGCAAAAACATGAGACCTGAGCCAATGACAGCTGTCGCATGCCCAAAATGTGGACGTATCTGTGTGTCCAGCTTTGGCTTGCGCTCACACATGCGGAGTCACTGACATCTTCGTTGACCATGATGGACATCCATGAATGTGTGTGTGTGTGTGTGTGTGTGTGTGTGTGTGTGTGTGTGTGTGTGTGTGTGTGTGAGAGAGAGAGAGAGAGAGAGAGAGAGAGAGAGAGAGAGAGAGAGAGAGAGAGTGTGTGTGTGTGTGTGTGTGTGTGTGTGTGAGAGAGAGAGAGAGAGAGAGAGAGAGAGAGAGAGAGAGTGTGTGTGTGTGTGTGTGTGTGTGTGTGTGTGTGTGTGTGTGTGTGTGTGTGTGTGTGTGTGAATGTGCAGCAGTGATTGCATGTGTATACACAGAATAATCTAACTGGCCTGAAAACCACAAGTATGTCAAGCCCCCCCAAAACTATCTCTTTTTAAATCAGCACCGTTTTCACCTTCAAACAGACTAAAACATTCAATCTAAAATAAACATTAAGTAAAATCCTCAAATTGAGACCTTTTCCTAATTTGAAATTCTGGTTCAGTATGGATTTTTAGTGATCTATCTGTCTGCTGCATTTTTAACAATGTGAGACAGCCAGGTAACTTTGAACAGACAATACACACAGCTATTCACCTTGACCTTTACAATTTCCACACTGCTACTTCTGCACTGAGAGTAGCTCTAAATTGTGGATATGCATGGAATTTCTCAGTACCTCTGATTATCCATCATACATGCATGTGTAAAGGCTGCTTTTGAATGATGGATAAGTATGTGCATTGGACATGCATGCATACTTTGTGACATAAAATGAGTACATGTAACTGCTTCCCTTGTTTAGTTACAGACTTATATCATTTAACTTACACATTGCATACACACTGAAGTTGACCTGCTGTGTGAAGAAAAAGATCTTCATTTCCTAAAGAACACCTGAAATGTAATTAACTTGAAAGCCTTACTCTAGGTATTATGCTAAAAACATCTTCTACTGATAACACATTCCTTGTAATAACAACAACAAAAAAAGGATTCTTAGGTGTTAAAGTCTGAGAAAACGAAGGGGACACAAAACCTGAAAAAAATAATCAATTATTGCATAATACATAAAATGAGTCCAAACACATTATATAATAACTTATTAAAGATGAACTACAAAACTAGCAATCCAACAAATACATCTACTATATACTCACATGTTCCACATGATTCTCAAGCACAAGCACAAGATGTCAAACAAACCAGCAAGAAAATTTTACAGGTAAACACACACCTTTTCTATCAAAGGCAACAGTTTCTTCTCCGTTGCAAGGATCTTCAACAGCTCCATGATAAATGGAAGGTAATTGTGTCTGCGTCGTATATTTTCAATCTGGAAAAAAAAAAAAAACAAAGAGTGAATGTTGGGAGTTAGAACAACGCACTACAATTGAGAAGTTTCATGTTGCCATCCACACAAAATATACCTTTTTCTTCTAACTGGACTGTTTACAAACCTGGCCTACCTGTGTATCGTGAGACCTATCAAAACTTTTTTTTCGTTTGTTTTAATTTTTCTAAACTTGACAAGTTTTTTATGATTGAATAATCTGTCAAGATAGCATGTCTGAAACAGCGCAGTATGTGAAAGTTTCTTGTGCTTTCTTCTTTTTTTTTTTTTTCTCTTACACTTCATTACACTGGTTCTACAACAGTGCAGTTTTAATTCTTCATCTCAAAAGTATGTCTGCAAGAAAAATGTTTAGACACAAATCAGATTTTTTCCCCCAAGTTCTCATATCAGTTGAAGTCAATACTTTAAACATTTACACACTTCATCTTATATCAGCATTTCATTCTTCTGTGTTAAAAAAAAAAAACGTTTCCTTTCCCTTTACAACAATAATAATCATTCTGGTTGCAGTTTAAAGTCACAAAGATGCAGCGAAATTAAGCCTGTCGGTTTTAAAAATGTACAACCCTCTCGCTCCTAAACAAAATATTTTAATACAAATGGAAAGCCTGTCCAGTTATACGATTCAGAGAAATTGAGAATTAAAAAAAAGTTCTACACCCACAACCTTCAAATACACATCAACAAGTACCTCAGGTCCACTTTCAACATTAGATGGCCAGAAGTCATTTGTACCAAACTCTGTGGGAGACATCCAAACAAAATCTTACTGATGTTAAAAGATGTAGATATTAAAAAGCCAAGAAACAGAGTTGATTGGTCACACACTGCAAAAACCTCCAACCAACATCACAAAATAGGCGCTGACTGGAACCAACTGTAGAAAAAGAAAGTGGGACAACCTTGACAGACATAGCCTAGATGTATTGATTCTGAAGTGGCACAGTCCCAACTGAAGAGGTCAGCCCAGAACTGAGTCTACTGGAGGAGTGTAGCCACAACCCTATGTTCCTCAAGACATTTTAAGGCCAAAGTCAACCAACTGAAGAGGTCAGCCCAGGACCGAGTCTACTGAAAGAGTGTAGCCACAACCCTATGTTCCTCATGGCATTTTAAGCCTAAGTCAACAAACTGAAGAGGTCAGCCCAGAACTGAGTCTACTGGAGGAGTGTAGCCACAACCCTTTGTTCCTCAAGGCATTTTAAGGCCTAAGTCAAGCTACTGAAGAGGTCAGCCCAGAGCTGAGTCTACTGGAGGAGTGTAAACACAATCCTATGTTCCTCAAGGCATTTTAAGGCCTAAGTCAACCAACTGAAGAGGTCAGCCCAGAACTGAGTCTACTGGAGGAGTGTAGCCACAACCCTATGTTCCTCAAGGCATTTTAAGGCATAAGTCAAGTTCTACATGCTCCTTTTCCCCTAGTCTACTTGATCCTTTGAAATCCATCACAAACTTTGAATCTTACTGAATGTTTTTGTCAAGCGACAAAACGAACAAGAGGACAGACAGATTTTAAAGTTAACAAAGTTCAGAGTCTGGAATGTCTCTCACACTCTCACCAGCAAAACAAACACAACAACAGAAAACTAAGCATGGCAAAATCCAGCTTATGAGGCAGAAGCTGATGTTCTAGTCATGCTTACCTTGTACTGTGTTCGTTTCCCTCTCTTCTTCTTGAAGGAGGAAGTTCAGGCGACTGATCTCTGACTGGACGTCATCTGTGTCCATAGCACCTTGCTGAAACACCACAGCATAGTAAAACTGATAAGGGATAAACACAGGATGAAAAGGGGCAAATGCAGAACAATACATCTGGCCCAACTTGACTAAATTCATTGCTGCTGCGGGAGAAAAACAAAAGTATGTCACAATCATGTACATTAGAACTCTCAATTCATGGAAAAGGAAGGAATCCCCCCCCCTCAAAACTACCACGCTTGAAAACTTGTTTATACATCACGAAAGAATCTATTGTACATCATCTATTTCTGTTGCTGATGGGGAGCAAATTACTTCTTCATGTTTGCTTTTGAATTTTATAGTTACTCCAGATCATTCAAGGGAAAGATGTTTCCTCAGAAACATGTGATGTGGGGTCAGTTTAGCATGTAATCTATATTTTCAGCTCTTGTTTGCATTCAGTTAAAGAAGATTTATAGAACGCATCCAATGCCTTTTATGTTGTTGCTTTTGTCATACATCAATCATTAATAAAAAAAATTAAAGCACAAAAACCATGGTGGATTTGTAACATGAAGATGCTCATAAGAAAGATCAATTTGGTGCCACTCTAAAGCAGTTATTCTGAACGAAAACAAGATGACACAGCCTTCACTGTTTCTTCAATCATTTGCGCTGAACGAAACACCAGGTACATCATGTTGATCATAAAACACAAGCGTATCAAATATCTGAAATGGTTGAAACTATTGGTTTCCATTCCTTCTTCCAATTTTGACTGCTCCATGCACAAAATAATCTACATTCGTGGAAATACTTTTCTAATTATATTAGTGTTGAAAGCACATCACAAGAATTAGAATGATATATTCACATCTACTGCTGCTCCTGCTGTGTTCATAAAATCACAGCTGCCTGACCCAGCCCTGTTTATTTTTTTCGCAGCAGCCATCAATGAAATCAACACTGGTGTGAGCTCTGAGAATAACACCATAAGACCCAAGTTTAGATCCAGACTGCTGAGCGTTAGAAAGAGAAATCTCTTTGGTACATAAACATTTCCGTGCCAGTCTCTCTACAAGTACATGCAGAATTTTGCCTTTCGTCTTCAGCTGACTTTGGCGATGTGGCAACAGTAACATCTGCCTGAGACTGAACCACCCACTGTTGATGTACTGATCTATTTTAACATTAAATATTTCATTTTATGTAACTGCAGTAAAAAAATAAAAAAATCTGCCACTTCACATGAACAGGAAGAACAACTGTAATTGTTATATCATACATACATGTAATTTCTGATGCTTCTCAAACTTTGTTTTTCCTTTTTCTCTGATCTGCAGATCTCCCCATAATCAAAATAGCGCATTTTACTGACGACAACCCATAGCCCAATCCTCCAAACACATTATCACAAAAACATAGTAGGAGTGTACACTGCAAGTAAGACACTCACTGACATTTCATTCCAATGTGGTTAATAAGTTCTCTTCAAAATAACAAAAAGTTCTCCTCTACTGTTCTAACCAACCATTACATATAACTACCACAACATAATATATTCTCTCTTTAACAGCTACCTGACACACACATCAAAGTCTAGAACTCACATGAAGCTGCTACCACAACATAATATTTTCTCTCTTTAACAGCTACCTGACACACACATCAAAGTCTAGAACTCACATCAAGCTGTTTCTGAAGGTCAGAGAGTTTTTTTTTTCGTAGGCCACTTTTCTGTCTGAGACCACTGCCATCAGGTTAAAGTGGATTTCATCTGCACTGTACCTGCAAACACATTCACATGTTCCATGCATATTTCTGAATGTATTCTGAGCCATCAGAAACCACAACATCTACAGAACCCTCAGGCAGTTTGTGAGTTGCTATAAAGATCTATTGACTACAGCAAGGAAACGAAAGCTGAAGTGACTGGGACTTGCAACATACCAAGTGAACTCTCCTACACCATCTTCCAATCCTTAAAAAAAAAATCATCAATGCAGCTGGAACTATAATTTACTTTGTTTGGAACACCTGCCACACATGCTCCATCACTCTTCACTGTATTTTCCACAGATAAAGTACAAAACAATACAGCTGTAATTTATGTCAACATTCAGGTTACAGAATTATACAAAACAGGACTGTGATACACAAATAACATTTGGCAAAATGCATGCAGCTAAGAAATTTTTAAAAGATAAGACTGATTCTTTATATCTACTCTTATGCCTGAACTAAACATAATTCTGAAAGGCTGTATGTACTTTCAGGTATGACAATGAGTTGAGAACACATGCTGATTCTCCCTCTTTCTGTATTACAATGAGTTAAGGAACTCATGCAGATTCTCTCTCTTCCTATTCTATGATTATAACATTTCCCGGTGAATACACACAATAAATGAAAGCCTCTAGAAAAGCCTTCACCTAACACACAAGATCAGTACACAACTTCAAAAACCAATTAAAAAAATCTCTAAAATAAGCACATGCAGACTATCTTCCACCACACTCAAACACACTAGACATCCTTCCTCTACATTAAAATACACTTATACACAGCCTTTTACATTAAGTGATTCACATTATTGGCATCCAATTCATATATTATCCACATCGATCCTCACTTCTTCAGCCAAATACTCAAACTCGAGAACACACAAGTATACACAATATGGCATGGTACTTACTTCTGAATGCGCTTCTCTATGACTGGTCTTGCAACATCTGTCCACTCTGTGTCTGCAGGTATGGCACCTGGTGAACAAGCAACCACTTTGCACATGGATGTGTTATGTGTACAACATACATACACATCATGGTAATGTGGGCAAATTCCTTTCATTTCAGTGAAAACAAAAATTCTCTTTTGTGAGCTGAACTCTCCTCTCTACACATGGAAGATTTGAAATATCAGAAAGAAAAAGAAAAACAGTATACATCATTATCCTTATTTTTCACCACCATCACCTTCAAATCACCTTTAGGAGATGATGCACATAAAGTCTGAAGGTCTAATTGTTGTAAATGAAAATGAATGACAATAAAAATGATTACACTTAGGAATAAGAAGAATGATTAAAAAATGTTTTAAAAAAAATCATTTGAGAATACTGGGAGTTAGACAAGTAATCATTTTTTCTTTGATATTTTTTTTTCATCTCCAACAAGCCATCCATGATAATTTCTAATGTAACCAGAATTTTTTCTCGCACTTACCTGTCCAAACAAATGCCTAATTCCTGTTTGGAATACACAACATCCTTTTATAGCTAGGATGGCAAAACAAAACAATGTAACAGAGAAGGGTGCTAAACCCTGTTCCTCAATAATATTCCCTCACTCATTCTTAACATGCTGACCTCCCCTAACTGAAGGTCACTTCCTCTGAACGAGCTTGACTTCAGTTCCTTTCCTTGGCAAGCAAAAATTCGTCGTGTTTCTTTGCATGCTTGTTTGTTTTGCTTCAACCTCTGAACTGGGCACAATCATCATGAAAGCCACATCTATGACAAAACTAGTCTGGGCAACCAGCTATGTTGGTCAACTCCTTACATAATCTGAAGTCACCACAAGTGTCAAAGTCAACACAGGTGTGTAAAAAGTTGACCGTAACAGGTCTGAAAAAAACTTGACTGTTTCATGCATTTTGACCCTTGTCATCAGACTCAACAGAAACACACTGCAGACACAGCCAATCATAGTGCCAAAGAACTGTTGTACATATGGTGTAAATTTTAAATCAGATGATCAGGTAAAAAAAAAAAAAAAAAAAAAGTAACTGAAAGACAGATTATGAGTTGGAAATTAATTAATGACAGTCTGGAAATGGAGAAATATAGTTTTCGTGTGTGTGTGTACCCATTCAACATTATTTGGCACATTTTCATAAAAACGCACATTCAGAATATTCTGAAACAGTACCAGTAAACAAGTCAGTAAATCAGATTATATTATCAATAATAAGATCAAACCCAGTGCTCACCCAGATCTACTGGACCGTCTTTCAATCCATCCAGTTCATAGAGACGCCCCTCGAATGGAATGTAGCCGACAAAATGATACACATCATCTTTCTTTGCCATTTTCTCGTCAAATTCAAACATCTGTTGCCTGGAAAGATAAACATTCTCCTCACGACAACTGTACTGACATGCAAGTTTCCAAACTTCTGCATATACTTTGTATTATGAAGTAAAAAAAAACAAAAACTAAACATAAAAACAAAACAACAACATACATACACCAAAGCCCAGATCACAAAATCTGAAATAAACTTATTCAGAGTTTCTACAACCACCTGCACATCAACATTCCTATTTTACATTGTAAAAATGGTTTCTGAACACCACTGAAGACTCATTATCTTCTGTGCGTGACACCATTATGACACTAACAATCCAAGGGAAAAGTTCTGCAAATTAAAGACATGGTTGTGTACAAGCAAAATACTGCAGAAGGACCATCCTGATTCAGCATAATACAGCGGCAGTCTAACAAAGACTTTTGACTATATCAGACAGAAACAAAACTTGGTGATAGGTGTCATCAGTTCAGTAGCTCAGAGAATACTCTCAGTTGCTTGTCCTATCCTGAAAAAAAAGTAAGTAATTTTCATGCATTGTCAAATCAAACACAAATCAGAGGCTTTAGTATGGTCTCATCTTGCTTATAACTATGAGCAAATAATAACACACACACACACACACACACACACACACACTTTGTTGTACGAACTCTCGAGCAAGTAATCTTTTAAAAAGGGCTTCCTCAGTAAATCCAGTAAACCGTATACAAATATAGGATTATATCCAAGACACAGTAAACAACTCCTGTCCTTATTATTTCGTTTGAAAATAAATGCATTCAGAACAAAATATGTCAAGAATATTCGATGTGCTTGCGGCGCCCTTGATAATTGTACAACAACACACGTTCTATACTTTTGCCCCTACTTTGATTCCGATTTGTCAGAATTTAGAAAGGATGCTTCAAAGTGCATATTCCAGGATACCATGTCTCTTTTAAATTTTGTACGAATTCTTATGTTAAGCCAGTTGGCACAATCCTGTAATTGCTGTTTCATGATCTTATTTTGTACAGTTGTTTGTTTTTTACTTTTGATGTCTTTTTCTTTTTTCTTTTTTCTTTTTTTTTTTTTTTTTTTTTTTTTTTACAGTTTAATTCTACTTAGAGCTTCTCCTCATCACACACACACACACACACACACACACACACACACACACACACACACACACACACACACTCACGCACGCACGCAGCACGACACAGTCGAACACACACAGAGGCACACACGCACACGCACACACGCGCGCATGCACACACACACACACACACACACACACACACACACACACACACCTTGTCTAATATCACATTAAGTGAAAAGACGTTAAATTGAAGAACAACAACACACACACACACACACACACACACACATACACACACACACACACAAGCACTGAACAAGCCTATCATTGAATCAACCAACACCAACAAAACACGCATCAGCCTAAGGAAGCAAACTGAAGTCTGCACACAGTTCAGCATGGAGAAAGAAAAGAATTTCACTGTTAGAAGCAGTTTTATGATATACTTACCTATCCAATTGCCTTATCTCTTCCATCAGGATTCACATAAAAAGATTAAAAAAAAAGTGGAGAGCTAACTCTTCCCTTTGTCCATCAGGCCAACATGAGTAGTCTCCCTTACTGAATTCACACTCAATTCATGCTTGCCGCTTGAATTCAGTTTTCGACCCTTTTCTGCACTACAGGGACAGGGAAGCTGTCCTAGTGTTTGGATAGGTAAGGATATCATAAGAGTATTTTCTTAGAAGTGAAATTCCTTTTCTTTAGGTACCGGCAGCCCTTCTTTCAGCGTACGGGAAAGTTCAGCCGAGTGAAAAATATGCTTGTTTTCAATTGGCAGTATCTATGAATAACGCGTTTAGAATCAGATGAAAATTGTGAAGAATAAGAATACAGTTTCCTTTTGAACTCTGTGTTGTTTATTTGTGTTTGCAATAGACGGTACGATGACTGTTTTATTCCAAATACACCCATCCGTTCACACGAAAACGAAGCGCGTCACACATCCCGAAGCGTCGCAGGCGCCATTTGGCCGAGCGTTCGAACTACACTGTGTCGAAAATCAACACATACAATGTGTTCATTCCATTCACTGGCGTTTAAATAGGTCAGAATACAAGAGCATGATTCAAACTTTATTTCAGTCTATTTTTTTTTTTGGTACGATGCGTTTAAATTGATTAGAATCGAAGTTTTTATGAGGCTTGTTACAAGTGTGTTGTCTTTCCAGCGTCGTTGCTAAAAAACTTGCGAAAAAAAACATACACATTAACGATGCGCTAGAAAGGCCGTTCTCTCCCCCATTCATTGGTGTATCAAGCTAAGCGATTGGTTGAATGCTCGCAAAGCGCAAGCCAATCAAAGAGAAGGTACCAAATGCAAACATTTGCTCCTTGTCGAAGATTTCAAAAATGGCGGAACGAAGCCGAGATCCGACAATGACCGAGTCGAATGCGCTAATCGTTGTTGAATTGCAAGACGCACTTGGTAAGATAACGCATGTAATAACAAACGAGAACATTAATGAAACGATTCAATTATTTTAATTCACTTAATACTGTGCCAATGTTTTAGTTATTTTGTTCGTAATTCAGCCGGTGTTCGTCAAGATTAAACAGGTCGGTAAAGTCCCACGCGTTGCGCCGTTCGAAGCGATCGTATTTTTTTTTTAAGACAAAACTAATGAAAATAGATATCAGTAATGGGCTTCACTTATGTCGATTCATATATTTGTGAAATGGTTACTGATTCCATTACACGATTATAGAGAAAATCGTAGTTAAAAACACCCGTTTGAGACAGATATTCGAACCGGAAGCCACAACCGCGCGTACAGACGGTCCGAGGCTTTGAATTCTGAAAGCACTGTCTTCTGATAATGACCATCAATCGAAACACCGATCATTACTGTCATACTCGATGTGGAAAGCGTGTTTGGTGGTATAAAGAGAGAGAGAGAGAGAACAGAGTCTGAAGTTGAACAGTAAGGAGGGTGTAGTGGGGGGGGGGGGGGGGGGGGGGGGGGGGGGTCGAGTCAACCTGACTCAACAAAGTTTAGCTTAGCAATCAAATTTTTTTCCCTGGTGTATTTGAAATTTCTGTAATTGAACTGTATGGATTTGCTTTCTCCCCCCTCCCCACCCCTCCCCTCCTTACTGGCAAACACAGCAAGGTTTTGAACACTTAGTGATTACTTTCAAGTAAAACTGCTAGAATATAACTACAGTAGCATTGCATTGCCAAGACATTTATGACTTTTGTGACAGTAACATTTATGATATTTTTTTGTGATTGTATGTTATGCTCCACAGTTATGTATATTGCTGTAACAGCACAAACATACTGAATAAACAGAGTAGTTGATAAAAAGGTAGAGTCCAAAATAAAGTTAAATCTTTCTTTAATTCTACATTTTGTTAAAAAAAAAAAGCATTATAATGCATATTTATGTGTTCTTTTACATTCACAATGATTAAATCAACAAGTTCATTCAAAATCATAATGATGAAATACTTAACATGTTATTGGCAATGCTTAAATCACACCCTGTCGACAAAATAATGTGTTGCAGAGGATGTACCTTTTGTTTACAAAGAACATGCAATACATTTTTGCTTACAAAGAACAACACAGATACTAAAATTAAATTATAAGGAATGGACAGAGAGCAGTAACCACACACACACACACACACACACACACACACACCATATCACACAATGATGAAGAAACAGACAGGGAAAATTTACATAAAAGCATGCACTCATAGTTAAGATAAGTGGTCCTATGCCATGTTTTTTTTTTTTTTTTTTAATAGTAATTTCACATACACACACTCACACACACACACACACACACATATTGCACAATGATGAAGAAACAGGGAAATTTACATGAAAGCATGCACTCATAGTTCAATTAAGTGGTCCAGTTCCATGCTTTAATGTATTTTTTTTTGTTTGTTTTTCAGTAATTACACGCACACACACACACACACACACACACACACACACACACACACACACACACACACATGATGATATCGCACAATGATGAAACAGACAGGGAAATATACATAAAAGCATGCAGTCACAGTTCAGTTAGTGATCCTGTGCCATGCTTTAATGTTTTTTTTTTTCCTTTCCTTTTTTTTTTTCTTTAACTGAGAAAATGCATCCACATTTTTTATATAATTTTGTTTAACCTTTGCCAGAGCTTGTGGGTGAAAAATTACCCAGACTGTCATTTAAATCTTCAAAACTAACTCAGTTTTCATAATATGTAACTAAGTTTTATGACTTTGTTCATTATGTATTTGCTTGCCCCCATTAAATATTGTGGTGTTTTGGTGGTAAATAAAGGAGAAAGTAATAAAAGCTTTATAATCCTCGTCAGATACTGTGGGTGGCATGTCACCCATACCAATCAAAGAAGCATTCTCACATGCCAGAGCTTGTGGGTGGCTGGTCACCCATAACCTTCATATAGGCCACAGCCTTTACCTAACATGCCAGGGTTCGTGGGTGGCTGGTCACCCAAAACCTTTATATAGGCCACAGTCTTTACCACACATGCCAGTGTTCACTATTGGCTGTGTTGTAAGTTGGAGAACCACCAGACCAGGATAAAGTGGATGAGGTGTGAGCTGTGTCTCCACTTCAACTTTTTTTCTGAGGCAGAGCAGTTGGGCTTGGGGACTGATGAAGTGATGGTGACCGAGGAAGAGATGGAGACATAAGAAGTTATCACCCATTTTTGAGGATGCAATCATGCTGCATTAATGATGAAATCAATGAACATGCCACTGACTGCCTTCTGGAAGACTTGTCTTTACCAAAATTGGCCAGAACGTAGTTTTCTATGATGATGATTTGGCAGTGTGTCACAGATCCACTCTCCTGAGAAAGTAGACAATTTTCTGAAGAAATTTTGCTCTTGCAAACAAAACGCTTGTGTGGCCAATCAAGACAGACACAGATTTAGTGCAAAGCATATTTTTGTTTGCCAGTGACTTCAACATAGTCTCCAAAAACACCACTGGCCATGCCTGGTCTGTTCCAATTAACAATGAACTCTGCCTGAAGTATGCTGCATACAAAAAGAACAATGTATGTAGTCAACCCTATCTGCCCGTCTGCAAGAGTGTACTTCCCACCCTTATCGTAAAGTGACCTTTTGTTTGGTGGATGCCAGCACTTGTCAGAAACAGCAAAAATAACATTATTTTATAAATAACAATACAGACAGACAACATCATACCAAATTTTTGTGTTGAAATCTGTCAGTAAGTTTTGAAAAAATGTCGGTTTTAATTTGGACATCATCATCATTCCGCCCCTGCTGGCCACTATTCTAGTACAGGAAATAAAATGTTAGGTACAAAATAACAAAAATCTACACTTTGATTCACAGGAAATACTGTATAGAAACTGTATGCAAAATTTGGAAACAGTTCATGAAGTAGTTTAGAAGTTATAGTAATTTTAAGTGTGGCGGGCGATTCTACCCCCATTTTTCCGCCGTCCAAATTGCAATATATCCTGTTTTTAGCACAGACGTTTTCACAAATGTTTTATAGCAGATACCTCAGAAAAAAAATGACTTTGCTTAGTACAACTTAGAGAGTTTGTCCAAACCACTGGAAACTCTGAAATGGCTATTCTTACTGTGCTGCAGTGCTTCAAAGTAGCCACATCATGCAAATTCGAAAGTCGCTGAATTGCAATTTGTTACAAGTTTAACACTTTATCACACAAAAGCCATGCAAACTGAGCCCCCTGAACTTACTTGATCAAAGAGTGTAAGTTGTATAGATTGAGAACACCAATTTATAACCAGATGTATCAATCATGTATGATACTATTGGCTTTCAAACTTGGAAGATATCTCATTTTGTCAGGTGCCATAAAAACGTCGCAACTTTAAACTGCAATATCTTGAAAACGACTGAAGATAGAGACTTCATTCTTGTTGTGTTTTGTATGTTTTTTTCCATTTACTTTGCAATGATACAGATCTTAAGTATGAAAAACAATATGCTAATTAAAGTCTCATCTGTCTGCTTGAGGTTACTCGTGTATAAAAGTACACTTTGTAACAAAAAGCTCTGGCAGCTCTGGCATGCAAAGACATAAGCCATCATCTGTAAAATAGTTACAACACAAAAAAAGTTTAGGCAGTTATGTATTTATTTAGATGTATTATAACTTCTCTCTTACCTGGAGAAGCTGTTGTGCACATCTCTGATGAGATCAGAATTGCTCAGACTCAATCCTCGTAACTGAAAAACAAAAAAGAAAAAAAAACACTCTCTCAAAATACACTTATCAATTAGCAGGTTCATAAATTCTTTTAACTCTAACTCTTTCATCATTTTCTTCTTTGCATTCTTCTTTAGTATCATACACTGTTCAACAGACAGTAGGATTCAAGGTGATCAATGGGTGCCTGTAGTAACAGTGCTGGATAACACCTGCTTTGGCCCCAAGTGTTGTCAAGAAACCAGACATAGTGAGCATTGCCTTTTGGAAGATCTCTGCCTCCAGTGACAAACTGCCTTGCCTCTGCCGACACTGAAGATATTACCACAAATTACCATGGCGTATTGTAAAAGAGAATTCCTAATTAAGATTATCACCAACACAAAGCATCAAAGTTCACTGATTCAGTTTTTTTCTCTCTCTCCCTTTTTTATGATTACCAGTAAGGATGTTGTTACTAACCCTTTGGAGTAACAGTTTGGTCAGGGCTGTACTTTACCCTTCCTTCCATTACAAACCAAAGAGATTCTGACACCTACAGAGTTGGTCAGAATATCTGAACAAAGAAACTCATGAAATACCAGTGTGAGACCAAAGCACACTTAACACATTTGAAAGGAGGTAGCCAGTACAAAGAATAACAAATCTGACACTGTTACAATTATATTCTGTTGACTGGGTCAAATCTAGTGACCTCAAAGCTGCAATCCTATTGCAAAAAAGTGTTTGGTCCGTGGACTATGCACTTTCTTGGATCATACCTATTGGCAGGGGACAATGCAACTGCCCAGTTACAACACATGAGAGAGAGAGAGAGAGAGAGAGAGAGAGAGAGAGAGAGAGAGAGAGAGAGAGAGAGAGAGAGAGAGAGATCATGCAGCTTATAGCCGAGCTGACCACAAAGAGCCATATCAGGGCTGTCACTGCATCGAAGGCAAACTCTCAAGTAAAAAAAAAAAACAACAAACAAACAACAACAAAATCATCCACATAAGACACTAAAATACACCTTCTAAAAACTGGAAATTTTGTTAAAAAATCTTTCTTCCATAGAATTTAAGATAAGATGTGATGAAAAAGTTGATCCCTTTCAGAAAGTCCACAATCACATCAGGTGGGACATCTCTGAACAAGGTTTTTAATGGAGACTGCTGTAAAGTGTTTATGTGTCACATCATGCAAGTCACAACACTGAAAAAGCACATGTTTCACTGTATTACAACACAAATCATGATAAATTACTTTACACAGACCTTAAAGACATGCAAGTATAAAAACATAAGAAAACCAGTGCTATAAGCAGCATATACTACAAGGTATGAAAAACTGTCAAGGACTTATTCTCTTACTTGATTATAACAAACTGATTATTCACTTAATTCATTGATAAGTGGATCATTTGATACATTAACTGATCAATCAAGAAATAAATGAACTGAAAAACCACGGCATAATCTCTTCTTGTATATTCTGGTACTTACTGACTTATTTCTGTTTTATCAAACTGCTGCTGTTCTATACACATATTTTTTGTTCATGACTTTTTTCTTCTCATCCTTTACTTTCCACCCTTTGGTTCATTTGTTCTTATACTTTTGAAGAACTCTTCACATGCTATATATCAATTACCAATACAGTTACAAAATAGATCTACACTTTGTACACTTTTGTAAAACCCTTGCACAGACATGAACTCCACTCACTCACTTACCGCAGGGTCAAAGTTCTGTGCAAAGTCTTTGAAACTGGAGAGCGTTTCGCCCAAGGACAGATCTTGGTGGGAGCAGTTTAACAAGATGCTCAGAATGGCCTGTGTGGCACAGGCGTTGTTTATCACCTGTACACAGTACCAAATCCTTTGACAGTCCACACACAGAACAAGGCATCAATCAGTGTTTTTTTTTTAAAATCTATCTTAAATAACAAACAAACAAAACCCCAACAACAATAAAAACAAACAAACAAAAAAATCATGTATACTCTAGGAGAGACAGTCAATAATTAATGCTAACATTAAATACTTTATTGCTTTTCATGCCTTTGCTTAAACCATTTTCACTCCCAAAAACATACATGCATCCTCACTTGCACAAGTAAAACAAGATGAATGCACAAAGTCAATTCTGTTTACAACTGAAAAATTAACCCAAGTTACCATTAAATCGTTACCTGCTTCGCAAAGAAGATTTTCTCCAAGCGACTGTCCTGTACAACTGAGCCATCTGGTTCTTTGTCTGGCACCCACTTGAACAGGAAGATCAGCCCATGGACAGGTCTGCAGAAAAAAGAATCATGATTGACTGTTTGTTCCATGCTTAATACTATAATAGTGCAGAATCATATTCCTGAAAGAGATCTCTTAGTTTCTGAATTAAGGCTGAATGTCCCACAAAACATGAATGAAAACAAAACAAATCCCACAATACCATTCATTCATCTTCTAATTTTCTATGAAAGCCTGAATGTGAAAGTATTATATCCCTATATTTGTTGTATTTAGAATCAAAACTAGACTGTCGTGCTCACATTAGAATAGAACAATATATATCTCAAAGAACAGACTACATGCCAACTGATTACTGAATCAAAGCACTCATTCAACAGAAACATTATTATTATGAGATATACTGCACTGTTATATATCAACTGCAAAGTAACAATATAACCATGCAGAAAATTTATATTTGAAAAAAAAAAAAAACCCTTTCAAATTATTACTGTTAATATTATTACTCCTACAGAAATTGTTATTATCCATTTGATTATTTCCATTTGTACAAAATGCTTTCATCATCTAAATCCCCTGAAAGAAAAGTCTTTATCATTTTCAAAAATAGAAAGCATCTTGTATGAGACAAACTTTATTACTACACTGTTGAATACACTGTGTGACAACATTCCATACTAAAGATTATGCACACAGACTTTGTTCTCTCTCTCTCTCTCTCTCTCTCTCTCTCTCTCTCACACACACACACACACACACACACACACACACACACACAGGTGTGTACCCACATCCAGACTACTCAAAAGCACAAATGCATACAACGGTACTAAAGTATAACATGCTTATTCATTTACCTTTAGTTTGTTTTAATGAGTCAATACAGATAACTTACTTCAGCTGTTCAAAATTGTCTTTATCCAAGCTCCATATTTCTTCTACTTGAACGCCTGTGCAACCTAATGACACACACACACAAATATGACATAGGTTTCAGTTATGCAATGAAACTCCTCAATAATCAAGACAAACACTGTTTCTGAAAAAGAAGCATACAGACAAGCATAACAAAGGCTTGAATGATAAGCATCACTACTCAATTAAATGTATCATTGTATGGTTTCTTCTCGTAATAAGGAAATTGCGAAAAGGTTATTAATATATTTCAACATGCTACAAGAGTTTTCCCAGCTGAGGCCCCCCACCCACTCCTCTTTCTCTCCTTACTGTCTTGACAAAAAGAAACTGTTCTTTGATATAATCAATTTCTTTCAACAAAGAAGCATGAAGTCAACATGAAGAACCTAAATCAACACACAGAAATCCAGCTAAGTTTTCTTACCATCCGTGGCAGACCACTTTTCATTTAATGAATTTCAAAGAACAATTTTTTAACCTGTTAAAGTGTTATTAATGTTTGTTTTTATTTCTTTATCATGATCATGTTATCCATCAAGAAACCAGTGAGTATATCTTCATCTGAATACACGTCTTCAAAATAAATAAATTTTTGTATGTTGGTCAATAAGCACATATTATCTTCTTCTTCTTCTTTCATTCATACAACCAAAAGAGGTGTGGGGGTGGAGGGGTGGGGGGGGTGGGGGTAATGGTGAATAAGTAGGGGGGGGGGGGGGGGGCCGACAGGAATAGAAAGTGACTTGGAAGGATGGCAGGGGAGGAGGGAGGGATTTGTAGGGAATAGTGGTCAGGAGGAGGGTACAGGGGGGGGGGGGGTGATGGGGAAGGGGGTGGTGGTGGTTGTTTCAGGTTCTAGAGATGGAAGGCTAGCCTGGACTTGAAGCAGTGCAGTAACTCAGCTGTTATGATCAATTCTATATCAAAGAAATAAAATAGTTTTAATGTTTTGGGTGAAAGCACAGAAATGAAAGACCTGTCAGTTCTTTCAATTGAACATAAACATTACTAAAGCATCTACTGGCTTTGTATAATTTGCTCTAAAAATGTATCTGCAGGAAGCGGCCTACTTCAGCTTTCGTCAGAACCTTTCACTGCGGTCCTCTCACCAAGCAGTTGATAATGAATGTAAGTTGTGTAATGAAAATCGATTGTGTCGGGCAAATCGACTTTATATATCTGCTACTTACAAAGTACTCTTCAAACAACCATTGAATTCAATAATCTTTATGCAGTCTCAAGGAGCAAATTATATCGACA
>JADBJO010002698.1:145000-160000 GCA_016801955.1 Conus betulinus | reverse complement strand
TATTCGATGTGCTTGCGGCGCCCTTGATAATTGTACAACAACACACGTTCTATACTTTTGCCCCTACTTTGATTCCGATTTGTCAGAATTTAGAAAGGATGCTTCAAAGTGCATATTCCAGGATACCATGTCTCTTTTAAATTTTGTACGAATTCTTACGTTAAGCCCAGTTGGCTCAATCCTGTAATTGCTGTTTCATGATCTTATTTTGTACAGTTGTTTTTTTTTACTTTTGATGTTTTTTCTTTTTTTTCTTTTTCTTTTTTTTTTTTTTTTTTTTTTTTTTTTTTTTTTTTTTTTAACAGTTTAATTCTTACTTAGAGTTTCTCATCATCACACACACACACACACACACACACACACACACACACACACACACACACACACACACACACACACACACACGCGCGCACGCACGCACGCACGCACGCAGCACGACACACACTCGAACACACACACACACACACACACGCGCGCGTGCACGTGCACACACACACACACACACACACACACACACACACACACACACACACACACACACACACACACACCCGAAAAGACGTTAAATTGAAGAACAACAACAACAACAACAACACACACACACACACACACACACACACACACACACACACACACACACACACACACACACACATACTGTGCTGAAAAGGAAGCAAACTACAAAGGACCGTTCAAGACAAGATGCACAGTCACGTTCACTTAATACGCACTACGAGACAAACATGCTGGCTGCGAACTGCGGAGCGTTGTTCTGTGCGTCGTATTCGACGGCTGAAGAAGGCATATCTATTGGCAAATCACTTGCCTGCTTCGCATTGTATAATAATATACAAGCTTCACTGTGCACCTCTTTGTTCATTCGCATTTTGCTGTATTATTTTTGTTCACTTCTTCCTACCTTATATCAAATTCCCCATTCCCACCCCATTCCCCTTTTTCTTTTCTATCGAATTTTGTTTCTAAGATGAAGAACTATACCCGCATTGTTTGATCTTGACCACATGTTACTTTTATACAAGAAGAAGAAGAAGAAGAAGAAGAAATGAATGAATAACTAAACAGGTAATAAGAAATAAATAAGTAGACACATCAATGAATAAATAAATTTTTTAAAAATGTCTTAGCAAAGGGAGAAAAATACATGCGAACCGTTATGCATTTAGAGCGTATACTGCCCATAACGTTCTCCTGTGTTCGCCAGCACACATACATGTATAAGCACAGTCGGCCTGGCTTGGCAAGCTTTCTTACACTCGGTACGTATTGATCGCAATCAAAAAAGTCATTAGACGAGCATTCTTGCTTCTGTAAGTATTGATCGCAATCGATTTTTCTTGTCGTCCCTTGATCAAAAGGATATTGTGAACTCGGCCTACTTGCCCTACAGACGCACAAGGGCCATAACTGGAGTTGCCATTGACGACTTACAAACCAGGACTGTCACGACATGTCAGTGAAAGTCAGTGTCTACATGTATGTCCGCAAAAGTACGGCTTGTATGGTTAGTCAGCTGGTTTGCAGCTGATCGAGCTGGTTTCGTTTATTCATTTCAGTATTGACTGTATCAGATTCACGCGCATGCAAGTACACAAAGTTTTATTCCCCTGTCCATTGATTTCTTGAACCGAGAGAATGTTTAATTGAAATCCAAATTCCTCTATATGAATGTATGTCATATGTGAGAAAATGGGTAATGTGGCTAAATTATTGTTTATTTGCTGTGAATGTGTGTGACCACAAATTAATTTCTCAAATTGAGATAATAAAGTTTACTTGACTTGACTTGACTTGACTTGACTTGACACGCGCATGCACACACATGCGCGCGCGCACACACAGCATCACACACACACACACACACACACACACACACACACACACACACACACACACACACACACACACACACACACACACACACACACACACACACACACACACACACACACACACACACTTGTGATCTATTATTTGAGTTCGGTTCGTTTGTGCTTTAGCTCCCTAATCAACAATAAACTAAAAACAGATGTGTTAAAAAGACACAGGTTATATGCTGCTATCAGTCTATAATAAAGAAAATAATAATATTTTATTATTATTTATGGCGCTTAATATTACACCATAAGCCCTAAGCGCTTACAAATACATGAAAGGTTAAAGAAAACATAAATGAAACCAACAAGAAGATGACTATTGCAATAAGTACCATGCATCTACAAACAAGGGTGTATATTGACACACACCCACGCGCGCGCGCGCGCGCACACACACACACACACACACACACACACACACACACACACACACCGTCCACATAAACTTCTGTTATGCTCTAGCCCCAAAGACAATGTTATAGTACAATGACTGTTGACACTGCTACGTGAACGCTACACGTTCCCCACTCGGGGAACAATCTGTTCTTAGGAGCTTCATACTAATGTGACATTAAACTCACCGTCTGCTGCAACATAAATCAGCCTAATCTCACCATCTGCTGCAACATAAATTAGCCTAATCTCATGTACCATCTGCTGCAACATAAACCAGCCTAATCTCACATCTGCTGCAACATAAATCAGCCTAATCTTACCATGTGCTGCAACATAAATTAGCCTAATCTCACCATCTGCTGCAACATAAACCAGCCTAACTTCACATCTGCTGCAACATAAATCAACCTCATCTCACCATCTGCTGCTATATAAATCAGCCTAATCTCACCATCTGCTGCAACATAAATCAGCCTAATCTTACTATGTGCAGCAACATAAACTAGCCTAATCTCACCATCTGCTGCAACATAAACCAGCCTAACTTCACATCTGCTGCAACATAAATCATCCTAAGCTCACCATCTGCTGCAGTATAAAGCAGCCTAAGCTCACCATCTGCTGCAACATAAATCAGCCTAATCTCACCATCTGCTGCAACATAAATCAGCCTAATCTCACCATGTACTGCAACATAAATCAGCCTAATCTCACCATCTGCTGCAACATAAATCAGCTTAATCTCACCATCTGCTGCAACATAAATCAGTCGCTCTCAAGACAAATAATTTCTGGTCAGCGTTAAATGTTGTTTTACAGATTCTGTTTACTGTACACGTTTTCGTGCTATAGGCCAAGATAGAAATCAAAGAACACCACCACGATGCGGTGGTTAGCGGTTCGACCCCCATCATATGCATTCATTTGTGGGATTTCTCAGCCCCGGCTGGCTCTTCTAACCCGGAGCTAAGTGTGCCATGCGCTCACTTTGGAGGAGTGGAACCAAACAAATTGAGTTCCATTCGCTCACTGGGTGCTTCTCCGAGAGTGTTGCTCAAAATTTTATGACCAACACTGCAGGTGTCTGTGTCTCCCGGGCCTGCTTGGCACCGGAATGAATGTTCTGAAAGGAAGTGTAAAGGAAAGACCTGTGGTGTGTTTTTCGGATCAGAGTGGATCTACAGCATTATTTCTACTGTCCTCCTCCTCAGTGATCTTCACTGCAGGCTCAGCTAGCTAGCAAAAACAAACAAATGAACAAACATACAAACCACCTCCACCCCCACCCCTCACCCCCTAGAAAAGGTTTACATACAAACTACAGACATTTCTTCATTACTAACGCTTTTGTTGTAGCAGTAGTAGTGGTAGTAGTAGTAGTAGTAGTAGTAGCAGTAGTAGTTCTTGTTGTCGTTGTAGTCGTAGTAGTAGTAGTAGTAGTAGTAGTAGTAGTAGTAGTAGTAGTAGTAGTAGTAGTAGTAGCAGTAGTAACAGTAGCAGCAGCAGTGTCAGCAGCAGCAGTAGTAGAAGTAATAGTAGAAGTAAAAAAAAAAAAAAACGCACTTTATTTTGAAAAGAATACATATGTAATGAAGAATAGAACAATCATATAAATCACACACACACACACACACACACACACACACACACACACACACACACACACACACACACACACACACACACAAAAAGTGTGTGTCAGTCAGTTTGTCTACCTATGACACCGGCATAGCACACCTTATTCAGTTTCAAACGGAGTGCAGACCACGAACTGCAAGCGAACCGCCCCCTTAGAAAAGCTTATGGCTTGATAGCAAACACACACACACACACACACACACACACACACACACACACACACTTCGAATCCCATCAGAAGTCATGTGGGTTTTTCTGCCCCGACCGGCTCCTACCCAGAGTTTGAGTTTGCTGCGGACTCAGTTGGGAAGACTGGGACCACACAGTCGAGTTTCATCCACTTAATGGATGCGTTTCTGAGAGTGTTGCTCAAATTTCCCTGACCAACACTGCAGGTGTCTGTATCTCTCGGGCCTGGTTGACGCCGGGATATATTATGAAAGGAAGCGTAGAGTACAGCCCTGTCATGTAGTCTCAGACCGAAATGGAAATCCGTAGCATCATCATAATCATCCTCATTCTCATCGATCAGCATAAAAAAAAAAAGTCTCAAATTCTGTGGCCCTTTCATGCCCTGCTCTCATGGTGACCTCAGTTTCGATGTCCTCTCCACGTCTGTGGCCTTGGTTTGGTTCCGTCGGGGTCACCGGTATCGGCGAGTCCATGGGGGCTGTCGTTGGACGGACGTGGTGGCGCCCTCCGGAGGGAGAGCTCACTCACGCCGGCTCCGCGACTAGCAATTATTGTCGTCAGTAGGGGGCTTAGTAGGTGGTGTCCTGCGTATGTTAGATCAGAACAGGCGCCACTGAACACCACTGAAGTGACTCGGCAGCAGTGCAGTGTCTCCTCCGGTGGGTTGCCTCTTGACGACTTGACATTGACTGCTGCCTGTGGATTGCCGGTGCCGGGGCTGCGGCGGGGCCCTCAGCTGCGAAATTTATCATTAAAACTTCTGCTTACGAAACATTTTCACATAAAGAAACAAATCTTAATTCAGAAACCGATTTTGCAAAAAGAGCTAGAACAATACAGTCATTGAAGTCCATTAATACATATGCCTCAGATATTATTTGTAATACAGAGCTGTTTGACATTGACCACACAGATTTATCAAAAAAAACATTCCCCTAACCTATTAAAATGTTTAGTTAATTCCCACTTGGAAAGTAAGTATACAGACTATCTAAAGATATACACCGATGGATCCGTCTTGAAGATGGAAATACTGGTGCAGCTTTTGTAATACCCTTATTAAAAACAGAAAAAACGATATATTACATTGGTAAACATTATTCTATTTTTACTGCTGAACTTGTAGCCATACTTATGGCATTAAATTACATTGTAGATTTTTCGACGATACATGCAAAATCTTATTCTGTGTGGATTCAAAGTCTGTTTTACAAGCCATTAAATCCCGAGGCATAAGAAAACGACTGGAAATGACTATTGAAATAAAACATATCATTCATGAGTTGTCTATAAAGGGTACCAGTATTACCTTTTGCTGGATTCCTTCTCACTCCGGAATCCCCCACAACGAGTGGGCAGATCATGCGGCTAAACAGGCAGCGAAAAATTTAGAAGGTTCACAGCATCTCGACATTCAACTAGATCTGCATGAATTTAACCAGCGCATAGAAAAAGTGTCTCAAAATCAGGCTGCTGAACTGCACAAAAAAAAAAAATGGTCAGTATTACCAACACTGTGTACAAGTAAAGAATGCAGCGAATCCGAAATCCTTTTTAAACAATTTATCTGTAATGCATTCCAGACATGTTACTAGTTTGATGTATAAGTTCCGATTGAATGCTTTTAGAACAAAGTATTCTAAAAATATATTGCATATGTGGCAACAAATTACCCGTAAACCATCTACTTCTTCACTGCCCAGGAGCTAGGCACTTTGTTCCTAAAATAAAGTTAGCAGATCAATTGTCAGCCAGTGCACCATTATCCACTGAAAATATTTTAAATAATCATACATTACTTTGCATGTTCTCTGTAATTTGAATTCCAGCCCACTTGGTATCTATCTCTGATGTATTTTAAACTAAAATTGTTGTGTTGTACGACATTGATATAAAAGAGTTACGATTATATGATATATATAGTTAGCCCCCCCCCCCCCCCCCCTTCCTCCTCTTCCGTCCTCCTTTCCACCCTGATGCCCCCCATCCCCACCCGCAACCCCCCCCCCCCCCCCCCCACCCCCCCCCCCTGCATTATGCTCCAATCTTACTAAACTTGTTTCGTTTGATATACTTTAATTTCCCCCGATGCACAAACACACATATAATTATGCACGCACACACACACGCACACTCAAACGCATACACATGCACGCACACACACACGTGCACGCGCGCACACCCCCGCGCACACAACAGTGGGCGGAGAGAGAGAGAGAGAGAGAGAGAGAGAGAGAGAGAGAGAGAGAGAGGAGGGGGGGGGGGGGGGGGGGAGGAAAAGGGAAAAACACTCGACTGGCACTCGGCAGGAAACTGACGTCTCTATAAGTGCCTCCCCGTGGTCTAGCCAGCGACCGTACAGTGCCACTGCATGGCCTGATCAAAAACTCAAATATTGACCGGCCTGACGGGTCTGTATGTATGCCGCCAGCCGATAGGTGGTCCGTGTGTGGTCGGTCTACAACCACGCCAGAACAGTGCCAGTGCTCTGGCAATGTCTTCGATACGTGGTTCCTAGCGGTCGGTCAGTGGTGAAGGGAAGAGGTGGTGGTGGTTGTTGTGGTAAGGACTGAAGTTCCAAGGTAAGGTAATGTACTTACTTTTCGTTTTCGTTCGCTTCTCGTTCCTACGTGTGTGTTTGGCGGTTTTCTTTGGTTGTTATTCAGTTGCGGTTTGTTTCGTTGGTTGGGTGGTTGGTTTGTTTTTGAAGTCTGGTTGTTGTTGTTCTTGTTGTTGTTGATGTCGTCGTCGACGTTGTGTTTCTTCTCGTTGTTCTTGTTCTTGTTCATCATCATCATCATCATCATCATCATCATCTTCTTCTTCTTCTTCTTCTTCTTCTTCCTCAGCGTTCCAGGCACATAAATAAATTGCACGAAAGACACACAAAATTATGCGTATATTTGTACCATTGTGCATACATGGGCACGAACGAGCGCGCATGCACGCGTGCACACACACACACACACACACACACACACACACACACACACACACACACACACACACACACACACACACGTACGCATGCACGCACGCACGAACGCGCGCGCGCGCGCACACACACACACACACACACACACACACACACACACACACACACGCGCGCGCGCGCGTGCGCGTGCACACACCTACGCATGCACGCACACACGCACACACACGCACGCTCGCACGCACACGCACGCACACACACACACACACCACACACACACACACACACACACACACACACACACCGTGTGTGTTAGGTGGAGGGGGCTCGCGCGCATGCATGCCTGTATGCATGCATGAGTGCGTTAGTGCGCGCAGGCGCGCACGCGCGCGTGTGTGTGCGTGCGTGTGTGCGCATGTGTGCGTGCGTATGTGTGTCTGTATGTTCTCTCTCTCTCTCTCTCTCTCTCTCTCTCTCGCTCTGTGTGTGTGTGTGTGTGTGTGTGTGTGTGTGTGTGTGTGTGTGTGTGTGTGTGTGTGTGTGTGTGTGTGTGTGTGTGTGTGTGTGTGTGTGTGTGTGTGTGTGTTTTTTGTGTCCTTTTTTCGTTTAATTTCTGCTCACTTAAAGGGAATACGTGTGGTTTGTATGTACATGCATGGCTGTGTGCGGGTGTGTTTGTGTATTGGATTACACATTGAAAGTGTAGGTGCCTCTGTGCGACATTATTCTCTCTCTCTCTCTCTCTCTCTCTCTCTCTCTCCTCTCTCTCTGTTGGCGTGGGTGTGCACACGAACTTTTCGGTCCTACTTAGAACAGCTGAACAAGTGCTCACCGTGCTGAGTCTCGGCATGAACTAAGACGTCACTATCTGAACGGCATTAGCCACACTGGCTATACACCTACTAGAAACCTGCCAGAACCCAGGGGCCCCTAATACCTTTCTTTGTGCCCCGGGATTACCGAGCTGATAGATCATGACGTCAGCTGTAATAGAACACGGCACGCTAAATGACCTTTGTAATCTCTACAGCTGTTTGATGTTTAAGGAAAAAAAAAAAAAAGATTTGGAGTAGGGTACGCATATACGAGAATCAAAGCACTAAGCTTTTAAAAGCTATGTCCCCCACCACCACCCCCTCACTCCAGCTCCCCCCTTTTTTGAAGACATGAAATGTCGTGGTTCTTATTCTTCCTCTATCCAGTTTGTTTTCTCTCTTCTTCTCCAGATAGAACAGTTATATTTCTTCTTTTTTTTTTCGAGAAAATGTTTTTTTTTTTTTCATTTTTTTTTTTTTTTTTTTTTTTTTCATTTTCTTCCATCCTCACGCCCCACCCCTTGTATTTTTTTTTAAGCCCAATAAAAGAATAATTGAACGAGTGATTCAATGGACGAATAAATGACTGAATGAATTCATTGAATGATGAAAGGAATGAATCTGTGAATGATTAAATGAATAAAGGGACGGGTAAATGAATAAATGAGGAAATAAATACATGAATAAACTATTCAGCGAATGGCTCTCTGAATGGATGAATAAAGAAGCAAAAGACAGATGGAAGGACAGAGGGAAGGACGAAAGGAAGGAACGAAGCCTACGTCTAAGGTGTCTTCCCCTCACAGACCATTTTGCGAAATAGATGGATGAAGGAGAGAAAAAAAAAAAAGAAGAAGAAGAGAAGAGAAGCATCGTGACATTGAAATTTAGATAACTGTTTTTTTTTTTCCTGCTGTTTTCTGGTTGTTGTTGCTGTTGTTGTTGTTGTTGTTGTTGTTGTTGTTGTTGTAAACGACAACCTTATAAGTTACAAACAGGCATGGGAATTTACACTTATGCACATGTAAGATATTCACCTGTAAATCCATACGCAAACAATAGGACAAGAGAGAGTGAAATTGTTTAATTGTTTCACGCACACACACACACACACACACACACACACACACACGCGCGCGCGCGCGCGCGCGCGTGCACTAACACACTGTGTCACGCGCACACACACATACATGCACACACACAGACACACGAGCGCACGCGCGCGCACACACACACACACACACACACACACACACACACACACACACACACACACACACACACACACACTGGCGCAGAGAGAGAGAGAGAGAGAGAGAGAGAGAGAGAGAGAGAGAGAGAGAGAGAGAGCAGAGAGAGAGAGTTTTTTCATGATCACTGTAACAGAATAAAGCGAAGAGCCCGCTCACCCCTTTCAACAGTTTCTATAGGAAGAAAAAAAACAGATCCGCGTTATCTCTCTCATAAATTTTCTTGTCAAGCTGATTCGCACCACCCCACCCTACTCCTTCCCTTTCCCCCCTCCGCCCGCCCCCCTTTCAGAATTTGCGAGAAGACCAGAAAATAGTCTTGTGTAGACTGACAAAGCTGGCCAAAGATTTCTTTTCGTCTCCCAATCTTTGTCTCTCCCTCCTCCACCTCCACCCACACACACACACACACGCACGCACGCACGCACGCACGCGCGCGCGCACACACACACACACACAACGTGCACAAACACACACACACACACACACACACACACTGTCTCTCTCTCTCTCTCTCTCTCTCACACACACACACACACACACACACACACACACACACACACACACACACACACACACACACACACACACACACACACACACACGCACGCACACACACACACACACACACACACACACACACACACACACACACACACACACACACACTCCTTTCAGTTTCCACCTCCCCGCCCCTTCAACCCTTGAAGCCAGCTATCGTAAAAGATAGTCTGTTACGATCAGTGTAAAGGAGAATCTACAGCCTGGAATATTCCTTGAACATTGATTGAAGGGTATTCCCAGAATACAATCTGTCTACACGTACACATTACGATAAATGATAGGTCTGTTTTTACCAGTTTTAGGAATATTTATTCCGCCGCCTAGGAAATTGCTCGTAGACTTTTCTACAACATTCCCAGGATAGAACTGATCTATTATGGCTCGGCTGACATGAAATCTTCGGCAGACGAAGTCTTCATTTTGGTAGGGGAAAATCCTTCCATAGTCATGCGGGTCAAAACAGCTTCTGGGGCCGAGGTTAGCCCGGAACTAAAACCGGTCCCCTGCTTCTAAGCTTGAAAGGACATTATCTTCTTTTATTGGGGAACGTCTCAGTGCATGCTATTGACTCAAGAGGTGTACGGGTGTAGTCACATTTATCTCTCTGTCCCTAACGGCAGATTGCTGCGGTTGGGAGGTTAAAGCGTCTTTTATTCTGTGATTGTTGTTAAGATCTACAGAATGAGGGAATGATTAATTAACTCTGTGTGTGTGTGTGTGTGTGTGTGTGTGTGTGTGTGTGTGTGTTGTGTGTGTGTTGAGGCAGCACACGTTAGACATAAATGTAGTTTTTGTTTTTTTTAACAGGTATTTACATTTAGTAAAGACATATATTTAGTTGAATATGAACAGAAATCAACTGCATTCATATAGATTTAAATATCCGAAATTAAGGTACATGCCCATCTCCCCCCCCCCCCCCCCTCTCTCTCTCTCTCTCTCCCTCTCTGTCTGTCTCTCTGCCTGTTTCTCTGTGTGTCTCTGTCTCTCTCCCTTTCTTCTGTGTCTCTGTCTGTCTATCTGTCTGTCTCTGTCTCTGTCTCTCACTGTCTCTGTCTGTCTGTCTTTATGTCTGTCTGTCTGTCTCTCTCTCTCTCTCTCTCTCTCTCTCTCTCTCTCTCTCTCTCTCTCTCTCTCTCTCTCTCTCTCTCTCTCTCTCTCTCTCTCTCTCCAGTCGCAGTACGCATTCTTGTGCTTGTGCCTTTGTTGTGAAAGTGTACGAGTAAGGCGTTTGGATGGGAATTGGGATGGGGCTATATTGGTGATAATAGTGTAAGTAAATGTGTGCCACGTTTCTTCAACAGCATTTGTTTTGTGTGTTCTGATATTCCTCTTTGTGCAGGTACTTTTTATGTTTACATGTTTTCCGTTTTTCCCCCCTCTTGGGCGTGGGCTGGACGTAAAAGAAAGCATGCATTTTGCTTACCTATTTTCCTCCTTAACAAAGAGTTTCTCTCTTTCTCTCTCTCCCTCCTCTCTCTCTCTCTCTCTCTCTCTCTCTCTCTCTCTCTCTCTCTCTCTCTCTCTCTCTCTCTCTCTCTCTCTCTCGTGTGTCTCCTCTGTGTGTGTGTGTGTGTGTGTGTGTGTGTGTGTGTGTGTGTGTGTTTGTGGTTGGAGACTTTAATGACTTAGATATGTAAACATGTATGCATCTGTGCGCGAGTGTTTCGGTACGTTCTCAGGAACAATTCAGCAGATATTCCTATCGCTCAGCCTCGGGCTGAAGCGTGGACTTCGTCGGCAACTGAACGGCATTGCTGAAGACATGTGCCACAACCTGTTACACACCATTCTACACCCGCCCAGAACATTTGGGGTGGCAAAACCCTTTCTTTACACCCTGAGATTCTCTGAGCTGATAGGTCATGGCGGAGATGAAAACGGGGATATCACAGTGTAACTATTAAAACCCTTCACTGGAAACCATTAAATTCTATTCATGAACGGAAACCATTTGACACATCTGTCTACAATTGACTTTCGTCTACTGGGGGAGCTTCGTCAGCAGAACTGCCGTTTGTGTTAGTCCACCAATGGTGTGCGACAGAGACAGTAGCCACCTGTACATCAATGGTATTCTCACCATTACAGGTGAAAAAAAAAAGAACCGCAATCCATCTGTCTGGAAGGACAGCCTGTGGATCCTCTACGCTCACAGCTGACCGTAAGCTAACAGCAATATACGCTCTCTCGCGGGTGTAGAATACTCATTCTTTCCCACATCCGCGCGCATGGCACGTGTTGTCACACCAGTTCCAGCTAACGCACCCTGCAGCAAAATCCACACGCACTGGAAGATGCTTTGTTATCAGCATGCGGGCTCTTTCTCTCGTTTTTTCTCTCATAGTGACCAGGCTGACTCAGTTTTCATTAAACGCGCTCAAAGCAGACGATACTTTAGTAAGTGTTCATTCATCAGAAGGGGGAGGGTGCATTACTGTATTTCATTACAGAAATCGTATTTTCTTTTGACATATACTTTTTTTTCGGTGGATTCCATACTCTGTGCATTAATTGCAATACACACACTTGTAATTAATCGACAAAAATGCTGAAAAATAAAAGCAAAATACTCTATTTGGTACTGCTGTAAAGATATGGTTCTATTATTAGAGTAGCGGGCCTGCAACAGCCAGCAGAGGGGAGAATTAGGAAACGGGGAAGGAAGTGCCGGACAGAAAAACAGGTATCGCGAAACAGGCGGAGGATAATTGATATCAAATGAGAATCTTTTACATATGTTCCCCTCATTTCCGTTCTCTAGCCAGGTGAAGACACCTTTAACGCGCGTGTCGTTTCGAATCGTAAAGGGATCACACGTTGGGACGACAGCACCGGGAGATCAGGCAGAGAAATCGAAGCCTTCCCACGCTATTGTCAACGGGGCTTTCACTGCTTCCCCCTGCCCGTTGTGTCACTGGCACAGAAGAGACGCAGTGTCTCCGAGGAGAATACAGCCCGCGTTCTGGAGTGTGTGTGTTTGGGTTCTTTCTGCTGATATTCGTTGACAAGGTAATGGTGGTGACTGGTCATATTACATTCCTCTCTCTTCTCTGTCTCTGTCTCTCTCTCTGTGTCTCTCTCGCTCACGCTGTCTCTCTCGCTCACTCACTCTGTGTGTGTGTGTGTGTGTGTGTGTGTGTGTGTGTGTGTGTGTGTGTGTGTGTGTGTATATCCACACGGAAACATATAATACACAGGCTGTCTACACTTTTATGTGAATAAATGTATGCAAGCTCTCGGGTGTATACCTATGTGCTTGTGTAAAACGTTGCTAGAGTGTCATTGTTCCATTGATCAGCCGAAGGACGTTGTTCAACGGGACATGGAAGCCTGCAGATATGTTCCAGAATACCTCGGGGATGGGACAAACAAACTGCTCTCTCTCTCATTTTTAAAGCGTATGCGTATGTATGTGTGCGTGTGACTGGCTGGGACAGTCCAAGAACGAATTTCTTTTATTTTATGTTCGTGCGCCTACGCAAACATTAGCACCGTATTCTCACAGAAGTCCCCAATAGAACATTATGCGTTTATTTTTGGCACTTTCGTTGATCAATAACAAATATGTCTATTGTAATTAATGCACTGAGTACGGAATCCACCGCAAAGAAACAGTATTTGAAAAGAAAGTACGATTTCTGTAAAGAAACACTGCAGTACATCTTTCCCCTCCCCCACTCCCTACATACCATAGTATCGTCTGCTTTACGCGCGTTCAGAGAGAATGAAACGTCATAATTGGAGGTAATTCCTGTTTTTCATGTCTCACGGTAACCAACACTGTTTTTATGAAAAAACAAAACAAAGAGAGAGAGAGAGAGAGAGAGAGAGAGAGAGAGAGAGAGAGAGAGAGAGAGAGAGAGAGAGATAAACAAACAAACAACGGTTATGGGCCTTTGAAGCAAATATTTTCTCATAAAGGTTATGACATAGTCGCTGAGTGTCCTGGCTGTTATGTAACGATAGCTGGACGTGCTGAATGGACTCTAGAGGGCTGGCTGGCTCCCACTCTGTCATGTTTGCCTCTGGCTGGCTGCGCGTGCATCGATTTGTATCACAGGCGTATGAAGTGTGTGTGTGTGTGTGTGTGTGTGTGTGTGTGTGTGTGTGTGTGTGTGTGCGCGTGCGTGCGTGCGTGCGTGTGTGGGTGCGTGCGTATGCGCGCTTGTGTGTGTGTGTGTGTGTGTGTGTGTGTGTGTGTGTGTGTGTGTGTTGTATTAAGTCAAGTCAACATTTCATTTTAAGATGGTACACCGATAAGCAGTATCTGCTTTTTTTTTCCATCAAGCCATCTGCAAAATTAAACAAAATGGAAAGTGTGGAATTAGAAAAATAACAGTAAGCAAGAAACACATCCGAATGCAAAAAAATGAAGTTTAGTATCTGCACATTAAAACAAAGGCCAGAAATTTGTTATCATTCACCCTTTCAATTCCATCAGTCACTCTTATGTATGTGGCAGAATCTCCGTGTGTGTGTGTGTGTGTGTGTGTGTGTGTGTGTGTGTGTGTGTGTGTGTGTGATATCTTGTGTGGCGATTAGGTAGATATATAATTATGAATCTACATGACAGAGAGAGAGAGAGAGAGAGAGAGAGAGAGAGAGAGAGAGAGAGAGAATCAGAGACATTCTATTCTCGCGGGAAACTCGGTCACGCAAGGTTAGGCGGGGTTCACAGATTGTTCATCGATGCAGAAAAGTTGGGCGTGGGAGAATATATTGAGGAAGGAGAGTGGGAAACCTGAGTGGGTGGCGCGGTTGATTAGAGCGGCGACCAACAGCTTGGTGAATGTCTAGTGTCAGCAGTCACGAGGAAGTTGGCAGAATTGGGGGAATCAAGCAGTCCCCGCGCTTATATTTGATTGTTAAAATTGAAATGAAAGAGACAGAGCCTAGGAACAAAGACGACGTTCGAACAACTTCTTGTCTTATTTTGTTTTGTTTCGTTCAAAATCCATTTCAACTTTTATATAAAGACAATGTTGTCTGGTTAGAGGAGGCAAAAAAGATAGAAAAAAAAAAAAAAAGAAAAGAGAAAAGAAAAAGAAAAACACGTCTTTTCTAATTTTATACCGCTGTTATAATTCTTTTTTATAACTATTTTCCATACTCTATAAACAGTAATGCCCTCTGATTGGTGCAAGAATTGACCGGTAGTCTTATTGTCGACTTCTCACTTAAAAGGCTGCGAGACAGAATCTCTGAGAGCCCAGAATTTGAAAGATTCTTTTTCTCGGCCCATCTCTCGGAGGTATCAATCGAGATTACCTGTATTTGTTATTGTTTGTCCGTGTACTTGTATGAGTATATTCTAG
>JADBJO010002698.1:120000-140000 GCA_016801955.1 Conus betulinus | reverse complement strand
AAAAAAGTAGCAAAAGGTAGTCGCAAAAAACAGCAAAAGGTAAGAGAAAAATTAAAATGAAAAGGTAGGGAAATGTAGCAAATGGTTGAGGACAGGTAGTTTGGATTAAACGTGCCCCAGCTAATCTGATTAAGGGTGAATCGATTGTACATAGGAAGTGCACTGACGAAGAAGAAGAAGAGAAAGCCCGTGTTGGCTGTGACTTTGAAGGTGGGTTTTAATCAACGTTTTTTAAATCTGATTTCACCAACCAACCCGCAGACGATTAATTTCTGGCGATAGTCGTTTATAACTTCAAAGTCTCGATGGGAGACATTTCTGACACTCTGGATCAACATGCACTGCATGCGTGACGCCGATAGCGTATGTTCTTGGCAATTGGGGGTTTACTGTGTCGAGCATTGAATGGAACGTGTCTTCTCACGGTGACAGACAGAAAAAAATATCAAGTAGAAAGAGCGAGCGAGCCAGTCAGAGGGGGGCGACGATGTCGTTTTCATGTTCAGTGATCCAGGAAAGGCGTTGGGAGTTCTGCTAGCAGTGTCGTGGTAGGGTGTGCTTGGCCAGTTAGTTCCTCCTAGCTGGGGTCTTTTTGTTCGTTTATCGCTGTTGGTTTTGTTGCGTGGCGCTATGGTGACAGGAAAGCGAAGTCAGGTAGGCCTATCTGTCTGTCTACTCTTCAGAGGTCATTCTGATTCTCCGCCCGTGTGTGTTTGGCTTAAACATGTTTCTTAAATTGCCGACGTTTCGATCTTCGTCTCTTTCTTGCAGAAACTCTGTCGCTCTCTGTCTCTGTCTCTCTGTCTGTCTGTCTGTCTCTCTCTCTCTCTCTCTCTCTCTCTCTCTCTCTGCCTGTCTATCTGTCTGCCTGTCTCTGCCTCATATGTATTGATATGCGCGCGTGTTGCAAGTTTGTATAAGCCTACGTACTCACACTGAGTGTGTGTGTGTGTGTGTGTGTGTGTGTGTGTGTGTGTGTGTGTGTGTGTGTGTGTCTGTGTGTGTGTGTGTGTGTGTGTGTGTGTGTGTGTGATTCATTCTGATTCTCCGTCCGTGTGTGTTTTGCTGAAACATGTTTCTTAAACTGCCGACGTTACGATCTTCGTCTCTTTGTCGTAGAAACACACACACACACACACACACACACACACACACACACACACACACACACACACACACACTCTCTCTCTCTCTCTCTCTCTCTCTCTCCTCTCCCTCTCTCTCTCTCTCTCTCTCTCTCTCTCTCTCTCTCTCTCTCTCTCTCTCTCTCTCTCTCTCTCTCTCTCTCTCTCTCTCTTTTGTGTATTAATATGCGCATGTGTCGCAAGTTTGTATGAGCCTACGCACTCACACTATGTGTGTGTGTGTGTGTGTGTGTGTGTGTGTGTGTGTGTGTGTATGTGTGTGTGTGTGTGTGTGTGTGTGTGTGTGTGTGTGTGTGTGTGTGTGTGTGTGTGTGTGTGTGTGTGTGTGTGTGTGTGTGTGTGTGTGTGTTTTTCGCGCACGCACGTGTACATGTGTGTGTGTGTGTGTGTGTGTGTGTGTGTGTGTGTGTGTGTGTGTGTGTGTGTGTGTGTGCGCGTGCGTACGCGTGTGTGTGTGTGTGTGTGTGTGTGTGTGTGTGTGTGTGTGTGTGTGTGTGTGTGTGTGTGTGTGTGTGTGTGTGCGCGCGCGCGCGCGCGCGCGCACGCGAGTGACTTAATGTCAATGAGCTCCTAAATGGTTTTTTCAGATGATGTTTTTCCATACAAACGTTGCTTTAGTTGATTTGACGCGGGATGAAATATAATTTACGAGGCCACCGAAAATGGCTATGCAAGCCTTTACCCGAATGTACGCCTTTGAACGTGAAAACATTTGACACTGAAAAGACAGTATGCTTCAGTAGTTGGCCCATGACGGTCATAATCATTCAACTTACAACGTAGCACAAGCTGACATCGTAAACACACCCCATTCCTTGCTTGCTAAATCTCTAACGGATCGATTTCAGGCCGAAGCTTTGAATTGCTACTTGTATACCCAGGCAGGTGAGAGGGGGGGGGGGGGGGGGGGGGGGGGGGGGGGGGGGGGGGGGGGGGGGGGTGGGGGGGGGGGGGGGGTAGGTGGGCGTGGTTTTACATTTCGTCTTGTCACCATGTCCGTATTTGTGGAAGCGGTGTTGGCTGTGTGTGTGTGTGTGTGTGTGTGTGTGTGTGTGTGTGTGTGTGTGTGTGTGTGTGTGTGCGCGCGCGCGCGCGCGCGTGTGTGCGTGCGCAGCTCAAACTATATTTTTTTCAAAGATTGTTACGAGAACTACGAGGATCTAATACACAACATGGTAATAGCACATTCACTGAGACATGTCAGAGTTTATGGTTCAAATAATTTATTTGGTCCTCACAGGATGTCTTTAAGGGCACTTACATGGTGCCATAATGTTTTTGTATGTGTTCAAACTTGAACATGTTTTGCAATGTGTATGTGGAGGTCTATATTGCAGGTTTCTTTCTTTTTTTTTTTTTTTTCATTTGGGAGTTGTTTAGGTAAGTCTGAGTAGGTTAAGTCTTAAGGTAGCCCATTTGATGTTGTTTGCATGCTTTGTAAGATGTTGTTGTGCATTTTTAACGGGACCAAATTTCATAGAAATAAAAGCGAAGTAGCCTTTTTTGTATATTGTTTGTGATCTGTATAATACTGGATTCGTATGTGAATGCAAGGCGCGCGCGCGCGCGCGCGTGCGCGTGTGTGTATGTATGTGTGTGTGTATGTGTCTCAAAAAGACAGTGAGCCAATATAACGTTTGTCTTTTATTCCTAAGCATTTTCACGAACATCAGAGCACGCACGCCTATAATTACACACTAGCAAAGATTGAAAATAGGATTTAGTGTAAAGCATAATCAATAAGTTGCTGGTGGTCGAATCAAAGACCACTAGATATCTTTTTCTTAATCATGTTTCCATTGGCTGTATTTGGTTTGATTGCAGATTTGTGCTTCAGGAAACGGTCACGATTCATCCGCAGTCTTCACTTTTTACATGGCTGTTCTTTGAAATGTGAGCCAGCACAGATCAGTTGACTTCAGCCAACATTTAAAAAGTCACCACGCTCTCGTTCTCGTCATCAACTCGAGATTTTGTTTAATGAGCAGATGACCCACCATATTTTGAACTGCTGGCCTGAAATAAAAACCAACGACGCCAGTCTGCTACTAATCGGAAATCAGTTCATCGGTATTTTTGTACGGTTGAACTGCAATGCAACTGAAGCAGATGGAAGCAGTTTTAAACAGCATAAGCCTGTGATAACATGTTTAGCAGTTAGTGCTCCGACCTATGGATGGTCTAAACTATAAACAGGTTTAAGTCACAGCGAGACAGACTTGTCTCCTTGCTTAAGACAGAAACTGATCAAAAAATCGCGCGCCTGTGACTGACTGCTTACGTCGCCAAGATGAGTTTCTATTATTATCGTGCACCGAAAGAGGAGGAGAAGGTGGAGGGGTGGGGGTTCAAGAAGGTCAACGGGGCGGAGCTCACAGGTATCTTGGAACGAGTCACACGCCCCACCTACAACAGTCGTATGCACAACATGGAATGTACACAGGTGAGACACGGAAGAAAAGTGCATGAGTATGCGCACACGCGCGAATATGTTTGTATGTGGGTGGGTGAGTGTGCGTGCATGCGTGCGTGCGCGCGCGCGCGCGCGCGCGCGTGTGTTGTGTGTGTAAGTTTGCCGAATGTGAGAGAGACATGATTATGCAGTACGTTTTTGTTCCTATTCATTTACTGTCTATGACCCATTTGTATTCAGAGGCGTGTGTGTGTGTGTGTGCGCGCGCGCGCGCGCGCGTGTGTGTGTGTGTGTGTGTGTGTGTAGACAGATTGATAAATAGTTTAAACTAGATAGTGGGGGAAACTAGTAAGTAGTAACATTCCGTCTTTTTGAAACAATGGCATCGCAGACATTTGTTTTTAAAAAAAAAAAGGGGGGGGGGGGGGGGGGGGGGGGGGGGGGAGGGGGGGGGGGGCGGGGCCTGGGTGGTGGTGGTGTATGGGGGGTATATACTCACATATTGATACATTTGTCTCTGTTGATAATTCATACATGATAAAATCCAGTTGGTGACGATTACAACTCACACGTGTGTATTCAATATTTCATATGACTATGGGTTACATGTAAATGATTATCGAGAAGATCATACAACACATGTTTATAGTAATCATGACTGAATGGGAACAACGGTGGAGCAGCCCCCCCCCCCCCACCCCCCCCCCCACCCCCCCACCCAACACCCACCCACTCCCCCACCCCCAAAGCTTTTTTTTTTTTTTAAAAAATTGTTTGTCATGTTTCCTGACAAACGGCTCCTGAAGCGTGAAACTCTCGGGCATGATTCCGGATTAACCCGTCAGATAACCTCACACGGGTCATAGGAGCCCTCGTTAACTGTGTGTCCGGTCAGTGACTTTATTACCTCTGACCTCACACCATCGTTAAATAAATAAAAATCAAGTAACCAGATTCTAATGCCCCCCTTCTCTCTTGCATCTCATGTTACAAGCTTCAGTCATGGCGAATGTGGCCTATCTATCTGTCTATCTATATATATATCTAATATATATATATGTATATATATATATATATATATATATATATATATATATATACATAGACAGATAAATAGTATAGATAGATAGATAGATAGATAGATAAGAGCGTAGCCAGAGAAATGTTTAGACAAGGGTTGTCGGGTACCTGCATTGTGTTCTTCGAGGTGTTCAGTGTAATCAGGACCAGTGTAGCACTCGTTGGAAACGTGTTTGGGATGGTTTCTACTGGTCTGACTCTGGATAAGCAGCTAATGTCGTCAGGAGAGAGAGAGAGAGAGTAAGAGGAGAGAGAGAGTGAGAGAGAGCACTTCGTTGAAGAGAGTGTCACGGGCGTGTTGTTGGGGCGCACGCGCGCGCGCGCGCGCGCGTGTGTGTGTGTGTATGAGTGTGTGTGTGTGTGTGTGTGTGTGTGTGTGAGGGTGGGGGAGGAGAGAGAGAGAGAGAGAGAGAGAGAGAGAGAGAGAGAGAGAGAGAGAGAGAGAGAGAGAGAGAGAATTTGTCCACGGGCGTGTGTGCGGGCGCGCGGCGCGCGCGCGCGCGCGCGCGTGTGTGTGTGTGTGTGTGTGTGTGTGTGTGTGAGGGTGGGGGAGGAGAGAGAGAGAGAGAGAGAGAGGAATTTCTCTCTCACAGAGAGAGAGAGAGAGAGAGAGAGACAGACAGACAGACAGACAGAGAGAGTTTGTATGCGTGAAATTGTTCTTGGTACTGCGGGGTTTAGGCTGTGTGGGAAGGAGTGAAAACAAAAACCCGAGAGAGAGAGAGAGAGGAGAGAGAGAGAGAGAGAGAGAGAGAGAGAGAGAGAGACAGACGCTGAGCAGTACAAAAGAAAATCCAAACACATGTACATAGCATAAGCTGAAAGAGCGAGCAGTCGAGAGACCACAGACCTCCGTCAAGGTCGAATGGATCATAGATGGAAACTTTGATCCGGATCCTCAACAAAACCAAAAAAAAAAAAAGAAAAAAAAAAAAAAAAAAAAAGAAAACGTGTTACAGTATCACGGAAAGGGAAAAAAAAAAAAAAAAGCTAAGGCCAGGAGGTATTCAGGTTTTTATCACAATCTTTTTTCCCTCAAACTTCAGTGATCAAAGGTCGCAAGTGAAAACAGAATTACCGTTCATAAGGGACAGCAGTGATAGGTGCGACAAAAAGAGTTGCTTCCTTTGTACTTTTTCGAAAGTACTTTTCGAGTTGTTTCCTTGTACTTTTCGAAAGCGCATGTAAGAATTTTGAAACGTTCTACAACAGAAACGTTCAATATCCCAGGAAAATATATTAGTTCAGGACAGTTGTCACGCAGAAAAACTGTGACTTCGTAGTGTATTCAATGTTTTATATGATTACAGGTTACAGTGGAGAGGTATTGGTAAGCGTATTATTGGTTTGTCCTTTGATACGGATGATCACTACATATCCTCACCAGAAATGAACAAAACTGCGCTGAATCCATATCCCATGTTGCCAAGAAGTTTCGGGCGGTTAAAAAAAAAAACAAAAAAACAAACAGACAAAAAAAACCGATGAAAATAAAGGATGCGGGTGGAAATAAAACCATAGCGAAGGTAATGAAAAAAGAGAGACGTAAGTCTTTCCCCCCCTTTCTCTGTCACCTGTGTTGTGATTTCAAACTGATACGGCAGTGACAATATGCTCTTTCCGAATGGCAGGTGCACAATTACAAGTACACCAACACCAACTTCCTGGCGCGGAGGTCGCCGACGTCGTGTGACCGACGTCGCTCAGGCTCCGCCCTGCCCAGCACCAGCCACCGACGGCTGAACGACAGGGAGCTGCAGAGAATCATCCGCCGTCTCCGCAAACCCACCGTCAGCTATGAGGCTTCCAGGTCAGTCTGAGGACTAAACTCTTCATTTAGAAGAACTCCTTCGCTTTTCCATCACCGCTGCGATTGCCTCCCCCACTCTCCAGACACAGAATTGCAGGGAAAGAGAAAGTGTGGGGAAGGGAGGAAAAGAAAGAGTCGAAGGCATATGGAGAAGGATAGGCCTGCATGAGACAAAGGAAGCGGTAGCGATCTATGAGAGAGAAAGGGACGGGGGATTTCATGACAGAAGAAATGAAGAGAGAGAGGGAAGGGGTGTGAGAGAGGGAGGGAAAAAGAGAAGAAGGAAGCGGCGGAGGTAAAGGAGGGAGGGAAGAAAAGAGAGGGTGTATGTGGGTGTGTGGAACATATTAGAAGGTACGAATGATGAGAAACAGTGGGCGGTGTGGTGTGAGCTGGAAATGTGGATAGTTAGAAAGAGGGGTGGGGTGAGGGGATACATCAGGACAGAAAAGACGAAGGCAGAGAAGAGGGAGGGACGGGGGACGTAAGAAAGACAGGACTGTTTACATTCCCTCCACCCTGTCGCACTTGACTGCGGACAGGAAGTTGTGAAGACATCTGACTTCGTAAGCGTCTATCAAAGCTTCCCTATAATCTATCGTTAGGGATAACATGATTATAACAGATTAGTGGATCTGAGCAACTTCTGGTGAGACATCGCGCAAGTCCCGAATGCGAAGTCCAGGTTGTGGCCCTTAGTGGGCTAGGTCAGAGCTTCGAGGCGACTTTTTTTCTGCACATCGTGAAAAAACGGCTGATTTGTTGTCGCTTACTGTCGGTCATACTGTCGTCTTCAGTGTTTGGTGGTTTGTGCTGTGATGACGGTTCAAGATTGGCGTCCATTGCCCAAACAACGGTGACTTCCCTTAAGCAATTGCGTCACATGTTGCTGTATTCCGACCCAAGATTTGTTGCCTTTCTCATATGCATGTATGCTATTTTTCGGAAAGTCCTTTTTCTGTCTTTGACATTTTCCAAGCTACAAGCAATGACACAAAGCTCATGTAACCCACTTCGATTCCCCAATACTTCATAGCCGCTGCTGCTCATAAAAAAAGTCATGATACCACTCATTGGTGGGGAGGCGAGTAATAGTTCTGTAAATGTAAGAAATATATCATAACATCCATGGACGACGACGACGACGTAGTAGTAGTAGTAGTAGTAGTAGTAGTGGTAGTAGTAGTAGTAGGACTAGTAGTAGTAGGACTAGTAGTAGTAGTAGGAGGAGGAGGAGTAGGAGTGGTAGTAGTGGTAAAGTAGTTAATAATAGCAGCAGCAGCAGTAGCAGTAGTGGTGGTGGTGGTAGTTGTAATAACAGCTGTACTTGTAGCAGCGACAGCAAAACAGCAGCGGTGGTGGAAATAGTATAGTACAGAAACGAATCATACCTAAATAATCATGCCTAGTGACACGCGTCTCTCTGGTTCTTCCAGGTATGGCTACGAAGCCAACGACGAGCCGTCGTTACCCAGACCCCACCGGCCCAAGTCAGCTCCCGACGACCGCCAGAAGGCCTTCCAGCAGCTTTCCCGCCCCACCACCGCCTCCCGGGCCAAGACCCTGGGGGACTGCACCCTCTGCCTGGACCGTGAGGAGCTCGAGATGAAGAACTCGCTGGTGCCCTTCGAGTACGACTATTACGACGACAAGACCGTGGTGCCCGAAGAACTGGACTACATCGTGGACCGCGTGAGCGCGCCCACGTACGCGCACAAGAGGATGCGGTGTCCCAAGACCCCGAAGCCTGTGGATGAAGTGAAGCTGAGGGCGAAGACTCCTCTGGCAAGTGGCCTGCCGCGGAGTAAGAGCGTGAAGGAGATCGTGCAGAGACTTCATTCGGCCAAGACGACGCGCTACCGCGCCCCTGCCGCCACTGAAATCACCATATTCACCTGACAGTGCCTTGTTTGTTTGTTTGTTTAAATGTGAATTTTAACATTTTCCGTCCAGCCCGGTCTGTTTTGGTTATAATTACAGTAGCTGAAAGATTATATAAAATGAACTGAAGATATGCACGCGTTTTTCTTGTTCAAAATTGGAGTGTTGAGCACACGTAGCTACACACACACACAACACAACACAACACAACACACACACACACACACACACACACACACACACACACGCACACACACGCACACACACACACACACACACACACACACACACACATAGACACGCAGACGCGCGCGCGCATGCACACCCCCCCCCCCCACACACACACACACACACAGTGTGAAAGTTTACTGTGTCTTTAAATTATGTCATATATATACTCCTCCCTCTCCTCCCCATGTAACGTCAGTTTCCAACTGTAAAGTTCGGCCAGCAACATTCGGCACGGATGCAATCAAGATACATATAAACACACAAAAGCACGATGCAAAATAACGCTTGCACAATACACAAAAACTCGAAACAGACAAGCAACTTTTAAGACTATTGTGTCTTCTTCAGACGTAACTATCGATCAATATTCCCTGTATCACAACCATCATGGAAAATGACATCGTCATTGAACATCTCGTATATGTCCTTCCCAAAAGAGATTACTATCTCCTCTTCTTTGTCGGCTACAATTTTCAACAGCATCATTAATATGTGTTAGATATGGTACGGAATTACATCCACTATTTACATAAAATGCATTATATATGTAGAACATCTATCTATCTATCTATCTAGAGAATTATAATTATATATAGACAGTATTTGTCTGCTGCTCTCAGCGTGGTTGATTATGGGTCAGGGGTCACAACTGTGTCCGGAGGATGTTTTCTTAAACTCGAAAGAGTATACAGTGAAGTAATGAGCACGGTTTAGCGGATCACGAAGGATGTCATCTTGATTTCCTCCATTGTAGGTCAGTCAGAATTAAATCAAGTGAATGCGGACTTCAAAAATTCCAAGGCTGTGTCACTGAGCAGTGTAAGAACCCAAATGGGGTCGTCCTGGACTTGAGGAATCGTGGACAGCACAAACAGAAAATACCAACCTGCTCCTCCCGACAAATGTAGAATTCAGAACCAGCCAAATCACGAGAAACATACCATGAAAGCTCAGAGCACCATTACAAAATTGTCATTGTGGCGGAGCTTGGAAGATAGTGCAGAAAATGTTCAGAGGACAAAACCAATGAACTTTAGGAGATGAACACAGAGACAAAAACCCCAACAACAAAGACATGACGCTGTCAAATACACAGTCGGCTCGGTCACCATAGCCTGGGATACACAAAGAAACAAAATGTCGGAACAGTCCAGTTACATTGCGTGACATACAGACTCCCAATATCTAATCCAACACGAGTGGTAACAATAACACGCATCGAGGTGGTTGACATCCATTAGTAAGCCGGTGAATAACGACGATGTTGTATTGACCAATGTCTGATCAAGCAGTGGAAAATGGAATGAGGAGTCCAAACTCTCACCAAGCAATGTGCTGTCTCCTGATGAAAAAGCTGACTCATATACTTTTCTGGATAAGTGGGTATTGATGAAAATGATTTAGCGACTGGCAACGAAACTGTATCCAGTGGACTACAACTAGAAAAATTGTATTAGTCATTAAAAACAAATTTTAAATAAATCAACTGAAAAAAAGGAGAGTGAAGCTATTTTCAATTATCAAAGATCACACTCCATAACAATATATTGAAAGAGATTTTAGCGGCATATCTAAGCTATAAGAGAGGGCATTACTCATCACCAACTGAACTAATATTAATATTATTGTAAAACCTATCTTTCCACAACGCAGTGTATCATTTCTGGCCTTCTCGGTAGTAGACTTTTTTTTTTTTTTTTTACAACTGATACACGATAACTTTGTCATGTAAAGTCACAGACATTGAGGCTCTGATGACAAAGTTTCCTTAATGCAAGTATAAGAATGAACGTGTGTGCGTGTGCATGCATGCGCATGCGCGCGCGCGTATGTGTGTGCATGTGTGTGTGTGTGTGTGTGTGTGTGTGCGCGCGCGCGTGCTTGTGTGCGTGTGCGCGCGCGCGCGCGAGCGCGCGTGTGTGTATGTGTGTGTGTGTGCGCGCGCGCATGCGCACCTGTATAAGTCCTGTCAATATCAGCCTGTAAGTTTTCAAAGCTATTGAGCGTGAAATCGCTTCTCTGGAGATTAATCCAGGCATCTGCATCAAACTATATAATTTACACAGGAAGGGAAAATAACGCACGTAGATATACATGTAAGCATACAGTCTCAGTCTCAGTAAAAGGGAAATAACCTCGCTATCAAACGCGATATAATCGACATCACGACATACGGACCTAAGCCATAGTTCTTAGAAACCTTGAGAAATGTTCCAGTTTCTCTCCCATGACCATATTTCTTTTGGTGTTAGATACGGTAACACGCCGCTATACATGTGGACGATGACTGTCACGTACTGACGGGGCTTCATATCAAACTCGCCTAATAGAACGTTGAAGGATAGCCTGACAAAAACGAAAGAAAAAAAACGACTCTTTGTCTCTTCATTTCATAAAGAAGGACGGAAGAGTTATTTGGATGCGCTTGTTTTCCTCGACCATTTATTTTTTCGCTATAACGTCATCTCCTTTAGTTCCTCTGACGTTTCTTTCTTTATACACTCCTGACCGTCTAACTATTTACACACACACACACACACACACACACACACACACACACACACACACACACACTCCTCCTTCCCCTCCCCCTCCCCTCCCCCCCCCCCTCCCCCCCGCCATCCTCCCGTCTTCCACACGCATACATCTGACTCTTTCGACAGCACATCTCATTTGCTTATTGGTGAAGTTCGCAAGAGGAGCTGTAGCCTATGAAGAAGGGACTTGATACTTCATGCAACAATCGAACAACAGCAAACAATAAACAAATAAACGAACAAATAAACAAACACATAAAAAATCTACAACCCTAACAACAGTAAAAAAAAAAAAAAAAAAGCAAAAAAAAAACAAAACAAAACAAAACAAAACAAAAAAAAAAAAAAACAAACGAAAAAAAAACAATAACAAAAGACCTTAAACAAAAACAAATGAACAAACAAACAACCTACAACCCTAACAACAAAATATTATTTTCATAAACGAAAAATGAAAATCTCAGGCAGATGAGATTGGAATGGTAGCTTGTGATGCCATGAACTGAAGTCCTGATGCCAGCCAAACTGTCGATGGAGACTGCCAAGAGGACTGGCACAGACTGCAAGAGGCAAGGAGGTAGGTAAGGTAAGGTAATGTTGCTCATAGCTCAGCCGAGCGCATAGGGCCATGTCAGGGCTGTCACCGCGTTCAAGTCAAATTACAAGGTCATCAAAAAAAAAAAAAAAAAAAAAAAAAAAAAAAAAAAAAAGAAAAAAAAGAAAAAAAACTCATCCACGCGACTCTTTAAAATACACCTTCTAAAAAACGCATAAGAAATTTTATTAATCTTTATGTGAAATATGAGATCTGATGCGGCTGGCGACAGTTTTCGTTTTCTGTGCGGTGCCGATTATGTGGTGCCAGTCTGTTGGATCAGAACATGACGAGGTAGTTGTAATCGCTTGTTTCAGGAATGTCCTCAACGTCTGATAACTGCGAGGAGAGTTCTCGTTTGCCAGCGTATGTACTGCAATCGGACTTTGTCATCTGTCGTGCGTCCAGGGTAAGAGGTTGAATAATCTGTGTATGTCATTAATCTCGAAAGCCTATTGTCGTTTATACAGATAGCCATAAGGCTAATATCTAAGGTCACTGGCCCTTTTCTTCCTTCCAGATCTCTCCCCTCCTCCACACATAATACTATTACTGTTACTACTGCTGCCGTCACCGCTAATACGTTACCAATGGTTAAGCTGACATCTAAAGATACTTAACAAATCAAAAGTCTGAGGCGCCATTGCATGTCTGTTACGCCCCCTTTCTCATCTTCTTATCGCCGATCTTCACATCCTATCGGTCAACTGTACCCTACGTGGGCGGAAACACAAACAATTGATACCTGTCCCTGAACCCGAAATGAGAGACGAGGATTTCGGACCGTGGTGGATCTTAGCGTCGCGGTCACTACAGATCACGCACAGAAAGGACAGCACGTAGAAACGAATCATACAGGTCACTACAGATCACGCACAGAAAGGACAGCACGTAGAAACGAATCATACAGGTCACTACAGATCACGCACAGAAAGGACAGCACGTAGAAACGAATCATACAGGTCACTACAGATCACGCACAGAAAGGACAGCACGTAGAAACGAATCATACAGGTCACTACAGATCACGCACAGAAAGGACAGCACGTAGAAACGAATGGATACAGGTCACTACAGATCACGCACAGACAGAAAGGACAGCACGTAGAAACGAATCATACATGGAAACGAACAAGCACGTAGGAGTGCTGGAGTCTTGGAACACCTTGGCTCAATCCTCACCTCCGAGTCCTTTACCTTGATTGGCAGGAGTGTGGCGGTGGGAGTGAGTGGGATGGATATGCTGCTACCTACACCTAGACAGCTTACAGACAAATCCCCCCAGTGTGTCTTCACATATCAGTCTGGCTGGCTGCCTGTTTCAGTGTCTGTCCAAACAACCAGCTTAGTGCTCATCACGTACATTGTTTAAGGATATACACCGTTTGGTGAAAGCAATGCCCACATTGTTCTAACATCCCGTTTCCGACAACACCCTCTCTCTCTCTCTCTCTCTCTCTCTCTCTCTCTCTCTCTCTCATACCTCCGCTGAGAGAGTTGCTTTCTGTCCACATCTGTTGCCTCAATTGTCTGTCTGCCTGCAAGATGACACAAAAACTGCAAAAACCGATTTCATCAGATGCTGGTGCAAAGATGGAATGTGGTACAAAGACAAACGCGTGATATTTTTGTACTGATCGGAATGAAAGGGTCGATCCGGGATTTTTTTTTCTAGAGAAACTGTTCGACTTTGGTGGAAGTCGACGCTCCACTGGTGTGCCCATTCAGTTTGATGCGTTTTGTTCGTTCGTTGTCTGCAAGCCAAACGCCCACCAAAACCCTTTTATCGGGGACTGACAGTAAATATGCAATACACACAAACATGTCATGCAAATCTGGGACTACTCAGTTCCTTGAGATGCATATACCCGTAGTGTTGGACAAGACTACTAGACTTTTATCAGTTGCAATGTTCTTTTGTTTTCAGGTCAAAGAATGAATTAATTTCGTGATTGCACTTAAAAAAGAGCAAGAGCAAGAGAGAGAGAGAGAGAGAGAGAGAGAGAGAGAGAGAGAGAGAGAGAGAGAGAGAGAGGGTATAAGATAAGAAAAAGAGAATTGGGGGATTGGAGGGGGTATAGAATTTCCCACTTGCTCTATCCATCACGCTTTCCCGGCCCCCATCCCTCCCCTTTTATCAGGTAGCTGTTCCTCTCCCACTCCAACATTGCATGTAACAAGCTTCATTTTCCGTACATAATTTTGAATGCGTGAGTGCGTAAGCGTAGGATCGCTACCTTGTGTGTGTGTGTGTGTGTGTGTGTGTGTGTGTGTGTGTGTGTGTGTGTGTGTGTGTGTGTGTGCGTGTGTGTGTGTGTGTGTGTGAGCGTGCGCGCGCGCGTATGTGTGTGTGCGTGCGCGCGCGCTCGTGTGTGTGTGTGTGTGTGTGTGTGTGTGTGTGTGTGTGTGTGTGTGTGTGTGTGTGTGTGCGTGTGCGTGCGTGCGTGTGCATGCGTGCGTGCGTGTGTGTATGTATGTGTGTATGTGAGCGCGTGCGCACTTTTGCATGTCTATTGTTGAAGAAGAAGGGGTAGATGGTCAAGTTCTGATCCCATTTTTCCTCAGCTTATTCAACACATCATAACACCATCACCACCCCTAAATCTTTCACATTCATACTACCCAGCATAAACTCTGCTTCCGCACAACACTAACAAAGAGCTTGCACGCCGCCCACAACACTAACCAGCGAGACAGAGGAGCAACGTCATCCAGCCGAACTTTATCAACACCCCTCCCCCCTTCCCTTCTCTCCCCTCAATCAAGACCTGCTGGTCTATCGGTACAGAGGGACAAACTCAAACGGTCCGCGGGCCTCGGAAATGTGCCTTAATGGGGATCCGATGACAAACCAGACCACCATGCCCGACCCTAGGTGTCCTCCAAGCGAGATTAGCCTTGTTGGCGCCCTGACCTGCGTTCCTTGCTCACCATATAAAGACCAGGGAAGACTACAGGGCCAGACTGTACGCCCAGTGGTGCACTGTATGGTAGATAACAGCTACAAAAGACGTACCGTTGGGTATGTCATTATGCCTTTATAACAACGTTTAATTTTTCAGGGAAAATGTAACGGCGTGTAGTGAGAATTGTAGAAAAAAAAAACATAAAAAGAAAGATGTGAACATTGCAGCAGAATGGAGTTTAATGTGGAGCTGATTTTATTTGGAAATGACGAACATATAAAAACTGATGAAGTATTTGAACACATTATTCTATGGGCTAAATATGATACCTAATACCTACAGATGTAGAATAAACAAAATACGACCTACTGTAAAACACTTTTGAGAGAACTTAGTAATATATGTAGGGTTGAAAAAAATGTATGCATTTGTTCAGAAATGAAATGGATGGATTTAATAGAAAATGTTATCTCTATGAAAAAACTGGGTTGATATGTTTAAATGGAACGAGTTGGACGAGGAGGGAAAAAGAAAAAAGAACGAGCAATAAGTGATCGATGGTAATAAGTAGCTAATGTAATTTAAGAAAATATGTCAAGACATGGGAAAAATTCTACCTACCACTTTACCCTATTTGGCCAGAATACTGGATGTATGAATTCTTGGAGCGTCTCCTGAACGAGAAAAGGTTGTACGTTTGTAATTTTTTTTTTTCATCTTCCCTCTTTCTTCGTAGATTACTGAACGGAACTGTCTGATTTTTTTTCTTTGTGTGTGTGTGTGTGTTATATACCCCCCCCCCCCCCCCCACACACACACACACACACACACACTTCTCCCTTCTTGATTTAGTATACATATTTGTATGATGTTGTGTTGATTCTGCCGTTTGTTATAAATGTTGGAAAATCATTAAAAAAAAAAAATAGAAAGAAACAAACATCAGATATCACTATGATGCAACTGGTGGAATTCAAAACCTGCCGGGATTTCCCATCAGCATCCTGTGACACTGCCACCGCGATGCGGTAGCTGGTCGACATTTCCATGTCCAAATTTAAAAGCATTGCTGTTGATATAAAAGCAACTGATGAGGGGAGGGGGGGGAGGGAGGGGGGGGGGGGGGGGGGGGGGGTTGTTCCCGTAAAAACAACGTATAATGTAAAACAAAACTTTTGACACTAGCAATTTCTCATACAGAAGGCTGGTCAGAAGAGGGAACGTGAAACAAAGCCCAGTGTTTCTGACCAGAGCACGGACATGTTTCAGGACAGGAGGACCGGTGTCTTTGGGGGCCGGGGAATACACTGTTATGACACCTGGGATTAGGCCACTTCAAAGGAGCGGCCTGGTTTAACTCCCTTTGTGAAGATGTGAGGCAATTTCAACTATGCCCGGAGAATTTGGATCGTTACGAGTTGCATGACACAACCCTCTCCCTCTCTCTGTCTCTACATCTGCCTGCCTGCCTGCTCTCTCTCTCTCTCTCTCTCTCTCTCTCTCTCTCTCTCTCTCTCTCTGGATCATGTTTAAAGGACGGATACGAAAGAGATGTAAAACAAAAAAAGAATCAAGATTTGTCCGTACCTAACACAAACGTCACACACGACAGACAACAGTTCAAATCAAAGCCGTTCCAGTCAGACGCCACAAAAAGGGAGTTAAACTGTCATATTATTAAATCACTGATCAAGAACGTCACAGACACAGATGACTTGAAAGCAGGAGGTGTGTGTGTGTGTGTGTGTGTGTGTGTGTGTGTGTGTGTGTGTACGTGCGTGTGTACGCGCGCGTGCGCGCGCGTGCCTAAATATGTATGCGCGCAGGTGCGTGCACGCAGCACTGTTGTGACCTCCGTTGTCGGCTGAACTATACACCTCATGACTTGACTTGTGACTGTGCGTGCACGCGCACGCGGACTCGAAGGTGAAAGGTATGGACGGGAGCACCGCGCACGGAATGGACGTCGAACGGTACGGTAAGGTAATGTTGCTTATAGCCCAGCCGACCGCAAAGGGCCGTATGAGGGATGGGGGGAGGAAGGCGGCGGGCGCTGGGAAGGGGACCGTGCGGATATATATATATATATATACACACACACACACACACACACACACGTGTGTGTGTGTGTGTGTGTGTGTGTGTGTGTGTGTTTTGCTATCCAGGGATCTATCGAAGGGACTGGATTCTTGCAAGGTATAATGGAGCTTCAATATTTGTGACCTCACCATTGAACCAGTCGCCCTCGCGAACGGCTGTAGCATCTGCCTTCTTGAAACAACGCAAAGATACACATGCAATTTATCTCACACCCATTGAAGGCAGACCCAGACCCTTTATGATTCATCGAACTCAAGTCTGACGTTGCACATTCCACAAGTGCCGCTGTGTGTATTTTGTAACTGCGTCCGTGATGAATCATCGAACTCCGATTTGGCATTGCACATTTCACAAGCGCCACTGTCCATATTTTTGTTACTACCTTCGTGACATCTGAAGTTGTAACTTTGTTCTTCTGTGTCTGAAATCGTTGAAGAATCATCACATGTACCATTTTACTCTAGAAATAACCTGAGATATAGCAAAACACAGAAACGCTTTCTTGCAGATTGCGGAAGTTGGGTTGAACTTAAGTTTGTTGATTTGTCTTTTAACCTGCTTTTGACTTCTGTATCACATAGTAATAAGCTATACACGCTGTCATTAGAGGCAGGAGAGAGAGAGAGAGAGAGAGAGAGAGAGAGAGAGAGAGAGAGAGAGAGAGAGAGAGAGAGAGAGTGAGAGAGAGAGAGAGAGAGACAAACATTCAAATAAGAGAGAGAGAGAGAGACAGACAGACAGACAGAGACAGACACATACACATACTTGACAGACACAGACAGACCGATTGACAGACAGACAACATACGGACAAATCGGAGAGAGAGAGAGAGAGAGAGGAGAGGGAGAGAGAGACACACACACATATCAGAGAGAGAGACAGACAGACAGACATACAGACAGACAGACAGACACAGACAGACACACACACACACACACACACACACACACACACACACACACAGAGAGAGAGAGGGAGAGGAGAGAGCACAGAGCACAGACAGAGAGAGAGAGAGAGAGAGAGAGAGAGAGAGAGAGAGAGAGAGAGAGAGAGACAGAGAGAGAGAGAGAGAGAGACACACAATGATAAGAGAGAGAGAGAGAGAGTAGGACAGAAGGATCGGGAATGAGATGGGAGAGGGGTGGGAGATGCGAGAATCACGAATTGGAGAGAGAGGGAGAGAGAGACGAGAGAGGAGCAATGACGAGGGCTAACGGCTGGGTCAGAAGGATCGGGAATGAGATGGGAGAGGGGGGGTGGGTGCGGGCACACGAATTGGAAAGAGAGGGAAAAGGATGGCTGACGAGGGCTAACGGCTGGTCAGATGAAATGTTTGGGTCAGTTCATGAAAACAGCTACAGATCTTCAAGTGAGTTTGGACAACAGCGCACTATGAAGCAGGCACGCCCCCTCCCCCATGCACCCGATGATATCCTGAATCAGACATGTTCAGTGACAGGTGCCTTTCTCTACGTTTAGTAGTAACACGTGTCGAACCTGGCCAGCCCCTTGCACGTGAAACTATGAATGGTTCTTATTACGGCGGTGAAATGGAGTGTGAGATACTACAGTACAAACCAACGGATGGATCTGGTAAATCTGGACGACACTTGATCACATATTTTGATTCGATTCGTGTTTTAAGTCAAAAAAGGAGGCCTTGACATCGATATATATATATATATATATATACTCAGATTACTGAGTATCAGAAAATACATTTAGTTTGTTATTGCTTTTATACTCGTGTACAAGTGTCACTTGACAACCGAACGTAAACGAATGTGCTGGTGCTTCATTCGACAAACCAACATTTTAGGTAAGTGTCTTCCAAACTGTTGCCTTTCCAAGTCAGACAACCGAATTTCGCGGAAAAACTAACTACGTAAGACAAGATTGAGGACAAAAAAAGAGACAATTATATGCGAGGGGAAGACGGGGAAGGCAGAGGGGAGAGGTGAGAGGGAACAGAATGAAAAGATAAGGACGAGGAGGGAAAGGTAGTAAAAAACAACAATATAACGGTAAAATCAAGCAGTAAAAAAGTGGCAAAAAGTATTGAGAAGTAAGAACGAGGGAAAAGGTAGTCAAAAACACTGAAAGGGAAAAACAAGTAGAAAAAAAAGTAGCGAAAAGTACCTAAAGGTAAACGGAGGTATGAAAAGGTGGTGATAAGTATGGACTGGCAAGGACACCTGGCAAAAAGTAGCGAAGTAAGAAATGGTAAGGAAGCGAAGATCACTCAAAAAAGAAAGAAACAGACTATAACAAATGGGAGTAGGTTAACAATAAAGGAAAGGTGAAGAAAAAAAAATGGAAAGGATAACACGCAGGAGGAGAAAACAATGAGAGCAAAAATTAAGAAAATGTAGGAAATAGTTTTTTTTTTTGGGGGGGGGGGGGGGGGGGGGGGGGGGGGGGGGGGGGGGGGGGGGGGGGGGGGGGGGGGGGGGGGGGCAAAAAATGTCAGGAAGAAGTGGAAAAAGGTATGAAAAGGGAAAGACAAAGCAAGAACAGGTAAGAAGAAGTAAAACAAGGAAAGGTGCAGGAAACGTAAGGGATGGGTAAAGAAACGGTATCGCGAAGTCTGGAAAAGTAGGACAAGGTAGGGAATATTAGTGCTGACTGAACGCAGCTGTGGTAGGTGAGCTGGTCAGGTTGCAGGTACAAGCCAGTGAACGGGAGGCGACAGGGGGAAACAGGGTGTGGTTCCGGCTCGGGTACCCTTCAGAAAACGGGTAGACAAGGGGCTAGAGAAAAAGAGTGTTGAGGCCATAAGTTAGCGTGCATCAGTGTTTTAAGACTGCTGTTCTTCTTCTTTCGCGGCACGCTGCACCAAGTCAGGTGGATTTGCTTACAACCATCAATTTGTTTGGTCTTCGGGGTGGATGGTATTATATGTCATATACGTTACAGCATCTTTAAGGTGGAGCTGGGTCGATACATGGAACTGGGTGTTTGTCGGAGAGTGAGGCCGTTCGGTGATTGATAAGGTAAAAATTAATCCACCTCTGTTCTCTGCCTGTGTGTTTGAATTGCCCGCACATTGAATAGTTGTTTGTTTATTTGTGTTCTTCTCATTGAGCTCTATGTAATAATGATAATGGTAATAATGATAACAATAATGATAACAATGATTAATAATGATACTACTACTACTTCTACTACTGCCGATTATTATTATTATTACTATTATTATCATTACCCATCATTATTACTATAACTTTTAATATCATCATCATCATCATCAACATCACCATCAACATAACTTTTTCGTCGCTTTGTCGGTTTGTTTTTATCAT
>JADBJO010002698.1:92500-110000 GCA_016801955.1 Conus betulinus | reverse complement strand
CGCTCAGGTTTTTTTTTTTTTTTTTTTTCCAGTTATTACTTAATTTGTCAGTGGATAAAGCTCATTAGATGGGTGGTAGGTTGGTGGGCTGCTTATTTTTATTTTATTTTTTAAAAATTTTTAATTTTTTTTTCCCCACAAAGATTTTAATGCAACATTACAAGAGTTGACAGGCGCGCAAAAAAAGAGAACTGTGCACAGAGGCAAATCAAAACTATTTCCGTTTCAGTTGCTACAGAAAGTCAACTGGACGATAACAAAAAACAAGTCAATATATATCCACATATACGTACTTTCACTTATATACACATAAACATAAAAACATTCGCACACACACACACACACACACACACACACACACACACACACACACACACACACACACACACATATATATATATATATATATATATATATATATAGAGAGAGAGAGAGAGAGAGAGAGAGAGAGAGAGAGAGAGATGCAAACATATATACATATATACGTCTATGCATACATACATACATGTATACGTACATACATACAGGTATACATATAACACACAGCCGTGTATCAATGATCATCACTATAGGTTTTGAAAAGAAAAGAGCTGTAATAACTTGTGCATAATATTAACTTGGGAAAGGTGGAAGGAACAATACATTTTTCTTTTCTCTCTTTATCCTTCCCCTAGTCCCTTAAATATTTTTTAGACCGAGGCAATCGTCCATTCAATAAAAAAAATTTCTACAGAGGCACATTTGAATTAATTTTAAGATCACAACAATCATTATTTGCGTTTGAGAGTAAATTCCCCCCCCCCCCCCCCCCCCCCCCCCCTTTTTTCCCCTGGTTTTTTTTTTTCTCCCTATCTCATTTAGTAAATGGTGGGCTGCTTATTGTCTTGTTGACTGTCGGGGTTGTTGTTGCAGTTCGGCCCATATGGTTGCTGCTGTGGTCGGTAGACAAAGGCGAAGGTGGCGGGGTTGGGAGAGGAGAGAGAAGATGGAGAGGAGGGTTGACTGGGCGGAGGAAGGGAGCTAGGGGGAGGAGGAGTTGGGGCGTGCGTTGGGAGGTGGGTGTTGGGGAAGGAGGTGGAGAGAGACAGGGAAGTTCGGTGAGATTCATTTTTCTTAGGGGTGTTCGATAATGTAAAAACTTTTTCAGTCATTTTACAATAGTGTCGGAGACAGATAGGCTACACAAACACGTACAGCTTGCATACATGATATGTAAAGCTAAAAGAATGAAAACCATATGTCTGAGTGCTAGCGCCACAAACAAGACGCTCTGAAAGCTGGTTTGTGAGTTGTCTCTGAATCGGCTGTGTTGGTGAATTTAGAAATAATCTTTCCATTTTTTCATTACTCTTCGTTTCTTTCAACATTTCTACCATTTTTTTTCAACAGGAACTAACAAGCGGAAGTGACACATGAGGAACACGTGAGAGAAAAATCTTGTGAGGATTAATCAAAATTATGGATGTGGATGTGGATCGGTTTGCCAAGGTCCGCAGCAGCGGTAAATATCACAAAGCGTAAGTACAACATTAAATATAGTCCCCATTCCTCCCACAAATCGTTCTACATTTCTCATACTGTCAGTGACATCAATGTTTGTAAATGCTACTCTCGCTGTTTGTCTTCCTTTGCGTTCCATTTCTTCATTTCACCAGCGCGCGCGCGCGTCTCTCTCTCTCTCTCTCTCTCTCTCTCTCTCTCTCTCTCTCTCTCTCTCTCTCTGTGCGCGCACGCGCGCGCGTGTAAATGTTTGTGTGAGTGTGAGTATGTCAGTACAAGATAGATTGATTTGACAATGAACTGGTTTTAACCAGTGCTGCCTCTGTCTCTCTTTCTGTGTGTGTGTGTGTGTGTGTGTGTGTGTGTGTGTGTGTGTGTGTGTGTGCGTGCGTGCGTGCGTGTGTGTGTGTATGTGTGTGTGTGTGTGTGTGTGTGTGTGTGTGTGTGTGTGTGTGTGTGTGTGTGTGTGTGTGTGTGTGTGTGTGTGTGTGTGTGTGTGTGTGTGTGTGTGTGTGGTGCAGGTTCAACATAAAGGGACTGAAGCATGTGTACAAGGTGAGCGACATGCAGAAGAACGTGGGATGGCTGCGATGGTGGAAAACGTAAGTTGTCTCCCGTGTAGTGTCTGTCCAACTTTCGCTGAGTGATCTGTGCCGTACCGGAATATCAACCATAAGGTAGCCGCCTAAGTATAAAACACGACCATCATTAACACCATTTTCGTCGTCGTCGTCGTCGTCGTCGTCGTCATCATCATCACATCATCATCATCATCATCATCATCATTATCATCGCTACAACCATTCTATCATTCTTGGGCATAAACAAAGAAACAAACGTATAAAAAAACCGAGAAAAAGGGAGAGGAAGGGAGGGGCTGGAGAGGGTGTGGAAAGTGGCACGTTCAGAAGGAATGGCGGGGAGGGGGGACTATTTAGACCACACAACATGAAAAAAAAGGAAGAATAAATCAATAGATATGTGTTTTGGCACAATGCGCTACTCTCTCTCTCTCTCTCTCTCTCTCTCTCTCTCTCTCTCTCTCTCTCTCTCTCTCTCTCTCTCTCTCTCTCTCTAGGGAGGTGAATGAAAGGCGAAGGGGATGACGGGGGAGGGGGAACGAGTGCTAGTGTTGTGTTATATGTGTGTGATAGGAAGATATGTGGAACATGTGTGTGTGTACCTTAGAATAATGAAGTGACCATTCATGGTAAAAAGATATATGAAGAAGAAGAAGAGTGATGATGATAATGATGATGATGATGATGATGATGATGATGATGATGATGATGATGAAAAATAACAATGATAATAATGATACTAATTATAAACAATCATACTACTACTAACAACAACAATAACAACAAAAACGATAATGTTGATGATAATAATAGTAATAATGACGATGATGATGATGATGAGATTTTTAAAACAGCAGAGTAGAAGATTTATCTCCCTTACACTATGTCCTCCACTCAAGATATTGCATATTGCTAAACGTGAACGTCACATGTAGACCAACGCGTGCTGTAATGCAAATGCAAAAAAAGACGGTGCAGATGTTGCTTATTTTAATAAACATTACGGAACAGAAAAGCAAATTTCCGATAAATATGTCTTCAGGCGTTACAACCAACAGACATACAAAATATGTACAAAGCAATACTCCCAGATATACTACCATCTGGAGACTATTGGTTTGTACGTTTTTTTTTTTTTTTTAAATTTTTTACTGCTGATTATGATCTAGTTGGCATAGATCTGTGCATCGTTTGTTTTTAAAAACACTGATCTGTTCATTGCTTTTTTTTTTTTTAAATGTCTGTTGTCTGTAAAGAGACGTATTTGTCGAAAATGAACTTGTCTCTTTCGCATTATTATTAAAAAATAAAGCGCATCTTGCACCTTGTGTTTTCGTGTGTATGTATTTTGGCTTGTTGTCAGCAAGGCAGCAGTCTGTGCAAGTCGTCAAAGCGTGCAGTGTTGGCGACTGAGTCATGAAATACTAGCTGAGGGGAAATAGGTGTAACTGGAGTTAAATAACGGAGGGGAAAAAAAACAAACTTAATCACTGCACAGCTCTCTCTCTCTCTCTCTCTCTCTCTCTCTCTCTCTCTCTCTCTATATATATATATATATATATATATATATATATAACAAAACCTGCTCTTATGTCTTAGAGTGAAGAAATAGGGGGAGGTAAGCATTCATACCTGCAGTGGCAGTTAATTCTGCTTAACTAACAGTATGTGCTTGAGAGGGTGAGTGGGGAATAATAAAATGCTTCTCAAATGAGTCTTCAGCAAGTTTGTAGTCTCCAAGGAGGAGACACTCTCAAATGGGGAGGAAATTCACTAACATATAACTCCTGGTTTTATAATTAAATATTTCTTGTAGTCATTGCAACACCAAGCTACTCTGTAAGTTGCTGGAATGGCGCTCGGTTACTTAGCCTTGGAATTTATTGGTCATTATTATATATATATATATATATATATATATATATATATATATATATATATATATATATGTGTGTGTGTGTGTGTGTGTGTGTGTGTGTAAACAAGTAAATTTTCCTGTTACGTTTCGGCAATCTTGCCTTCCTCAGAGAAACTTTCTTCGTCACTGATCAAAACACAGATCACGACAATACCCAATCACAGCTACGGGATAAGCACACACACACACACACACATACACACATATATATATATATATAATGCTGAACAATTACGTAGTGGGGGAGAAACGAGTGCAGGTTAACAATTCTTCCATCATTATAATAATGATTTAGCAAAGATTTGAAATTGAGAGGAAAAAAAAAAATGAAGATGAAGTAAATGGGAAGATGTATATCATAAATGTGAAAACACTTCACTAGCTGCATGAGGAAAACTATCGCAATCCCTCTCGAAAACAGATCTATATGCATCGCCTGCTCCGAGGCTTTTGTCCGCTGGATCGGACTCATAAGGTAGACACGGCTGATTGTGCTCTTGGCGTCAGATAGAAACACATCACAGTCCATAATTCTGTGGTGTTCCGACCGCCAAGGGTTCGAAAAAGAATCCAGCAGCACCCCCAAAACAGCCAGCGAGAGGTAAGTAGTATTAAACAAAACGAAAGTGTGGAGAGGAAAAAAAGTTGTTGAAAACTAGAAACGTTACGCAAACAGTGTAAAATGTAAGAGACAACCTTTGAGCCTATGCTTGATGATCCATTAAAGGGATGCAAAGAAGATCAAAAGATATGGAACAGTCTGAGTGGTCAGTTCTGCTGTTCAATAACCCAAGCATTGTCAGCGGCTAAGAATATTGCAGAACAACCTTAGTAATGACTTGGCAAAGACTTGAATTAAAAAAAAAATTGAAGATGAAGAAAATGGGGAATATATTACAAATATGAGAAACCCTTCTCTAGCTGCCTGAGAGAACCATCGCACTCCCCTCCAAAGGCAGGTCTATTGTATTGCCTGCTCCTAGGCCTTTCGTCCGCTGGATGAGACTCATCATATATATATATATAATTATAAACAAAGTTTCTCTCTTATGTCTCAGATTGTATAAAGAAGGGGATGGTAAGCCTTCATATCTGCAATGGTAGATGATTCTGCCTAACTGACAGTATGTGCTTGAGTGGGTGAATAAATAAATGTTTCTCAAAATGAACCTTCAGCAAACTTATAGTCCCCAAAGAGTGAGACCATCTCCAATGGGGTGAAAGCTCTCTAACATATAATTCCTGGTCAGATACCGGTATTTCGAGGAAGAAAGCTCACTAACATATAACTTCTGGTCAGATAATGGTATTTCGGAACATATAACTCCTGGTCAGATAACGGTATTTCGCAACATCTAACTTCTGGTCAGATACCGGTATTAACATATAACTTCTGGTCAGATAACGGTATTTCGCAACATATAACTCCTGGTCAGATAACGGTATTTCGCAACATCTAACTTCTGGTCAGATACCGGTATTTTGAAACTTCTGGTCAGATACCGGTATTTTGAAACCTGATTGTTTCTCCTCAATGACCGTGGAAAACGGTAATTTGACTCCTCTGCCTTTTCGGTTTTAAGAAGAATGCTATACCAGAAAAAGGCTGGTGTGCAATACCATAGTATGTTTGTTGAGTTTTTCAAAAAAAACTAACTAAAGGTGCTACCTAAGAAGCAAAAGAAAATCATGAAAGAGCAAAACAAGCTACATTTTCTTGTGAAAAGTAGAAAATATAAAAAGATAACCTCTTAAAACACCAGTGCTGAGGGCCAGTTCTTGGAATGAATCCGCAAGGGACTAAATTACAATGAAACAATAAATTCCAAGGATAAGTACCGAGCACCGTTCCAGCAACTTACAGAGCAGCTAGGTGTTGCAATGACTGCAAGAAATATTGAATTATAAACAAATTTGTTTAATTCAATATTCAGTATTTCACCTTGCAGTCATTGCAACACCTACTTATCTGCTCTTGTAAGTTGCTATATAACGGTGCTCGGTACTTATCCTTGCTGAACAATTAAGTAGTGGGGGATTATATATATACATATATATATATATATATATATATATATATATATATGTATATATATGTATGTGTGTATAAATATATATATATATATATATATATATATATATGTGTGTGTGTGTGTGTGTGTGTGTGTGTGTGTGTGTGTGTGTGTGTGTGTGTTATTAACATAATCATCATCAAGTATTATTTTTTGATCATTATTATCAAGACTGTCATATGCCTAACTGGTTGAATGCCTAAGGCATTTACAATCAATAACTTCACACAGGAAACTACAAACAACTAAGCAATAACAACCGGCAGTACACAAAAACGCACGCCACTGTCAACGCTTATACGACATCCACGCGTGTTAGCACCCAGCCCCGCCCCTCTCGCTCAGGAAATCAGGTTACTAGAAGATACCAATTTGTTTACGATTAGATGACACAAAAAATAAACGACAAAAAAAGAAAAACAACAAACAAACAAAAAAAAATGTTTTGGCAAGCATGGCAATCGTAACTGACTTTACCGCTAAGCAGCAGGAAGTTGCAAGTTCATTTACAGTTAAAAAGAGAGTATGTCTCGAACAACATATATGTACTTCAGCTCACTTCTAAACATCGGCAGTCATGGTTTAGTATGATTATTGCTGCATCCCTCAATAATAAAAGTCTTTGTCTAAGGTAATATCACATCGACTGCTTTCTCCCGTGTTTTAACGCGTGCTGTTTTGACTTTGTTTTCGCTTTTTTTGTGTGGTCTCTTCCACACAAAATCACATGTTTCCCTTCAGATATTCTCCCAACTCCAGTTCATCCAAAGTGCCAGTGACGCAGAGTAAATCCACAAACAGCGTTTCTTTCAGCTGTACAAAAGTTTCATCTGACGTTATCTTCCTTTCATTTCATTTATAGATTGAGGCAGATCAGCAAGTGAATGTCCATCCGTTAAAAACACACACACACACACACACACACACACACACACACACACACACACACACACACACACACACACACACACACACACACACACACACGAACAATGCATGGTGAGAATGAGTACGAATGAAAATGACAGTTGGAAAAATAGGAGGATGGACGCCCCAATGTTTAAAAAAAAAAATTTTAAAAAAAAAAAGAAAAAAGAAAAGAAAAAAAGAAGACAAGAGAAAAGGGTGGGAAAAGGCGGAGGCTTGAGGACCGAAAACAATGAGGCATTTTGTGACGGAGAGTTTTTATCATCAAATTTAAACCATTTCCAGATTGAAGCGTTTAGTCTACGCACGACTGGCTCTGTTGAGACAGGTAGTTTGAGAAAGACATGATTTGTGTTTGTTTACGTTCCCTGTTCTGCTGGGGAGGGGGCCGGGACAGAGTGTCTTTTCCCCCTCTCTGTTCCGCATGCTGCGCACCATTCGTTCAAGTTGACACTGGTTGTGTCGTTGCCCTACAAGTCGTGCAGCATTTTGCAGCCTTTGCTTTGATGGAGGGCTGTGTGTTTTGTCAAACGTGCATCCCAAAGAGTCTTTTCTCTGAGCTGTTTCTTCTATACCGTCTCCAGCTGTCTGCTTCTCTTTTCTTCTCTAGTCTCTCGCGGTCTGTCTGCCCATTTTATTTCTGAGTCTCTTCAACCTACTACTACCCCAACCCCCACCCCCCCCCCCCTCTCTCTCTCTCTCTCTCTCTCTCTCTCTCTCTCTCTCTCTCTCTCTCTCTCTCTCTCATGTTGACCCTACTCAAAGCGAGGATTGGATGTAAATAAAAAAAAGCACACCAGTGTTTATCTATTATCCTCGTAAATAAAGAATTTTGTCTTGACTTCTCTCTCTCTCTCTCTCTCTCTCTCTCTCTCTCTCTCTCTCTCTCTCTCTCTTTCTCTCCGTCTCTCTCTCTCCCCTATCCTCTTCCATCTGTTTTGTCTGCCCCATCGCCCTCCCTCTCTTTCTTTAACACTCACAAAATGAAAAACTGTTGAGAAAATAAAGGCATGTTCATCACACACGTACTGACCGAATGCAACCATCTATTGTCACTTTTACCTTTAGCGGTACTGACCAAAAACACTGAAATTGCCAGAGAAAAACTGGAAAAGAAAATCTGAGGCTGATTACATTAAAAAGAAACAGAATAATCCGGTCAGTATCGGAACTAGATTTGTAGCCATAGGCTGCATCAAAAATTCATTTTAAAAAGAAAGAGGACATTACAGTAAGAACTACGGCAAGATTCTTTCAACCACATTACGTAATAAATTTCAAAACGCGGGCGTATCACAGACAACTGCCGCCGTAGTGCAGTGGTTCCGGGCTGAGAGGGTCGTTGGTTCGATTCCTATCAGGGCCGTTCATTTTGGGCTTTTTCTGCCCCGACTGAATCCTGCCCAGAGTTGAGTTCGCTATGCGCTCAGTTGGGAAACCTGGAACCTCACCGGCGAGTGTCATCCACGCATTGCATACGACCTTAGTGTTGCTCAAATTTCTTAACACTTCAGGTGCCTGCATCTCTCGGGCCTGGCCGACGCCAGGTGGAGCCCTTCGGAAGGGAACCTTAACTGACTCTGTCTCTGCGACTGAATGATTAATGTCATTTACAGGAGTTGAGAAAGGGTGTTCCTGTGTATGCTGGATCAAAACAGGTACCCATTGAAGACCAACACTGACAACACTGCAGTGTCTCCTGTGGTACGTTTCCCCCCCTGGCGATTTGACATTACCTGCTCCCTGTTGTTTCCCGGTGCCGAGACCGCCACTTCAGAGTGTGGCTGTGGACGGGAGGGCGGAATGCGCAGCGTAGGTGTGGTGTCGCTGAAGTGCCAAGGTAGATAAGACAGAGAAAAAAAAATCATAGACAACTGATTTCAACATACATGATGTACACTGTACATGCATTCATTGTAATGTTTTATTCACACGCACGCACGCGCGCACGCGCGCGCGCGCACCCACCCACACACACACACACACACACACACACACACACACACACACACGCGCACACGTACGCACGCTCGCGCGCGCGCGCGCGCGCGCGCGCGCGCACACACACACACACACACACACACACACACACACATGAGACAGAATGCAGTCTGAAAGGTCTTTTAACTCAAGACTAAGGACAGAAGACAAGATGATCATCACAACAGACGCTAATCCATCAGTGAACGTGAGAAGAAATGGAGAAAAACTGATAGCTGCAGGATCAAGAGCAAAAGGTCTCCTTTTCGACCTTACTCGAGGATCCTGTTATCCCTCTAGCCCCCCCCCCCCCCCCCCCCCCCCCCCCCCCCCGCCCCCCCCCCCCTCTCCATCCCCTACCTTCTTCCACATATCTTCAAGATTAGTTTATTTTCTGTGGAGAAAAGGCTTTCTCCAGATGTGAATGGCATTCCTTTTTCATGTTAGGTGAAGGGACGTAAAAAGTAAACAATAAACCTGGAAGGTTGGCAACTCTTGCTTTCCTTCTTTGCTTGTTAACGATTTTCTCCCAGACTGCTTATCAATTTTACAGAGGCAAACAGAGTTCAAAAGCACTAGGTCCAGTTTGATATAGTCGCACTGCTAAATTTCTTGAGCATACATACTTATCATAGAAAATACACGAAGACAGGGAAGGGGGTTGCAGAGGGGGGGGGGTGTGTGTGTGTAAAAAAACGGTATGAGACAAAAAAAAAGGAAAAAATGTGGACAACTAAATAGTAGACAAAAATCAATATTGGCAACCAATTCTGTATAGTTCTTTTGGAAGTAAAGAAAGAAAAGAAAATATGAGGGATGGGAAAAAAAGAGAAAAAAAAAATGCAATACGGAAAGGAAGAAAAGGACACAAGAGGGAAAGGAACGGGACACATAATAGATATTCCGGAATTAGCCAAAAGACGAAGTCACAGGCGAAACGTTCCTACAGATAACGCGTTGTTAAAAGCCAGAGAGAGGATCGATTGGGCGGCGCACCCCTGCCTGTTTAGCATTCTCTGGTTGCAGCGGACTGACTCTTTCACTTCTATCGCTAGCTACTGATGTTGGGGGTGCGGAGAGGGAGGGGGAGGGGGACGGGGTCTCCTCTTGTGACGTCAGACATGTGACGTGGGTGGGGGTTCTGGGCGTTGAAAGATCGGGATACCCCCCGTCCCCGTCCACCGCCGATCATCGGCCAGCCCCCCACCCCACCCCCACCCCCACCTCCACCTCCCACTCCTCTCTCCCCTCTCAGCTGATATCGAGGAGGGTTTCCTTTGGTCATGAGTCATCTGGTGGAAATGAAATCACAATTAATAATTATGTGAGTCACAGACAGATACGCAGGTACTTATTTGCTGGCAAACACGCACAGAGAGATGTGTCTGTGTGTGCATATGTGTGTGTGTGTGTGTGTGTGTGTGTGTGTGTGTGTGTGTGTGTGTGTGTGTGTGTGAGAGAGAGAGAGAGAGAGAGAGAGAGAGAGAGAGAGAGAGAGAGAGAGAGAAAGAGTCTGCGTGTGCGTATGTATATGTGCACGTTCGCGCACGTATGTGTGTGCGTGTGAAAGAGAGAGAGAGAGAGAGAGAGAGAGAGAGAGAGAGAGAGAGAGAGAGAGAGAGAGAGAGAGAGAGAGAGAAGAAGAAGAAAGAAGAAGAAGAAAGAAGAATATGATGATGATGATGATGATGATGATGATGATGATTTTTATTTTCAAATGTAACAGATAAGCAAACACATGCTTTTTTTCATCTGGCACTTGCCCTGCAAAGGGACTAACTAAGCATGACTAGCGACTACAACTTACAAAATTTTAACAAACATACATATATTCACAAATACATGTAAATGTTGATGAGTTGTTCTTCCATTAAAAAATTGAGGGAGACAGAGAGGGGGGGGGGGGAAACAGGCAGAGACAGAGGGGAGAGAGAGAGGGAGAGAGAGAGGGGGGGCAAGAGGGAGAGAGCAGAGAGAGAGGGGGAGGGAGGGAGAAAAAAAGAGAGAGAAAAGAGGGAGAAAAAAGAGAGGAGAGAGAGAGGGGGCGAGAGGCAGAGAGAGAGAGAGAGAGAGAGAGAGAGAGAGAGAGAGAGAGAGAGAGAGAGAGAGAGAGAGAGAGGTTCACCTTGTGATCCAAATACATGAGGAGCACAGAGTAATGCATTGGCATTCTTTAAGACGATCCTAATTTTTTTTTGCGTAATGCGTAGACATAAAAATAAAACCGATACCTTTGCTCTCATGGAAATATAACATTGTTAGAGTTAGAGTTGTTGTAAATCAGGTATCATACTCTACAACGTGCAACGCTATTATGAGCGCACAAGCAGTGTCTGTTCTGACGATTCATGTTATTGAAATGGTCCAACTCGAGGCTCCGGAATGCGGTTGATGTTGACTTTTTCTTCAGAATTTCCGAGACGGTGCTTGTAATAGGTCAGGCCATCAAGAACATATCTGGTCAGATTTGAATCAAATCAATCCCGGGACGATAGATGGACTGAAATTCAATCGAAGAAGAAAGAAAAGGTATATAAGTTTATGCTTTTCTTTCTTTCTGCGTACGCAGGCTCATACTCCTGCGGACACCCCCTGTGCAAACAGGCAAGGATTAACCCCATCTACTCAACAAAGGGAGCGGAATTTTGTGTGTATGACCGTTTTTCATCCCGCCGTTAAGATAAGTATATGATATACACGCAACCAAGTTATGTGGCAAATGTGCATTCCACTGTTAAGCATTAAATATGTGACGCATGTACATTCAACTATAAAACACTCAGTTATGTGACAAATATACGTACAATTTTTTTTATGAGACACCCATTTACGTGACAAATAGACATCCAGTTATGAGACTCCCAACGCCCATCTTGCGCCCAATTTAAGTTCAGTGATAGCTTGTCCTTCGTTTTCATTGTCCTAAATGTTGTTTATTTTTTTCTCTTGCCTAAAGAAGACCTAAGAGGTCGAAACGCGTCACGTTTTGTCTTGTAATTTGTTTGTCCCCGTTTGTTTGGCGGATTCACTGACAATCTTTTTTTTTTTAATTCCACCACCAGTTATGTGACAAATATGCGCCAATTATGAGACCCAGTTATGTGACAAACACGCATCCAGCGATAAGACAGCAAGCTACGTGATAAATATACGTCCGACTAAAAGACACCCAACTATGTGACACATGTGCTGTCATCTAAACGCACCCAAGCTATGTGACAAAAATCATACTAAACCACACCCAGCTATGTGAACTGACGAAGAAAGGAAACTTTGAATGTGTGTGTGTGTGTGTGTGTGTGTGTGTGTGTGTGTGTGTGTGTGTGTGTGTGTGTGTGTGTGTGTGTGTGTGTGTGTGTGTGCGTGTGTGTGTACATGCCTGCGTGAGTGCGTGATTGTGTGTGTGTGTGTGTGTGCGCATGCGTGCATGTGTGAGCGCGTGTGCGTGCATGTCTGCGCGGTGTGCGCGAGCGTGCTGTGTGTGTGTGTGTGTGTGTGTGTGTGTGTGTGTGTGTGTGTGTGTGTGTGTGTTTCAAACGTTTTATCGTTCAGCTCGTTTACACACTACTAGTAAGATGCTTCGGTTACATTTGTGTGGTAGGCTTAAAAACACTTTTCGAAAAGCCTTACGTCGAAGAGAGAGAGAGAGAGAGAGAGAGAGAGAGAGAGAGAGAGAGAGAGAGAGAGAGAGAGAGAGAGAGAGAGAAGAGACTTTTACCACAGATGTTGACATTATAAGATTATATGAGATACGGGAAGAGTGTCTAGTATCGCTTCTCTCGGTTAAAAAAAAAGATGTTTAAGTTGTAGGCGGGATGGAAAGTGTTTGGGACCAGCCGGTGTATCTTCCCCTCCAAGGCATTCCCATTAGAGGTGGGAGGAGAGAGATGCACAGCTCTGTCTGTACCTCGCCTTCGTTGTGATGCGTTTTGAATAAGAGAGTGGGTATGGGGTGGTGGGGGGGGGGGGGGGGGGGGGGGGGGGGGGGGGGGGGGGGGGGGAAGAAAGGCTCAGGAGGATAAGACGAAAACTTCTGCCGCCCCCCGTCCCCCTCCTTCCCCCCTCCCCCCCCCCCCCCCCCCCCCCCCCCCCCCCCCCCCCCCCCCCCCCCCCCCCCCCCCCCCCCCCCTTCCATCCTTCCTGAATCACCATCTCCACTCCGGAGACCATGGCTTTTGTCACGTGATTGAATTAAGCGTTGTGTTGTTGACGGCTTCATAGTAACACTGAAATGATTCGTAAAGGTTCCGTTCATTTTACTTATTGTAGGATTTTTTTTTCTCCCGTCTTTTACTGTTGCTGTTGCTTTTTGTGTGTCGTTATTCTGTTTTAAAAGAATGACGAAAACGTATGCACGCTTCTTCTCTTCTACATATTTTGTTTTGAAACTATCGTTCATTCAGTCTGTTTCAAGTCAAGATCTCACTCAGCAGTTCATCCGACAACTAAAAACACATAACTTGCGTTTTCATTTATTTATTTGATTATTCATTTATTTTTGCTTCAAAAGGGTTTTCAGTGCTGTCAGTGAAGAGATGATACAAGCAACAGTCACTAGAAAAAGGTTATGCTGATAAGAGAAAGAGAAGAAAGAAAAACATATCCACCCCCACCCCCACAAAAGCGGGTACCCATCTTTGCAGCTAAGTAAGAGGGCGTTGTCCACCTCACACCTCACGCACTCATGGCAACAGGGGAATGGCGTAGGTCGCAGCTGTCCAACCTTGTGTACACACACCGAGCCCTCGCCAGCACAGCGATAGAGAGAAAAAGACAACCTCGGCGGCTGAAAGCTAGGGACCAGAGGCAACGTATGTGTTTTTTTAACTTCGCCGTCAGGTGGAGATCACGTCACGTGGCGGGTAAATAGAAAAGCGCGTGTCTGATTGGTTGATTATAAGGGATGCAGGCCACGCCTCTTCCGCTGAAACCTTTGAGGCTTTTTTTTCTTCTATCAAAACAACTTCGTTTACCTATTTATTTTCATCGCATCTGTGCGATGTTGGGCTGTTGAATTTGTAAAGAAAAGGGCACTACTCGGGCTCGCGTGGCTGTTTGTGTAGTCTGTAAATCGTTATTTTTTTTTTTTTTTTAATATAGAATGAAGACCGCTGTATCGTCGGAAAGACCAAACTAAGCAACAACAACGACAACAACAACAACAACAACAACAACAGGAGGAAAAAAAGCAATATATTTTGCCCGGTGTACTGAATCTCTTTGTAACTAAGTACACAGATTAACTTCAACGCAAGTTTTGCGCTCACGAAGACCAAAGTTGCAGATACCCGTGTGCCCCCCTATTCCTGTCTAAAGACTTCGTGCCTGGCCAGATTTAGACGCTAACAATCGAAGAGAGAGCAGATTGCGAGACAGATCCAGTTTGAGAACGGAGAGATTCAGTTGTAAAGGACTGTGTCCGTGGCACGCCAGATCCTGTAGAAGAGTCAGTGGTGAGATCCAATCTGTCAAGAGGTGACAATGAATGACATCCTTGGGAAGGGTATCATTGATCCTGCCTCTGATTCTGGCGGGTACGTGGGAGAAGGGGAAGACTGTGAAGAGGAGATGCGGTGGGATCAGCACACGTGCTCATCACATCGGGTAAGTGCAGGGTTCATTCATCAACTCACGGATAACCCGCGTGAACACGCAAGCTCTCGTAACGCGTTCGTGTTTGTATTTTTTGTTGTTGTGATTTTACAGAACTTACCACACGATGCAAAGAGGCATGATCTCATTGCCATGACATTGGGACTTGGCAAAGTAGTAGTAGTAGTAGCAGTAGTAGCAGTAGCAGTAGTAGCAGTAGTAATAGTAGTAACAGCAGCAGCAGCAGCAGCAGCAGCAGCAGCAGTAGTAGTGGTAGTAGTAAGAATAGTAGTGACGGTGGTAGTGGTGCTGGTGGTAGCGGTGGTAATGTTGGTGGTGGCAGTAGTGGCAGCGGCGGTCTCGGCAGCCGGAGCAGCAGCAGCAATAATAACAGCAGCAGTAATAGTGCGAGTTAAAATTGTCGAAGAGCAGTGATTCTAGACCACATCTGAAACCAGCAGCATATTACTGCTACTACTCCTACAGCTGCTGGTACTAGTTCTGCTGCTGTTGCTGCTGCTTCTACAGCTGTGGCTGTCACAGTTCGTGATGAACATACAGTCATTATAAAGGGAATCTACATGAGGCTGCTGTCTGTTTCGTTGTTGTTGTTTGCTTTCCAATGTGACAAACACGGGTAGATAGATGTCTTTAAACACAACAGTGCTCAACAGGCGCAGAACGGTTTCTTTTCTTATGTTCATTCTTCTTTCTTGGCGTTCTTTCTCTCTCTCTCTCTCTCTCCCCTCTCTCTGTCTGTCTGTCTGTCTGTCTGTCTGTCTGTCTGTCTGTCTGTCTGTCTGTCTGTCTGTCTCTCTTAAACTGATTCTTCAGTGCATCCTTTGCGGTCGCCTTCAGAATAGGATATTGTTTTAGATCCTCTATCTCTGTCTCTGTCTGTCTGTCTGTCGGTCTGTCCGTCTGTCCGTCTGTCTGTCTGTCTGTCTGTCTGTCTGTCTGTCTCTCTCTCTCTCTCTCTCTCTCTCTCTCTCTCTCTCTCTCTCTCTCTCTCATGTGTGTCATCTCTGTGTAACCATCACCAGTAATTTTTAGCACGAGGGAAGTCATCACACATACCTTAAGTGTCTCCACATGAACCATTTGTACCTAATGCCTCCGAGAACCATCTGAAATGAATGTTTCTATATGAAATATCCGAAATTGGTGTAAGCATGTGAATCATCTTAAATCATTGTATCCTCATGAACCATCTGAAATTACTGTCTCCACGTGAACCATCCGAAATTAGTGTCTGTACACAAATCATCTAAAATTAGTGTCTCCACACGAGCCATCTGAAATTAGTGTCTCCAAGTGAATCATCTGAAATTTGTGTCTTCACATGAGCCATTTGAAATTAGTGTCTCCACATGAACCATCTGAAATTAGTGTCTCCACGTGAGCCATTTGAGATTAGTGTCTCCACGCAGACCATCTGAAATTAATGTCTCCACATGAATCATCTGAAATTAGTGTCTCCATATGAACCATCTGAAATTAGTGTCTCCACACGAGCCATCTGAAATTAGTGTCTCTACATGAACCATCTGAAATTAGTGTCTCCACGTGAACCATCTGAAATTAGTGTCTCCACGTAAACCATCTGAAATTTGTGTCTCCACGTGAACCATCTGAAATGAGTGTCACCACATGAACCATCTGAAATTAGTGTCTCCACATGAACCATGCGAAATTAGTGTCTCCACGTGAACCATCTGAAATGTGTATCTTCACGTGAGCCATTTTGAAATTAGTGTCTCCACATTTGAAATTAGTAGCATCAGAAATTAGCGTCTCCGCATGAAACGTTGTTTTGGTGTCTCTGTAATACCCCAAAATTTCAGACAGCTTGAGTATTTTCAGAAAATTCATCTCACGTAATATGTCTTTGTAAACTAATTTACTTTAACTCTATCCTCCAGGTCACCTATCTCGCATAACTGTACTGTCTCCAGGTTAACAAAAAACGTTTTCCACATAAATTACGTGTCTTCAAGTAACATATACATCACATGATTTAAAGCGTCTCAATGAAAGCCATCTGACACAATCCTCGATCCTACGCGTAACCCATCCGCCACGGTATCAGTGTAGCTGGACCGAGCAGGTGACATGATTTCAGTGTTGCCCTGTAAACTGTGAGACACTTGTTGCACTGATGCTGCGAACCATCCCTGGTGTATTTGCCCATCACCGTGGAATGTCGTCAGTAGCTTATGCAAGGCTGCTGTCATCCTGAAAGCATTCGTCATCCCTTCTGTCTGCCACCGGATCTCTCTCGTCTCTGGTTTTTTTTTTTTTTTTTTTTTTTTTTTTTTTTTTTTTTCTCACCTGAATCTGCCCTGTTCTCTGTTTATCTTTCATCCCAGTCCCACTCCCTGTCCACACTCTGTTCGTCTGTCTGTCTGTCGTCTGAATCTGTTCCCACTTTTCTCATTTGTTCTGAGTTGACTTAACCTGATATGGCCCTTCGCAGTCGGCTTGGCTATAAGTAACATTACCATTACCATTATATCCCTTCCGCTTCCCCTCCTCCTCATGCTTTTTCTCTCTCTGTTTGTCTGTCATCTGAATTTCTCACTCTCTGTCATCCCAAATTCTCCGTCTCTCTCGTTTTATTGGTCTGACGACTGCATCCCCTAATCTGTTTATTTGTCTATCATCTGAATCGGTGCTCTTTGTATTTCGAATCTCTCCCCATTCTCTTTTTTTTTGTCCGTCTGTTATCGGAATCTCTCTCTCTCTCTCTCTCTCTCTCCTCTCTCTCTCTCTCTCTCTCTCTCTCTCTCTCTCTCTCTCTGTCATCCGAATCTCTCTCCCTCTCTCTGTTTGTTTGAATCTCCCCCTTCTCTTTCATTGTCCGTCATCTGAATGTACTCCCTCCCTCTGTTCGCATGCCTGACAACATAATCTCTCTACCCTCTCTCTGT
>JADBJO010002698.1:80000-87500 GCA_016801955.1 Conus betulinus | reverse complement strand
TTGTTTGTTTGGGGTTGGATTGCTTATAATTGCATCTTGTTCAAAATGCAATATTTATTTCTTTGATGATCTATTTAATAGCTTTGTTTGGCATACTGGTCGGGTAATTTTTCAGTTGATAATTGGTTTTACTGGCTGGGTATATGTTGCGTTGTTTCAAAACTATCGTCATGAAAATCAGCTGTGTAGACCTGTTTTATTGGAATCACCTTTAAATATATTTGAGAGAGAGAGAGAGAGAGAGAGAGAGAGAGAGTAGAGAGTTGAATTTTGATTGGTGTGTGTGTGTGTGTGTGTGTGTGTGTGTGTGTGTGTGTGTGTGTGTGTGTGTGCTGTATTCTGTCGCATTGTAGGGATATTATTGGTATCGCGATAGTTATCACTCTGACTGAATTTTTGTTAAGATCACCACACATTGACCAATTACGTTAAACACACAGACATTCATGTTCACAATGATACCAAGACAGCACGACGCCATTTGAAAACTCTGTAAATTTCAAATATGAGAGGGGCCAATTTTCTGTCATAATACTGAGATCTTTTAACCCATCACTATAAGCTGTATTACGGAAGAGATTTTAGAATCACGAAAGATCTGTTTCAGTAGTTGTTTGACTATCTGAACGTACAGCTATCTTTTCGTTCAATTGCTGTTGCATGCAAGAGTATTCTCCCTTGTACCGCTCCTGCCAAGAAACTGGTTGATTTCAAATCACCGGGGAGAGAGCCTCTTGACGTCTTTGGGGGAGGGGGGGGGGGGGGGGGGGGGAGAGAGAGAGAGAGAGAGAGAGAGAGAGAGAGAGAGAGAGAGATCATGGTTATTATTCCTCATTTATCCTTTTTTTGTCGTTATGACATTTTTTCTGTAATAGAACAACACTACAGGTCAATTTTACAGATAAGACACAATGTAGGCCCACAAGAAATGCACTGTATTTCCATTCACTGTAAAGAAAACTCACCCCAATGCTCTTTTCATACATCAAGTCCAAAATTCAAGAACAACAAAAATATCATCACTTGTTTGGAGTCCATGGAACATAAGAATAAAAAAAAATACAACCTGCAATTCTCTGGCCTAATCACGCTGGGGATTTTGCTTGTTTTATCTATCGTCTTTCCGATCATCTATAATCTTCATTCTTCATGTATAAAGACTGTGTCCTATGTCAGACTGAATATGACTTTTCCAATGAATGTGAAAGTCTGTCAACTTTGAATTATTTCTCACCTTGCCCAGAAAGTTTCTAAAACTAATCTCACATTGTTACTTCAACATTTGTGAATAAATCATTTACCAAATTAATTTATCCATTCAAAATTCCCATTGTTTCTATTGTTATGTTTTTCCAAAATAAGTCCAGCTGTATATTTGATTTAGTTTTCGTAGTTTTCTTCGAACGTTTTCTCTCTTGTTCGCACAAAACCATCGAGAGAGCATGCAGTACTACTATGTGTAATGTTGTACTGACTCTTTTCCTTATTTAGAAAAGGTACACTTATTGCTTTCTGTGATTCCAGTGTTTTGTTGTTGTTGTTGTTGTTGTTTTTTTTTTAAACTACAAGTGCTTCTGAAATATTTTGACGGATCCAAATTTGGAATCATTTCAGTTTTATTTTTCTCCTCTTTTTCTAGTTGGTTTCAAGGTTGTTCTTTGTGCATTTAAGTGTCTAAATGTTCATCTGATTTGATGAAACGATATCACCTTTAAAAACTGGCTCTCATATTATGATTTAGAACATTCTCGAACACCGTTTTCTTTAAAGAAAATATTAACAGTAATGATTTTGCTCTTTCGTTGCAATTTCCATCAGTTTTGCTGATATCATTTGTGGCAATGGGATTTTTTTTTTAACATTTTTATTGTTAATTTGATGCACAATTATGAAAATTGATTTTCCCAACACATTTTGTGTGTCATAAAGATCACCCATTTGTATTCATAACCCTTCTGACCAAACATTATTTTTTGATCTTTCATTACTTATCATCGATCTTCGATTTGTCGTTATGAAAAACAGAGATTCAGTTAGTTCTTCCTGTTCTTCTGTATCTATAGGCACTTGGTAAAAGTGTTATTTTTCTTGAACCGTAAATGTCTGGGCATTTGATAAGCACAATTTTGCTCCCATTTGCTGCTCCAGTTTGCTTATAATCCATGTCATTTGCAGAGCTTGTATAGATGTTAGGAGGGCCTACGTCTTGAATGTTCAACAGTAAATAACAGACATGTATGGTAACTCTTGCTCTAATGAAGAAACAAGTACACGCCCATAACTCCAAAGGAATGCTGCTTATGACACTGAATCGCCTAGCAGAAATGACAGCAGAGAGTACACAGAACAAACAAGGAAACTTTGATGGGATGTTTCCTCGTTTGTTCTGTGTGCTCTCTGTGCTGTCATATCTGCTAGGCGATTCAGTGTCGTAAGCAGCATTCCTCTGGAGTTACGGACGTGTATTTCTTTCTTCATGGGAATAAAAGTTACTCTACTTGTTTATTATTCACTTTTACTGTTCCCTGCCTTATTTCATGTTTGATTTCTGTTCAACAGTAGTCAGTAAATGTTTTCTTTTTATCTTGTCTACCTTTCTATCACAGTCCTTCGAATGAGACTATAAACCGAGGTTCCGTAAGTGAACGCACGCATAACATCTTGCACAAATCCCATCACCAACTTTCGGAAGAGAAGGCCCAGTCTGGCCGTTGGTACGGATGACACGTTACACATAGCATGCACCCTGCGTGAGAAATGGAAAGAACGGAGTAAGGAAATTGAGTGAACGATACTGACTGGATGACACGGGAAACATCTGAATGAAGCGCCAGCTGGCAGCTCTTCAGTCGGCACTACCCAGGTAGGCAGCCCGTTGTGCAAACGAGTGTGGATTGTAAAGCGCTTAGAGCTTGGTCTCTAGCCGAGAATGACAGTATCATAATAATGATAATATAGCTTTTAGTCCATTCTTCGTAGCTGTTTCATTCCTCTGGAAGGTTGGGGAGAAGAGTCCACAAATACGTAATAATGAAGAGATTGGAATGTTAGAACAGCAATTCTAACGACAGTCGCCCATATAGATGTTGGCCGATTTTTTATGGCTTCCCGTGTTGTAAAACAGCCCTTCGTTTTCTGATTCGGCTTCATAATTTTGTTGGCGTTGTGGTTTACTCTCTAGCTCTAAGCCTGTTGCTTCTCGCTTCCTATGTCTAACCATTCTTTACTTTTGATGATAAAAGTTTTTGTTTAAAGTAACCATATAAGCCAGAGAGAGAGAGAGAGAGAGAGAGAGAGAGAGAGAGAGAGAGAGACAGACAGACAGACAGACAGACAGACAGAGAGGCAGACAGACAGACAGACAAACGGCCAAACTGACAGAGACAAAGGCACAGAGAGAGGAGTCATTTTTCTGGGAGCAAGTTACAGTAAGATAAGCAAAATCTGGAGGAAAACTTTTATCATCTTCAAAAGGAGAAATTACGTCAGGTGCAACTGTTATTACACACACGAAGGCACTAAACAACATCAAATGTGTGTAAAACCAGTAACAAATATGTTTATCAAATACAAACTATAAAAACGTCGTCGCAGCTGGTTCAATATTTAGACACAGGCCATGATATAAAAGTACGTCTGAAATGTACAGCCCCCACGATTACTACCATTAAGGATAGGAACATAAAAAAAAAAAAAAAAACGGAAAATATACAAGATAATAAGATAAATAATATACCTACAGTGACATCACATTCCCTTCCCCTCTCTCTCCAACACACACACACACACACACACACACACACACACACACACACACACACACACACATTCACACACACACACACACACACACACACACACACGCACACGCACACGCACGCACGCACGCATGCACACGCACACAATCTGTCCCCTTTTACTGCTTCTCTCAGGGTCATCATAATCAACTATGTTCTGTTACTATTCTCATTCAGAGTCATCCCTCTCTCTTGCATTTGCCTTTTTCCTATTCATTGATTACTTTACTTATGTCAGTACAGAATACAGAAAAGGACAACGGAAACAATCTTCAATCCCCCCCCCCCCCCCTTTTTTTTTTATAAGAATAAAAAGCCTCCGTGAAGGATTGTAAGTCGTAAAACAATAAAGAAGCAGAAGTATGAACATTCCTGGTTGAAGTACAAACAACTTGAACCAATACAGCCATTTTCGCAATTGCTTTACCACTGATTTCTCTCTCTCTCTCTCTCTCTCTCTCTCTCTCTCTCTCTCTCTCTCTCTCTCTCCACACACACACACGCTCGCTCGCGCGCGCACACACACACACACACGCACGCACACACACACACACACACACACACACACACACACACACACACACACATCCTTGTTACTGAGTAAGAGAGCGTAAGGAATCTAAAATATATGCCACAGAAATTACTCTTGTTCTTATGCGAGCAGGCAGACAAAATGGACAAGAGAGAGAGAGAGAGAGAGAGAGAGAGAGAGAGAGAGAGAGAGATTCTGATTCGCTGTTATCTGTCACGTGATATGAACACCCAACCATGCTGATCACACCCCAGTAATGCGCAGTGCTCTTTGATGTCCAGACACGGAGCTAAACAGGAGTTTAACCTCCACCTAAACGTCAAACTGTTGGAAAACCATGCATCGCCACCCATACATGCATATGTGGATGATTAATACGGTGGGCTTGTAGAGTAAGAAAAATAAAGGACAGAGAGAGAGAGAGAGAGAGAGAGAGAGGAGGGGGGGGGGGGGGGGGGGGGCGGAACGGACAGTCACCAAACTGGTAGTACTTCAGGCGCATCATGTAAGATCATGCGAGACTGGAATCCCATTGTACTGGTTGATAATCACTCATTCCGAATTTCACTCCGGGAGAGTGTTTTCTGACCAGTTCCAGAATGTATTCCCTGAAAATCTATCAGACATGATGACCACGGTAAGCTTAAAGAACCACCCCATATTCACCCAACGACGCTTGTTGCCGTCGCCACTCCGCTATTCAAAATGTCTTATTTCCAGTCTCTATATACATATCCTGTGTATTGATGACAAATTTCTTCGTGGACAGGCTGTCTTTAGGACATAGGACATAAACGGCCCACCCTGTCCACCTCTATATCCTCAACCCCCCCCCCCCCCCCTCCCAACCCCATCCCATCTCCCCTAATGATTCAGAACGAGCCGTCGCGGTACGCTAGATTGTCAAGCAGCTTAACTAAAAGCCTGGTTTGGCTCCGCTGTGCACTTTCCGTTCATTTCACTCTAACCACTCTTTCACTTCTTTATCAACTTTTTTTTTTCTTTTCCCTTGATTTTTCTTCTTTCCTTTTTCAGTCCCCCCCCCCCCCCCTCTCTCTCTCTCTCTCTCTCTGTCTTTCTGTCTGTCTGTCTGTCTGTCTGTCTGTCTCTCTCTCTCTGACATAGACCTATGTCTGTGTTTCGATTTAATTGTCCATCCAACTGCAACAAACTCCATGGGATGTAGAGAATCGAGGGCTCGAGACGTACGTGAACTTCCTGTGCGGAAATAAAACCAAATCTTGTGTGCAAAGCTTCTTAAACCTCTCGGGAGGATTTTCAAACCGTCATGAGGCGGTGTTATGATGATTCTAGCTGACTGCCAGTTTGTTTTACAAGCTAGCATGTAAAAGGTGATAGTTGTGATAACGTCTCTTTCGCACATACCCACTGTAACGTTTATTGAAAAAAAAAAAAACAACAAAAAAAACAGCTAGATGTGAATTGAGGTGCGGATCATTTGGGTGCCTGTCACCGAATAAATGTCGATTTTCAAGTGTAAATTGTGTCACGTGTGAGCAAGGTATATGCCAAGTCGCAGTCTTATTGCAGGGGACTCGGATGTTTGAACCACCAAACATTTTCGTCATTCAATGGTAAATCGTATAGCCCTGCAGAAAGAACAAAGTTGACGTTCTTGTTTTAAACCTTTAAAATGTTTTAATAGTATAACTAAATGAATAACTTTAGTGCAGATTCATGCCACCACAGAAAGATAATGCAAGGTTACGCTAAGTAGCATCCATATTTCTTCAATCTAAGAACTACATGTTCTTTTTATGTCCCACTTTGTGAAAAAAAAAATAACTAGTAAGACGTCAAACAATACAAAATGTTATCAACAAAGAATGCAAAGGGGCATCTTTATTTCTTCAATCTAAAAACTATATGTTTGTAGACGTCCCACTTTCTGAAAGAAACTAGTAAGACATCAAATAATACAAAATACTATTAACAAATAATGCAAAGGGGCATCTTTATTTCTTCAATCTAAAAACTATATGTTCTTTATGTGTCTCACTTTGTAAAAAAAAAAAAACAACAACCTGTTAAAACATAAAATGATACAAAACAGTATCAACAAAAAATGCTTTGAGAAGTGGATCGTGCAGGACACTGCAAGATACTCCATCTCTCCGAGTCGTGACCTGTCCAGCTGAATGTCTGCGTTTCTAGACACAGGGCACAGGATGGGGATGGGGGGCGAAAGGAAGTGGGCGCCAGTCGTCTTTATCAGTCAGTCCTCCTCCACAGCGACATCATCCGCTGTTGACCTCACCCTCAGCTTCCGCTGCGCGCCACCTACCGTCTTAGTCAGTTTAGGAGTCGAACCAATCTTTCTTGGTCGCTTATGCGCTGAAAAAGGCAGAAAACATATTTCTGTGAATGTGCAAGAACAGAATATGAATAGAAGAATAAGCTCTAGCTCTCTCTCTCTCTCTCTCTCTCTCTCTCTCTCTCTCTCTCTCTCTCTCTTATGTTTTAAGTAGTCATACTCCGCCGTATGAAAGTGAAATATAACAAATCATGTCATTTGGACATATAGCTCCAAATATTTGACAGTGTCTGATGTCGAATGAAACATTCCGTTAAAAAAAAAAGAGGTTAAGTCCAAGACTGATTTGGAAAAATAAAACACGGGGGTCTGGTGACATCAACCTGAATTATTTTCACCACCAGATCCCATTCTTTCTCTGATATCGCAACTGTAAATCTATTAATATGTGTGGGGCGGGGTGGGGATGGGATGGGAATGGAAGGGGGGGGGGGGGGGGGGTCGGAAAGACGGAGCAGGTAAGAACTGAAGAAGGTGGGTAAGATGACTTGGTCTGCCTGACTTAGTGGCAGTGTAAACGGAAAGCATGTTAAGAGGGCTCGGAGAAAGGGTAGGACTGCCAGGATTTGCCATGTCAACATCCACGGTAATTAGGGCTTGCCTACCCCTGCTTGATGTCGCCCACCACCCCCGTCTTATCAGATCTGTCACCATCCACTCGCTGAGCCCGCTCACGCGCTGGACCCAAACACTCCCTTTACTTACCCATTAACTCGACGGTCAATTCTAGGCCAGCGTGTATTGTCGCCGGGTTATAGTCACCTTGAAGTGTTCAAACTGATTTGATTTCTTTCGCCTTGAGAGGAAGATTATTAACTTAATTTTGCTTCTTCCGA
>JADBJO010002698.1:65000-75000 GCA_016801955.1 Conus betulinus | reverse complement strand
GATTATTTTATAGGTTGCATGTTGTATTAAGTTGTTGCTCTGTCTCTCTCTCACTCACTCTCTCTCTCTCTGTCTCTCTCTCTCTCTCTCTCTCTGACTGACTGAATCTCTCTCTCTCTCTCTCTCTCTCTCTCTCTCTCTCTCCTCCTTCTCTCTCTGTCTGGCTTACTAGCTGATCTCTCTCTCTCTCTCTCTCTCTCTCTCTCTCTCTCTCTCTCTCTCTCTCCTGTTAGTATCACAGTTCATGGTCTGTCACATCATAATTGCCTGCCAGGCACATCGCATCAACCACATGTCTCATCCCTGAGACACCCCGTCCCAGCTTTAATTTTTTTCAGTGTTTGCTTTGTTTTGCTGATAATACGAATATCGGCTTAACGGCTTCACAAACGTACAACAGCAAACATGGACTTGTCCACACGTAACGACGCTTCCTCAATGACACTGACACGGAAACTGACCTCACTGCTAACAATCAATCAGTCCGACATCCACTGTACATTAACCGTCACTACTGCACGACACAGGGCGACATCCCACGCACCAGCGGCAACGGACCCCTCCTAGACCGCCCCATCACCGTCACCTTACCCGAAAGCAGCAGCGGCAACAACAGCCGCATCTTCGACAACCACACCAGCAACAGCCACGCGGGCATGGAGGATGACAAAGAGCTCCTCCACCAACACCACCCCCACCTCCACCTGAGGGACACCCTCCCCAATGGCTTCATCAACCCGGTTTTCGAAAGCGGGCCGTTGGAGGGTGGCGGGGGGCCGGGCAGCAGCGACAGCAGCGGCACGGAGAACTACGCCAAGCAGAGTGACCGCGAGGACGTGGGCGAGCAGAGCAGCGATGGGGAGCTCTTCAAGAGGAGGACCTTCCCCGGCAGGTTTGGACTTCTGGACGAGGGCAGCAGAGACAGCTGTGCCAGGTGAGGGGTAGGGGATGGGGGTAGGGGTAGGGAGAGATTGTTGTCATTGTCGTGATTGTTAGTAGTATTACCATCATCGTTGTCGTCGTTATGATCATTCAGTTCAGAGTCATCACATTTTCGAACTATATCGTGATGATAACGACGACAACGACGATGGCAACGACAATGATGATGATGATGATGATGATGATGATAATGATGATGATGATGATCCGCTGCTGTAGCTTGCCGTAGTTTGCCATGGTTCACTGCATAACGCCGACCTGCCTACCTGTGACAGCATCACGTCCATGGAGAGTCTGGAGGGCCGGTCACGGTGGAAGGGCTGGGACGTGTTCCGCACCTACAAACGGCAGAACAACGAGGGCCTGGACGACCAGACCATCAGCAGGTTTCGGAAGATCGTCAAGGTACTGTACTGACCCGCGTGTCTGCCTGCCTGCCTGCCTGCCTGCCTGGCTGACTGGCTGACTGACTGGATGACTGACTGGCTGGCTGGCTGACTGACTGCCCGCCTGCCTGTCTGCCTGCATGGCTACTGACTGACTGACTGACTTACTTACTTACTGCCTGACCGGGCTTATATGGCCGAAATGATTGTCAGTGTTGCTTGTCCTTAAGTTTCTAGTGAATGATGCAAATGTTGGCATGCTAGATTTTGAATTTGAAATTTGCTGGAAGAAATCATCCATCATGAAATGGATGATCGAATGATTGAATAAATGTGTGTGTGCGCAAATGTTGGCATGCTAGATTTTGAATTTGAAATTTGCTGGAAGAAATCATCCATCATGAAATGGATGATCGAATGATTGAATAAACGTTCCGTATACACATCTAGCTGGTTGATGTGTATACGGAACATCCTTATCGAAACAGGATTCGACTTTGTGTGGGAGACACAAAAGTTTTCGTCTGTTCATAGTATCTGTAGAAATGTTTCGTAATTCATTAGAAGATGTTTACATACGTGCTTGGAGCGATGCTTTAGAATCTAGTAATAAGTGTTTATTTTACAGGAATTTTAAAACAGAGTTTTGCCGTGAAAAATATATTGAAATGTTGCCTGATGTTTATATATACCCACTAATTCGGTTCCGCTGTGGTAATCATAAACTCATAATCGAAACTGGCAGACGATTTGGAATACCTCATGATGAACGATTTTGTCGGGACTGCGACCAGAATGACCTTGGCGACGAATTTCATTTTGTAATGAAATGCACCAAATATGATGATATTAGAAATAAGTTATATACCAAAACAATTACATGTATAAAGTCCGTATTTAACTATTGTCGTTTGCTCTGTGGTAATAAAAAAAAAAGTGTTATTAAACTTAGCGAAGTTTTTAAAACTTAGTAAAGTGTGTGTAACATTATATCCAGTGTGTTAATTATCGGGAAAATTTTTGGATGTTTGATGTGTTTCGTTTACATTTGTTCATTTTGTTTCAAGTCCTCCATGCCCCAAAAGGGGTCACAGGATTAAATCTTTGAATCTTTGAACCTTTGTGTGTGTGTATGTGTGCATGGGCGAGCATTGCTATCTAATTCTGTTTGCTTGTTGTTATTTTTGCATTTATGTTTACTGTCTTGTTTGTCCGTGTGTCCGTGTGTATTTGTAATCGTTTATTTTGGCTTTGAATCCTTATGGATTGGCGCCCAATTAAAAAAAAAATCTTGTGAAATATCGTGTGTAAACATCGGAATATGAGTGTATATTCCAGTGTATAGTGTCGCATTGTTTTTCTTATTGTTGCTATTTTTGCTGTCTTTATTACTGATTTTTTTCTCTTGTTGATAGTTCTGATTCTGTTACAGTGTGTTTCATCTTCTTCTTATTTCTTCTATTTTTAGCCTCTGCTGCTCTTAATTGCCGCTCCTGTTTCTGTTGTTCTTGACGTTGTCTGCACGTTGATGTCGTTTCCGATTTTCTTCCTCAGGTGTTCGTGGGCATCTTCCTGACTCTCTTCATTCTGCTGACTGTCGTCATCAGCAAGAGCACCCTCCTCCTCATCGCTTCCTCCATCTACCAGAACGCCACCCTGTACTGCGTGGAGTTGCCAGGCGGACGGCAGTTCTCCACGTGTTCCAGGGTCTTCCCTGATAACATCAAAGGCACCGTCTACAAACTGTCTCAAAACGTACAGGTGCGTGAAGAGGGCGGCTTGGGGAGAGGGGGGGGGGGGGGGGGGGGGGGGAGAAAGAAGCAGATGTGCAAGGAGAGGGCCGGAGGAGGCTGGGGAGGGGGGGATGAGGATGTTGATGAGCGAGGTGGAGTCGGTGGTGGATAAGGGTTGGGGACGAAGCCGTATTTTAATGTCCCCGTAAATTACAGAAAATATTTGCGCGTGGGGGTGTGTGCGCGTGTTTGTGAAGTCGTGAAGTGGCGTTCAGTGGCTGCATACTTCTTCCTGCGCTAGCGTTTTGCTGCCTCTGCAATTTATGCTTCAGGAAGCAGGTAATTAACTCGTATGTCTTACTGTCCGGTGTCAGCATATGACTTATGTTCTCATCGTAAATATTATGGGGCAAGCGCACTGTACATGCATTTTGGGGACAAATGTACATGATAAAAGGTATGAATGTATAAAGATTACTGGTGGGTGGTGTCTACAAATCGGGAGGGCCTTGGCTGTACGACTGGCGCCAGCAACGTACGAAAAGATCTGTAGGCGCAGGTACTTTTTGGGTGGAAAGAATGTGTGCTTAAATATACCTTTAATGTACTTCCACAGGTAGCCAAACAGAAACTGCTGCATGGAAAACAGAGGGTTTAGGAGGGAGACCAAAAAGAACAACAACAACAACCAAACAAACAAAAAACAAACATTGTCCGTATAATCTTGAAATTAGTTATCACGTAATTTACAGATAACAGAATGAGTATACAGAACAGAATTGATGTGCGCACGAATGTGGAACATTGCACTAAAGGGCAGGTACGACAGATGATATCTTTGGTGTATTGAATAACACTGGTGTGCATTTGTTAAAAAAGTATCCATCCTGTAGTGAACTTGTAGAAATTATCATCGACACTTGCATTACAGAGTTCAATCTTGCATCTCGCGTTCAGTCGCCTCAGGAAACCAAATATGCATCTCCAAGAAAATTAATGAGCACTTTGCTATGTAGCGTTCATGCGTAGGGTGTTTTGCAGTCCGTCTGTTAACATAGTTATCAACTTTTTAAAAGTTGAAAAAAAAATCACGTGCACTATCAAAATCATGTCTATGTCCACATTTTTCATGTACCACTTTTTTGAGAATTCTCCAAAGTTTGTTGTAAGTGAACAGTAAGAAAAATTTAACTCGACACCCCCAGAATCAACCCTCATAACTCATGTTTCTTGTTTGTGCTTGGTGATGGCAGGTGAGGTGGATGTGGGCCCTGTTCCTGGTGATCGTGGCGCCCTATGTCATGACTTTCGTCAAGTGTAGCTGGAGGGCTTGCTTCAAGACCACACGTACCCCCACTCTCTCCGCCTTTCTAACGGTCAGTGTGCACATTTGGGTGAAAAAAATGCTTATTTTGTAATGCTTATTTTGTCCGTTTCCGTGTTTGTCTGTTCGTCTCTCTTCTTCTTTTTGCTTGTCTGTCTGTCAGTCTGTGAGAGAGAGAGAGAGAGAGAGAGAGAGAGAGAGAGAGAGAGAGAGAGTGTGTGTGTGTGTGTGTGTGTGTGTGTGAAATCTTTGCACAGAAAAAAGGGCTGTCGTCAACAGTAACTGTCAGGATGATATGATTCGGCAACTCGAGTCACAGTATATTTCAGTTTCCGGGGTTATGGCGCGTGCTTTTTTTTTTTTTTTTTTTTTTTTTTTCAAAGTCACCTTATATTGTAGGCATGCTAATGTGTTTAAGAATGCTAGTATCACAAAATTCTCATCTGCAAAATGTAATAATAAATTTTAGGTCGCATGTAAGCTTACAATTAACTTATAATTGGAACTCTAAACAACATAGCACATCTTAAAGAAGCATCGCTAATCTCTGTTTAGAAAATTGAACATTACCAGTAGATGTTTATTCTGTTTACTGTCGTGTTGCAGGTGTTCATTTCAGAAACGCTGAATTCAGTCGGGGGGTGTGCCTGTTTGCTTTCCAAGTGCTACCCTCGCTGGACTCCCTCCGAGGCATGGTGCTGTCTTCAGGGGTGGCCTTCCTCCCCTCCATGCTGAAGATGTTCGACAGGGAGAACGTTGAGGGACGTCCCTGCGTCACGCACCTGGTGGACCTCCTGGCCGTGCTGGTTCAGGCCTCCGCCCTGCTGCTGTGGCCCGTCAGGGACCTCATGCGCGGTGACGTCACCTCACAGACCTGGGCCGTCCCCGTCTCCTTGCTGCTCATCTCTTTCGGCTACTGGGAAAACTACGTCAACAAGTACACCGTCTTGGGGCGTCTGGGCCGCAAACTCCGCGAGCTGAAGAAGAACACCCGGCGCATGCGCGTGAAGATCTACATCGGGGTCAGCTTGTGGAAGATCGTGCTGACGCTGGCCTTGATGATGACCATCGTCAGCGACCTTCACCTTCGGTGTCTGGAGGTGCTGTACTTCACCGGGGACGACGGTGTGCCCGGGTGTCCCCACTTCAACGACCCGTACGGTGGGCCAACGTGGAGGCGCAGGAGTACTTTAACGACGCCTTCTGGGTCATGCTCGTGCAGCTCGCGGCCTGTCTTCTCTGCTACAGCTTTGCCAAGACCGCTTGTAAAGTTCTGCTCCAGGTCAGGCCATGTCTGCAGTAAACTGGACACACACAAGCGAATGTACATTAAAACAGAAAAAAACGCACATACATTTAGAATTACATTATATGTTATCTGAATTTCACACACACAACACACGCACACACACGCACGCACGCACGCACGCACGCACGCACGCACGCACGCACGCACACACACACACACACACACACACACACACACACACACACACACACACACAAAACGCGAGTGCAAGCATGTGCGCACGGTAGGGAATCGTGTAATATGCTTTTGGAATTGTACTACCATGCCTATCTGTGACTATCATTTACAGTCTTAGTATGGCCTGTGTAGTCTGCAGGGATATGCAAAATATGGCTTCAGTACAAATTACAATACAGTGTAAACAGTACAATGACAAGCCTTAAACTGAAACGAAAACCCAATACCCGAAAAATTACCTGTATTGTTACATACCAGGAAACACGTAAACTTTCTTTAACATAACTCAACACATCTTTGTATCGTGCTTCGTATTGTGTATGAAGTATGCGTTGTGTACACTTCGCTTCGTGTAGTCTTTTGCCTTATCTTCAAACACAAACACAGTGTTCTGTCTTGATTATATATCATTCGAGATGCATTCTGCTGCCCTTAGATGCAAAATAGTCGGGTATGAAATTAAGTGAAGATTCTCTTCTTTTTTGTGAGTGCACATTCGTTACGCTTTCCTGTCCAGAGGTGTCTTAAAGAAACAACCTTTTTAACTCGATCTGTGACGACTTTCGTCAACAGTTTCTCATACCGCCAAGTTTGTACATGTACAGTTTCGGGTTTTGCTTTTCTTTAGCACACCATCTATGGAAACAGCCCTGGGATTAGTCGAGAGTCTTCGCGGAATTTTCAGTCATGCCTTGTAATGACCACCCCAGCGTAACACAGTGAAGGCTGCTGCCGAGTAGTCGGAACATTGTTTTTCGATGCTGTTTCTTTGCCAAAAGAGTGATCGTGCTTTTTTATGTGAAAGCCTGGGGGGGGGGGGGGGGGGGGGGGGGGGGGATCCAGCTATTCTTGTCAGCCGGGACATGTGGGGCGTCGCTAATTAGAACGACCCGCAGTTATAGATGCAAGGCCTTTAAGTGCACAAGTATGAGGTCAAATAAATTGAAAATTAATGCACTGGCGCGTTCTTTGTAATATCAAAATCCATGAAAACCTTACAAAACACGTCAAAATGGGCGGATGTTGTGTGTGTGTGTGTGTGTGTGTGTGTGTGTGTGTTGGTCAAATAAAAGTCCAATCGAGAGATTTTATTTCTGTACGCGCATCAGTTTTCTTCCTGTTCGAGACGGAGTGGGTGAGCGACATCAGACAGTGTTTATGCTACGTACCCCGTTATTTATGATTAGACCCCTGTGACTGATATCAACTGCAAGTGAAGACTAGCGTTTGTCTCTGTACGTCATTGTCCCATGACTTTCCCAACACGGTCCCCGGTCTTTGAACAACCCGTCCTTCAGCGCCTTAGGGCTAAAAAAGCAAATCGTTCCATCGACAGACGCTTACGTTCTACGACTGAGTGCCTATTTAGCTAGGCTGCTTACAGGGCTGAGTCTACAGACTGTTACGTGTTTTAATCTCATAGGTGCCAAATATAACCTTGATTTTTTCACTGTCCCTCACACCGTGCTGTCTTTTTGCCGGTATCGGCGGAAGTGTTACACTGGCAGGTCCCCTGTAGTCTGGTGTGGTTATCCACATCTGCCGCAACGTCTGACGTTGGTGTGAAGGTTAAACGACAAAAGTAATGTAACCTATCTCATAGTAGTAGATCGTAGGGGGAACTGTGACGGATATTTGGGCAGTGAGGAATCTATCCAGCTCTCTGTCCTCAACCATGCGTAAAAGAATAGGGTTTTAATAGTCCGTGCATTCGTTCAGGTTCACTGTGCTAGCACGCCCACGTTGTGCTATGCCCTATATCACTGTCCTGGAGAGGAGGTCATGACAAGATACTAACTGTGCTAGGCATACTGACAACAAAAACAATCAGTTCATAAGGTGACTGTGTTACTATGTTAACGAAAGCTTATGTTAGCTCTGCAACATCGGAGAACTCGTGGGAAAAAGTTTAGATAAAGTGTCTCTTTTTATGAACATATAATTAAGTTTAAGAATTTTGTTCCCACAATTGCTTGAATGTTTTAACACTCTTCCCAGTTAAACAGCAAGTAGAAAGAAACTCTTATGGAGAGTTTGACTGCTAGTGTTTGGCGAAGATGTTCCGCTCAGAGAAGTGTTTCGGTCCTGAACTTCCCACACTCTGAAAGGGGCCGGGCAACATCCAGGTCACGACTCCTAAATGCCCGTCTGCAGTCATAGCAAAACTTACTAACGAAACATATCTTCTGAAACGAATTGTTACTTTACAATTTTCTTCCTGCTGTTGTTATTGTTGTTGTTTTATTGTTGTTATTGTTATTGCTAATCTGCCCCCCCCCTCACCCACTCTTCCCCCATTGCCCAATCCTCCCCGCTCATGCAAGACACACTTTGTCAAGTTATGTTCAATAAATATATTGTATGCCTTGTTTTTATGAGCCTATCGTGACATACCACCTTTTAAAATAATATTATTTGTCTTGCCATGTCTTTCCGAGATGCTGAAAAAAAAAATTGACAAAAGAAAAGAAACTCAGCGTGAGCTGACCATGTTGCTATGCCATTCTACCCCTCGTTCGAGTCCAGATGAAGTGAGCAAACAACATACACTGTACACACACCAGTATACAAATATTGCCACGTTGCTCATGCAGGTGGGCAGTTTCGCTCTGCCTCTCACCATCGCCACCCCCATCCTGCTGGGTGCCTTCATCAGCGAGTGTGAGACTTGGGGAGGCGACAGTAGCAACACTACCACCCTGGACAGCTCCAGCAGTCTGGGCCTGCCTTCTTACCTGTTCTGGACGTGCGAGGTGGGGGGCGTGGGTCAGAACTACCTGTCCACCCTGCTGACCGAGTACTATCTGCCCGCCGCCATCCTGTGGTGGCTGTCCTTCATCTGGGTCACTGCCCACATCTGGTTCCCCAGTGTGGAGAGGCTGGTCCAGACGGAGAGGTAAGACAGAAGGGCGGTGTCTGAGTATAGAGTGGGGATGGGGCAGGTGGGGGGGAGGGGAAGGGGAGGGGGGGGGAGCGGACGGAGAAATCCGTTATAGGGTGGATGGATGATGAATGATTTGAAGTCGCTGTTTATTAGACAGGATCTGGTTCCATAGTGTGGAGAGGCTGGTTCAGACGGAGAGGTGAGACACGAGGGCGATGTAGGGCGGATATGAGGCGGAGGGAGGAGGGGGGTGGAGAAATCCGTAATAAGATGGATGGATGAATAAATTTGGAAGTCGCTGTGTATTAGACGGGATCCGGTTCCCAGTGTGGAGAGACAGGTTCAGACGGAGAGGTGAGAGACAGGAGGGTGGTATCTTTGCATAGGGTAGGGACGGGGCGGGGGGGGGGGGGGGGGTTGATGGGGGCGGAGAAATCCGTGATAAGATGTATGGACGAATAATTTGGAGGTCGCTGTTTATTAGACGAGATCTGGCTCCCCAGTGTGGAAAGGCTGGTTAAGACAGAGAGGTGAGACAACAAGGTGGAATCAGACTATAGGGTGGGGATGGCGTGGCGCGGGGATGGGGGGGGGTGCGGGTGCAGAGAAATCCGTTGTAAAATGGATGAATGGATAATTTTAAAGTCACCATTTATTCGACGGGATCGTTAGATCAGACTAATAAATAAGGAACAGGTAGGAATGTGGAATAGAAGAGAAGTCCGGTTGATTGGCTCCTCCGTGTATCTATGAATAGATAGAACAAATGAAAGGATAAAAAAATGGGAAGAATATACACTAGGTTACCGTATGTCAAAGACCGCATGGGAGATTTCTTGTCAAGAGAGATGTGACGGATGGTGTGGGAAGGGGACGCGTGTGAGGGGGTGGCCGGGGTGAGGTATTAGGTTGAGGATGGTTTGCTTGATGTACGTTAGGATAGGTTTTATGAACAAGGGATGCAGACCGGCGTGGTTTGGCGGATGTACGTAAGGATTTGGGTAATGAATAGTGAATACAGACCAGTGTATTACATTTTCACCGTCATTAGTTTATTGCTACGAAGAGCCCACTGCAAAAGAAGGTTTGGAAATGGGAGGTTGTCATTGGGTACACAGAAAGAATGAGGGACGTGGCTCAACAGAGGTGGGGAGGGGGGTAAAAAAAAGCAAAAACAACATAATGTGCTTTTCACCCAGGCTTTTTTGCTTTATGTAGAGGCTTCTTTTTGTTTTTTTGTTTTGT
>JADBJO010002698.1:50000-57500 GCA_016801955.1 Conus betulinus | reverse complement strand
GGCCCAGAAGATGCTGACGCCCGCCGTAAGCAGATCCAGGCCGACAACACCTTCATCCTCACCCTGGACGGCGACGTGGACTTCCAGCCGTCCCGCCGTGCAGCTGCTGGTGGACAGGATGAAGAAGAACGACAAGGTCGGCGCCGCCTGCGGCCGTATCCACCCCGTGGGAACGGGTCAGTCACTGTGGCCGCTGCTGCAACTTCACTACTTCACTGCCGGCGATCTCCCCCCCCCCCCCCCCCCACACACACACACCCAACCACACACACACTTAGTATGATTATTTAAAGTGTAATTCTCTCTTGACTTCAAGACCGTTTGGGCGTCACAGAAGACTTAACAACCACCTTCCTCCACTCTTCACGGTTCTCACACGCTCGAAGGCAGTTGCAGGTGTGAGGCCAGTCCATACACTGATGTTGTCCTCCCATCTCTCTCTCTCTCTCTCTCTCTCTCTCTCTCTCTCTCTCTCTCTCTCTCTCTCTCTCTCTCTCTCTCTCCTCCCTCTGCCTCCTCGCATTGTTCCATGGGTTTTGGGCAAGTCCTGCTGATCTTGATACATGATCATACCATCTCCATACCAACGGTCTTCAAGACTCCGGGATAGGTGATTCTCTTGACTGCGCGCATGACACATATCACAAACGTGTCCAGTGTTCCTTTTTTTTCAGATTAGCATACGCACTGCATACACATATAGCGCGTCATGGTGCACAGGATACAGTTTCAGAGGCAGAGGGCAAGTCTTGAAGAAAAAAAAAAATCGGTTCGCAGTAAAGGGTAAAGGTACATATCCTTATCGCAGAGGCTGAGCAGTTTACTAAACGGCGCCAGTGAATGTCTTGAATAACAGAATGAAGTCACATGTGTTTTGTATGTGGAAAGAGCAGCAAAAGTACAGAGTCGACTTAGGAGGTTAGCGATGACGATGTGGAACACATTATTTTGATTTGCTGACCATTTTATCATGGAGAAAAATGGAATATTGACCAGTGCCACGACACACATTGTGCCTGTTAACATTTTAATTCGTTCGGCGTGCGACGATTTGGAAGAGGTAGATTTAGGAATAGTTTTAACCTTTACATTAATAAACTTTTAACTAAGGACAGAGGGGAATGTGCATGCCATTGCCATCCCTTTCTACCTGTTGTTGTGTTTCTGTTGATATATAGGGTGCTCATGATTAAGCACGTGAAAATTAGGATTTAAGTTACATTTTCAAGTGAAAACGTGCTGTTGGTTGCTAGTTTAAACTTTGCATGGAGGCACAAAGAACGGTGCTTGCGACAGGTCATTCTATTGGGGAAAAAATGGCTGTTGTTGTAGGTGTAGAGAATGGGAATGTGTCAGTCTGTGGGTTGGGGGAAGAGGAGGCCGGTGAGTGACTGTGTCTTATATTTCATCAATGCCGTTCGCTGCTATTGTTGCTATTGATCATCAGTGATGTCAGTGATTACAGCTGCAGCGATAATGACACGAACAATTATTCGTCAACGGGAAGTTTTAGAAATGATCTTTTATTTTTGCCTCTTGTAATCCAATTTTCTGCAACTAATATTTAACAGGACTACATCATATGAGTTTAAAATACAGTCTCCTTTGGGTTCTGTAGGTCCTATGGTGTGGTACCAGAAGTTCGAATACGCCGTCTCCCATTGGCTGCAGAAAGCAACGGAGCACATGATTGGCTGCGTGCTGTGCAGCCCCGGATGTTTCTCTCTGTTCAGAGCGTCCTCCCTGATGGACGACAATGTGATGAGGAATACGCCACCCTGTCCACGCAGGCCAAACACTACGTGCAGTACGATCAGGGTCAGTGATGGGTTTTCAGAGATCATTGTAGAGATTAAAATTGTATATATCTATGTATGCATGTATGTATGTACATTTGTGTGTGTGTGTGTGTGTGTGTGTGTGTGTGTGTGTGTGTGTGTGTGTGCGTGCGTGCGTGTGTGTGTGTGTGTGTGTGTGTGTGTGTGTGTGTGTGTATGTGTGTGTGTGTGTGTGTGAATTACTTAGGCCCTTCGTTCCCATCGGAGCATAGGCAAACGCTCTCTCTCTCTCTCTCTCTCTCTCTCTCTCTCTCTCTCTCTCTCTCTCTCTCTCTCCACTTTTCACTCGTTCTCCTTCATCCCCTTCTCCTTTTTTTTTTCTTCTTTCCTATCCCATCGGTTTCCCATTTCTGACTTTCATTTCTCTCTATTTCAAATTTGTCCGTTCATTTTTAGAACAATGTTTGATGTTGATACGTGTTGCACGTGCAGGAGAGGATCGCTGGCTGTGCACATTGTTACTCCAGCAGGGCTACCGCGTGGAGTACTGCGCCGCTGCTGACGCCCTGACCTATGTCCCGGAAGGATTTGAAGAGTTCTTCAACCAGCGGAGAAGATGGTCGCCGTCCACCATGGCCAACATCATGGACCTTCTTCAGGTGGGGTAGAAGATGTGGGCGACTGACCCTGCTTCAGTGGCGGAGGATGAGGGGGGGTCGGGTAATGGACATGCTTATGGTGGTGTGGAGGGAGTGGCATAACCGATCTGCTTCAAGTGGGGAGGAGGAAATGCGGTAATGAACCTGTTTCGGAGATAATTTGGTGACTGACCTTGAGGTGAGGAAAAAGGGTTGGGTGGTGGACCCACTTCTGATGGAAAGGAGGCAGTTGGGTAATGGGCCTTCTTGAGGTGAGGGGAGAAAGGGGTGGGATGATGGACCTGTCTCAGGTGGAGTGGACTGAGTGGGGTAATGGGCCTTCTTGAGGTGAGGGGAGATAGGGATGGGGTGGTGGACCTGTCTCAGGTAGAGGGGAGGTTGTTAGGTGATTGGGCCCGCCTGAAATGGAGAGGAGGGAACGGGGGGGTAACGGGCTTGCTTCGGGCGGAGAGAAGAGAATGGCATAATGGAGCCTACTTAGGTGGGACGGAGGGAGTGGGATGAAGGATCTGCTTTAAGTGGGCAGGAGGGAGTGGGGGAGTTTCTTTAGGCCGGGAGGAGAGAGTGGGGTAATGAAACTGTTCCAAGCGGGGTGGAATCAGTAGGGTTGTAGAGCTGCTCGAGGTGGAGTGGATAAAGCGGGTGATAGACCTGTTTCAGGTGAGATGAATGGAGGGAGATAAATAGGACCTGTTTCAGATGGGGAGGAGGGGGGTAAATTAATAGAACCTACATTAGATGGGAGGAATGAATTGGGTATGGACTTACTTTAGATGGGGAAGAGGGGATAGTATAATGGAAACGTTTCAGGTGGAGAGGAGGGACTGGAGGAATAGACCTGCTTTAGGTGGGGTGGATGCAGCCGACTCAGATGGGGAGAAGAGAGGGAGTTAACGTATCTACCTCAGGTGAGGAGAAGGGAATGGTGTAATGGACGTTCTTTAAGTGGGGAGAAGACAGTGATATAGTAGGACCTGCTTCAGGTGGGGAGGATGGAGCGGGGGTAATAGACCTTTCCAGGTTGGGAGGAGCGGTGGGGGGTTATGGACCTGCTCAGATGGGGCAGTGTCAGACTGACATGAACCTCAATAGGTTCGTGTGCATTATTTTCTGAATGTTTCTTGGTCATACAATGATCTCTCACTCTGCCCTTTAAAGCCCTGTTCTCGTTGTGATCTTGGTGTCAGTGTCCTCCTTGGTAGCTGTGCAGTGAATTCATTTTAAGTCTTCGGCTTGGGGAATGAGAAGAGTTTCGCGGCACAAACATGCTGGCAGTCTCTGTACCACAAGGGTATGGCCACGCAGTTGAGCAGCTAGCAGTGGTGGCAGTGTTCTGAATATGTTAATACTGAACGTTCACCGCCTAACACGGCTGAAGTTGCTCATCAGATATGCAAAGTCTCTTCCAGTAAACGTCCTTGACGATCATAGTCACTGCTTCCTTCTCACAGCTCGTGGCGTACTGCGACACATCGACCAAGGGTGTGTCAGGCGGATGTATGGAGGAGAGAAAGGGGGGTCGTCGGAATATGCATGAGAGTAATGCCCATGAACAAAGACACGTTTCTTTTTCATCAAGTGTCCTTGAGATTTCCAGAGCTGGCGGATGATGGATGTTGGGAGGAGGGAAAGGGGTCGGAATATACATGAGAACAAAAGGCACGCCTGTTTTTTTTTTTTTTTATCGAATGCCCATTGCGACTTGCAGAGCTGGCGGATGATGATCAAGATCAACGAGAACATGTCGGTGCTGTACATGGCCTATCAGCTGCTGCTGTTTCTGTCCTCCATGCTGACGCCCGGCACTATCTTCCTGCTGATCGTGGGCGCCCTCAACACCGCCTTCCAGCAGATCGACCTCATGCAGGCCCTCTTCATCAACCTCGCCCCCGTCGTCCTCTTCCTCGTCGTCGTCTGCCTCACCGCCAGGTCCAAGATACAGGTGAGGGCTGTTGGTTTGCCCGTGTGGCTGCCTGAGCTGGATTGGAGAAACGTAACAGAAAGGGGCTAAAACACACACAAAAAACAACTCAAGTGGAGGACTCCTAATTGATGTGTGAGTGGGGGAGAGGGGGCAGAGTATGAACGAAGGAAAGAAAACATGAGCGAATGATTCAACGAAAATCAAATAAGACAGAATGGAAAAAAAGGGATGAGAGACTGAATGAAAAGTGGGTGAGAAAGGAGAAAGGAGAGATGAATGAATGTAAAAAAAAAATTGGGAAGGAGGAAACAACAACAAACAACAAAAAATGAGTGAATACAGAAAGTAAGGCAGTATGAAAAGAAGAAAGAAGACATACAAGTAAGAAAAATCTGAAGATGTACAGAACAGGCTGGCAAAAATGAGAAAGAAAGAAAAAAAGAAGATAATTCAATTCAATACGTGTTGCTTATTGAAGAGAACAATGAATGGAAGACATACATTCAAACAAAAGGGGGAAAAAGCAATAAAACTGGATCGCTAAGAAAACGTGGACACCCAGTCATGGCGCTCCACGGCGAGGTTGATTATTTAGCATTTGAAGCCATATGATTAAAATAAACATTATCTGATGCCGTATTATTCTTTAATGAATCTGCCTAAATTAAGTCAGTCTGTCTGTCCGTCTGTTTGTCTGCCTGTCTGTCAGTCAGTCAGTCTGCCTGCCTGTCAGTCTGTCTCTCTGTCTGTCTCACTCTCTCTCTCTGCCTGCACGTGCGAGCGCGCGCGCGCTTGTATATGTATGAGAGAGAGAGAGAGAGAGAGAGAGAGAGGGAGGGAGGGAGAGAGAAAGAGAGAGAGAGAGAGAGAGAGAGAGAGAGAGAGAGAGAGAGAGAGAGAGAGAGAGAGAGGTGTGTGTGTGTTGTATGTGTGTGTGTTTTAGTGTTGCATTTTACAATCTGATTTTGGGTCTTCAAATCTTTGTCGCATTCTGTAAACTGTTTGGGCAATTCTTTATCCCACTGTGTATACTGGACAACCAAATCTATATTTAGAACAAAACTGCAGCGTTATCAATTTCTGCACTGTGAACAGTCGCGCTGGACAACCGAACATGCTTTACATGACCCAAAACCCGTATATGTTGACCAGCCAGTTGTACTTTAACCTCTGCAATGTGGCTCTGTCAGCTGGGCCTGGCGGGGATCCTGTCCATCGGCTACGCCCTGCTGATGATGGTGGTGATCGTGGGCCTCATCCTGGAGAGATGAAGAAGGACGGCATCTGCGCACCCACCACCATCTTCATGATGTTCGTGGTCGGAGTCTTCGTGGTGTCGGCCGTCATGCACCCGATGGAGTTCTACTGCCTGTTCCACGGGGTGCTGTACCTGATGGCCATCCCAGCCATGTCCATGCTGCTGCTATCATCATCTACTCTGTCTGCAACCTCAACGTCGTCTCCTGGGGAACTCGTGAGGTCAGTCAGGAGATGTGTTAGGACACAGGCGCCATGTGTCGTATTACTGTGTGTCTGTAGATTTTCCAACTGAAATGTGCACACTTGTACGTGCACACAGACGCATATACACAGACACACAGACGCACAGCACACACTGATAGACACAGACACGCAAACAGACCACACACACGCGCGCACAGAACACACACACACACACACACGCATGCAAACACGCATACACCACACACGCGCACACACACGCACACACTCACACACACGTCTATACACACATACGCACACACAAATTCACAATTACTTACGCACGCTACTCAGACACAGACACAGATTGCACAATACACATACTCCCATACGCAGCTAACGCACTCACGAAAAGACAAGCTTGCGGACACTCACTACGTCACGTACGCACACATTTCACAATTACGTCCACTCTCACAGTTGCACAATACAATCATAGCTAACACTACACGTTCTACGAAAGGTGGGTCCGATGGATACCAAACCGGGGGAAACGGGAGAATCCCAGGTGTGTGGTTCGAATCTTGCTCGAAGCGCTTTCTTTCATACTTTCCTCCCTTGCGTTTGATTCAATGTAAAAGGTCCTATGATCAACATACCGACAGCGCATGAAAATAAACAAACCGCACAGCAACAAAGGAAGCTGATTGTGTCAAAAATGTTATTCAAAAATCAGCTCTGATAAGTAAATAAAAATAATATAGGTGGCTGGAACCTCCAACAACAGTGTGAAGAAGAACATCTTTAATTTCGTGCACAGAAATCTGTTGTAACAGTGCAGTTATACTGTATAAAACAGTATTCCTTACGAGGCCATAAATAAAATCGCCTTATCAAAACGTTCATCACAATAAAAACGCCTTATCAGAACGTTCATCACAATCAGCCTTGAGTGTCTCTTCGTTAACCACCCTCGTCATGATAACATCATTTCAGAATCTCACGCCAGCACCTCCAGCCGAAGCAGAGGCTCGGAAGAAAAGCGCGGGAAAACCCACGCGCTTCCAGCAGATGCTCAACCTCTTCATGGTGGGGCGCTCGGAGGATGTTCGGGCCCAGGAGGACAGCGATTATGGGTTTTCCTGCGGCAATCTCTTCCGGTGCATCTGCTGCCCGCGTCCCGCCGAGGACACGACGTCTCTGAAGATGGCGGCCGTCTTGGAGAAGCTGGACCAGCTAGAAAAGAGCTTGGCGGGAACGAACGATGGCGCCGCCGGAAGTGTGGCTGGGGGGTCTCGTCTGCCTTCTTTGACTGAAGAGCCGGAGACTACGAAAATGTAATTCATCAATGAATTCGTTGATTCGTGTGTCTATTCACTTATTTTTGTGTTATTTATTTGTTGTAAACGTCATCTGTCAATGAATTGTTTATTCATGCATTTATTCATTTACTTATTTGCATGTTTATGCATTTATTGTCGGTAAGTAAATTGTAAACGCTAGGGTTTATTGTAAGCTGCTCTTGGACGATGTTAAATATTTTTCCTTTGACAATACATTTTCAGTCTGTGATCGCTGGTATGGTTTGTATTTGCTGCTGCTACAATCTCTGTGTGTAACCAGATGTGCGTCAGTTCACACACACACACACACACACACACACACACACACACACACACACACACACACACAGAATGAC
>JADBJO010002698.1:22500-45000 GCA_016801955.1 Conus betulinus | reverse complement strand
CCTCGCCTCTTCCTCTCTCCTCCTCTCTCTCTCTCATTCTCTCTCTCTCCCTCTCTCTCTCTCTTCTCTCTCTCCTCCCCTCTCTCTCTCAATCTCTCCTCTCTCTCTCCTCCCTCCCCTCCTCTCTCTCTCCTCCGTCTCCTCTCTCTCTCCCTCTCTCTCTCTCCTCTCCTCTCTCCCCTCTCCCTCTCACCTCTCTCCTCCTTCTGTCTCTCTCCTCTCCTGCTCTCTCTCTCTCTCTCTCTCTCTCTCCTCTCCCTCTCCGTCTCTCCCCTCTCCCTCTCTCCTCTCCATCTCTTCATCTCCTGATCTCTCTCTCTCCTCTCTCCTCTCTCTCATCTCTCTCTCTCTCTCCTCTCTCTCTTCTGCCCTCTCTCCTCACTCTCCTCTCTCCCTCTCTCTCTCTCTGCTCCCTCTCCCCTCTCTCCCCCCTACTCTCTCGCCTCTGCCCTCTCATCTCTCTCCCTTCTCTCCTTCTCCTCTCTTCTCTCTCTTCTCTCTCTCTCTCTCTTCCGTCCTCTCTCTCCCTCATCTCACTCTCACCTCTCCTCTCTCCTCTCTCCCTCTCCTCTCTCCTCTCTCTCCTCTCCGCTCTCCTCTCTCTCTCTCTCTCTCTCTCTCTCCTCTCTCTCTCTCTTCCCTCCTTCGCGCGCCCTGCGCTCTCTCCCCCCCTCCCTCTCTCTCTCATTTCTCTCTTCTTCTTTCCTCTTCTTCTCCTCTTTCTTCTTCTCTCTCTCTTCTTCTTCTCTCTCTCTTCTCTCCTCTCTCTCCTCTCTCTCTCTCTCTCTCTCTTCCTCTTCTCTCTCTTCTCTCTCTCTCTCCTCTCTCTCTCTCTGTCTGTCTCTCCCCTTCTTTTCCTCTTCCTCTCTTTCTCTTCCTTTCTCTCGTCTCTCTTTCTTCTTCTTCTTCTCAGGTCTTTCTCTCTTTCTTCTTCTCTGTTCTGTCTTTCTTCTTCTTCTTTCTCTCTCTTACTCTTTCTTCTCTTCTCTCTCTCTCCTCTTCCTCTATTTCTCTCTCTGTCTCTCTGTCTCTCTTGTTCCTCTCTCTCTCTCTGTCTCTCTCTCTCTTCTCTCTCACTCACCTGCACACAATTCTGTCTCTTTCTCTTACTCCTACACAATCTCTCTCTCTCTCTCTGTCTCTCTGTCCTCTCTCTCTCTCTCTCTCTTCTCTGTGGTCTTGGTCCCTCTCTCTCTCTCTCTCCTCTCTCTCTTCTCCCTCTTTCTTCTCTCTTCTCTTCTCTCCCTCTCTCTCTCTCTCTCTCTCTCCCGTTCTTGTCCTCTCTCTCTCTCTCTCTCGTTATAGTTTATTGTCGATGTCCCCCTCACCCTTGTCACCCGTCATCCTCCTTCATCTTTCTTTCTTCGATTTTTTTAACGTATTATTGATTTTCAAGTCGATTCAAAACACATACCAACATAATTGTTAATGTTGACAGTAACTTGCAATAATCAACCTGATCTACTGAATCATTCTCATGTGGAAAGTTTTCATTTCCGCCCATCTTTTTCCCCCGTTATTCTGGCTCTCTGTGATCACTTGAGCTAGGCATGCAAATACTTCACCTGTGAACCTGAACACGCACGATTCTCCACGTTGCAGGACGGAACAGCCTGAATGTGCCCAAGAGGAAGTTCACGTGGGCCTCCAGCGCCGACACGGCCAGTGTGCTGATGAGGCGTTTCAGATCTCAGCCTGCCCAGAGACGCCAGCCGACCCACCTCCCGGAGCAGCTTCGGCGGGCACCGCTCCTCCCTTAACATCCTCAGCGAGGTGAAGGAGGTGGTCACGCCCCAGACCTCCCCGACCGGGCTGTACGAAAGGATCGAGATGCAGGACGTGCTCAGGGTGGGCGAGGACAAGGCTGGGGAGGGCGACAGCAGCAAGGGTCTGGAAGACTCCGAGGCCAACTCGGAAACGGCCAGTTTCAGAGAGGACGAGGTGGTGTCTCTCCCGCCGTCTACAGCCACGACTGTGCTTTCCGACAGGGAGAGTCAGATCTTCAGCTACAACGTCACCTCCACCCCCACCACCAGGCCGAAGTGCATGCGGCCAAAGGTTCTGAGGAGGAGGAGGAGGAGGTCCGGGACGCCAGTTTCAGCATGGACTCTCCCGGACAGCTGATCAGGGCTGCGGACTCGGTGGGACTGAAGGGCAGTGAGGAGAAGACAGAGCAAGCTTCGGTGACCACGGCTTTCTGACAGGGTGTCACGTGCAGTGTCTTGATCTGGACGAGCTTTTCGAGGACATTGACTCTTCCTCTGGCTTCCGTGGTCGGCTGAGCTGTAAACGACATGGTCTGACTGGGTTGTAATGAACTATGCATAAACGTCGCATGTTGTGTTCGCATGCTCTGTATTTCATCATCATTAACGTTGAGGATTACTGGGCAAATTGAATGAGGAACTCGGCAACACTTTTGGTAAATATTTTTTTTAACTGTACGCACGCACACGCACGCATGCACCAATCCATACACACACACACACACACACACACACACACACACACACACACACACACACACACACACACACACACACACACACACACACACACAAAATCCCATGAACAGTCGACCAATTTCGTTCTTCAGTCTACCTTTTCCTGTACACCCACATTCAAAAGTTTGCATAGTCATAGAACTTATGTGACAGTATGAGAAAAGAATAGTAGACGCTTCATTAAATTGCATAAAAGTCTAACCTAGGTCTACTTCTGCTTGTCATCGTGTGTTGTTTTTCCAAGATTTATTTCGCACGTTACCTCATCGGAGACAGCATCATTCAAATAAACAACCAATCGCAATGGTCGTCTGATTTCTCAAGAGACCATTGATCAACATGAACACACGGTATGACCTGAAGAATGGGCGATTATTCTCTCATCTGCCACACACATTATACAGAGTGCTTGAGAAAGAGAGCCACACACATTATACAGTGCTTGAGAGAGAGAGAAGGGGGGGGGGGGAGGAGGGGAGAGTATCCTTGCCGTTCATCATGCCGGAGGTTGAAATAAAAGAGACAGAAATTAGGGTCATGGACATCCCCTAGGAGTCTAATATTATTCATCCTGGTTCAGGGAACTGGACTGTCGCCTCTCACAGACAAGTGACAGTCGGTAAGCGGTAAAGACGGCTTCCCGATGCGTAGGGTTACTTTGTTTTGTAACTCTACGAGTTCTCTTGTTTATTGACGTATATTGTATTGTTTCTAATGGTGAACGTGTGCGCACCAGTGTGTGTTGTGTGTTGGGGGGGGGGGGGGGGGGGGGGGGGGGGGGGGGGGGGGGGTAGGTAGGAGGTATGTTCAAGGATAGTGTAAAGCACAGCTCACAGCAGTCTTGGAGAACGGAGTGCGCTTGTTTTGTGTTATTGATTTTGTTTCATTTCTTTAAAGAAACATAACGCTTTCATGGAATAACCGATCTACTTACCTTTTCCTTGATCTATGAAAGTAGCTCCCATTTCCTCTCTCTCTGTCTCTCTGTCTGTCTCTCTCTCTCTGTCTCCCTGTCTGTCTGTCTGTCTGTCTGTCTGTCTCTCTCTCTCTCTCTCTCTCCTCTCTCTCTCTCTCTCCTCTCCTCTCTCCTCTCTCTCCCCCCCCCCCCCCCCCCCCCCCCCCCACACACACACACGTCTATTCACATTTTTTTTTCTGCTAATGTGAACTTTAGCCGTTTGCTGGTTGTTGATTTTTGCCCGTTTTACTTGTCAGAGTACATTTTGTCCATCTTTCGTACAGTGAATCCAGCTGAATAGAACTGAGAGTGGATCAGGGATGTAAGGATGAAACAAAACTGGGTTTCTGGACAATCCTGCTCCCTTCCCTCTCCTTCTGACCCGGTTGTGATTTTTTTCTAAAAGAAAAATCCAAAAGCTTCTGGACGGGTAAAAAATCAAATCATCAAAAACAAAAAATGCACAAAGTAGTTATCAAAAGAAATCTGGTTACTGGTTAAAAAGTTTGGGAACTGGTACCTCTCCCATTCCCCTTTCCTGCTGCTTACCTGATCAATTGTCGTGCAGGGGCGATAATTATGGGAGTGCCTGTGCCCCACCTCCCATCCCCCACGCTCTCGTGCTTGACAAACTGATCCGCCCCTGAAATTATATAGAGTGTCAGCGGTTTTTTGAGCCATCTAATTCCAGCTGATATCACGTGATGTATCACTGTTGATATCTTAATGTGGAAATTATGTGGTTGTTCCCTTGGGAGAATCTTCTGCAGTCGTTTCCAGGTGGCTCTCTGATTTGTACAGATGTTCGAGTGATTGTGCGTTTCTGTCCTTTTCAAATGAACTTTACTCACAGTCAAGCAACTTTGTCTTTCTTGCCGTGTGTACTGAATTCAAGTTTCCTGCTCCATTGTTATCTAGTCATATGCATTCGACAATATTATGCATTAATTTATCATGGCCATATATTACGTACATATATGCACGCCCGCTTGTACATGCATAGAGATGTCATTCATGTACTCTAGTTCATCTGTAAACTTTTCATAGCCACAGTTATTATTTCTATAATTATCATCGTTCTTGTTAAAATCATTTTTATTACCTACGTAACATCTTCTTCTGTTGCTTCCAATTTCTTGTTCTTTCTCCATTCGTCTCCTCCTCCTCAATTTCTTCCTCTCCTTCCTGCATCCCCCCCCCCCCCTTTATACCCCTTCCTTCCTCCCTACCGTCTGTTCTTTCTTAACGTTCTTCTCCTTCAACTTCTTCCATTTCTTGTGTTCTAAAAAAAAATGGACGAGATTCCTGGCTTGAGCACAGGTAACCAAAAGGTTCTACAAAACGGTGGCATCACTTTTGAAGCGACTGAGACTGGTGAATGCAGAATTCTTAAATCTACTGAAAAAGTAAATCGATTACTCTGATTCCAAATTTTGATGCTTTTAAGATGGAAACAGCGTTTTAGGGTGTTAGAAATAAGCATTCATTGATCTGGATGAAATATTTGACGCACGCTTGTTTGAATACAATACCCCGTATTTTTTCGGGCATCATTTAATCATAAATGACAAAACTGACAGGACTAAGACATCAGTAAAGTAATCTAAGTTTTACAATCGGCAGTCTACAAACTTGTATCAAAGTATCATGCCAACTGCAAAAAATGATAATGTAACGTTATCATCTTTATTATTTTTCTTTTTTTTTTACGCTCTCGTCTTTTACCCCGGATGCCATTCATTATTTTGTTGAATTGCATTCTTTCTCTGCTGTTCCAATGTGACATGCTGCCGCGTCCATGCATGACACTGTTAAGAGTACAGAAAAGGTCTTTCTTAAGTAATGCAATTTAAACTTATTTAATCACATCATTACTCACTCAGTGTATGAATTTTTGTTTCCAGTCAAGCTGGTACAGATGGTATGACATTACAATTGATGCGAACGAGTTTCCTGTCTGCCCAGAAACGCTAAGAAAAAAAATCTGTCATCACACGTGTACCAATACAGTCGGCTCATTGACAGAAAGCATTCAGCCAGTCAACCTTCCCCACAAAAGGTCTATTGTGATATACTGTTTTGAGGCCGGGCAGTTGGTAATCATCGTCATCTTTTCCCGACGACAAAACATGAGAGGAACGTTGTGACAGATGCTCGGTCTAACCAGGGCCATCATCAGTTCTCTGCCTTCGATCATGCACAGCAAAACATAGATGTTAAACCGACTCAGGCCTTGACCCTGTCCCCAGTCCCCAATCCTGGACTTTTTCGGTGTTCTTGGACACCTACCCTCCATTGTACCCTGGAAGAGGGCTTTGGACATGGAATCGTGGAAAGACAGCATGCGTGCTCCTACCAGGCAAGATGGCAGCGTCTCAAGCGAAAACATTGAATAACTCTGTGACAAAATAATTTGTTTTGTATTCAATGTACCAGAAGCAGGAAACCTTTATGAACGATTATATCTTATATGCTGGAGTTTTTCGCTCGAGATCACATAAACAGTGCATCTCTTAACAAATACCATGATGATACACCACCGCACGGCAGGTAGTGGAAGCATTCACACAGAGTGGTGAATGAGGAGGCTATTCTATCTTCTTGAATGATGAGAGCCTGGGATCATAACGCCAGTGGCTTTTTTCTTCCAAGAATGGTTCACGCTGACAAAACAACGTTGTCATTGCAAAGTTATTCGCAATACGTGTAATTACGGCAATTCAGTTAAAACGCTCGTAACAAAAAGGTGACCAATCTAGATTTGACTAAATCTGCCAACATGGCGATGTGTATGTATGTATGCAATGTGTGTGTGTGTGTGTGTGTGTGTGTGTGTGTGTGTGTGTGTGTGTGTGTGTGTGTGTGTGTGTGTTCAGTTTTGATTTGTTACATTCTATAAACTTTTTTGAAAAATGGAGGAAAGTTTACAGTTGATCTTTTTTAATTACTTTGTTATTTTCTATATTTTAACAGCTTTTATAATTGTGCATTTTATTGACTAATGTATGTATCTACAATAAGAAAATGTTCATCAAGTGGTTATCGCGAAAATATATATTTATGCAAAAAACACAATCGATTTTTATACAATAAAAATACACATGAACTCGACAGATATTTCACGAGGCATTTTTTCTTTTCTTACGCCTCATTTATGTTAAACATTGTGATGCGTCACACGAGTCATATGTGTAGTTCTCTTTCTCTCTCTGTCTCTGTCTGTCTGTCTGTCTGTCTGTCTGTCTGTCTGTCTCTCTCTCTCTCTCTCTCTCTCTCTCTCTCTCTCTCTCTCTCACACTCACACTCACACTCATGCACACTCTCTCACGTTTGTACTCACGCGCGCGTGCACACCCACCCATGCACCCCCCCCCACACACACACACACACACACACGCACACACAAACGAATGACATCACTCCAGGTCCTTTGGATGTTAATCTCGTTCATTTGTACGTTTTCAATCAAGACAACAAATGTTTTGTTTGTGCTGGATGTTTGTACTCTTCTTCTTCCCAAACTATATAAGAAATGACCATCATGATAAATTCTGGACAATTTATATGGACTATATTGCAGAATGTTTTTTTCAACAGATTCCTGATTTTATTTTTCTCTCACAATATCATTGAATATCAGTTTCGCTTTCACCTTTTTCCTCGGTAATAAAAACGACCCTCCCCTCCCTGTTCACCCATCTCGACCTCCCAACAGCCTCCAAAATCAGAGAGACACAGAGAACGCTTGATCAGAACAAGAGAGAACTCAACAAGAAACAGAATACAGGAAATAGTTATGAATTTAACGAGCGCTTTGAGTTAAGCATCCAAAGCTTACTATGGAGTCAAATGAATGTTTCTCTGAAATCTGCCAGGCTGAGGCCATTTCAAATGAAAACGTCATATCAAAATAATCATTAGTATGCAAAATGCAAAATCCAAACAAAAGAAACAGTGACAATCCATTTGAGTTCAAAGTATGTTCAAAGACACTACACTAAAACGCGACTTGCAAATAAACATTTGCCAATATTTCTTTCCAACATGAAAATATCATGTTGGCATACCAGGCATCAACAAAATATTGAACTGATTTAGATACAAAAATACTGTTTGTTTGCTTTCAACAACCACACTGTCAGCGTATGAACGAAAGCAAGCAACCAACGTTATACAACCCACGCGTATTAAACAGATCAGTAACCAAGCAAACAAATAAAGATATCACATTTTCCCATTCTCTGCACTAGCATGAAAACGATTCGATACAAGGGGAAAACAAAGAGGAAGAAAATCAAGTAAAAGAAAGAATGCAGGAAGAAGCTTTGAGGGAGAGCGCGAGAATTGCAAACAATGAAGAAAAACCGACAGGAAAACAACAAACCAATAATCTATTGATATCTATGTTTTCAACGATTTGTTTCATCGGGAATTGTACTGATAGATAGGTAATTATTCTGTAGGGCTGCCTTTTAAAGTCGGTAAAATATAAAAGAAAAAACGACATTTGATTGTATGAAAGTATGCATTCTGCTAGCAAATGTGTGATAAAGAGAAAGCAGGGGAGATATTACGTCCTCCGCATTCCCTCGTTGCGCGTGCACGTGCGCGCACACACACACACACACACACACACACACACACACACCACACACACACACACACATACAAACATGCACGCGCGCACGGGCAAAAAACATTTATGACTGATAAACAAAATGTATTCACGCATAAGTAAGGGAGTGTCTGTGTGTATACGTATCAGTCCACTGATTTGAGTGTATGCTGGTCAACTCGCATTAGCCAATCCAAATGTAAATGTCCGTGTGTGTGCTTACGGAGATGGATTTGGTTTGGTGGATGAGGATGTGTCTACATGTGTGTGAATCTGTGTGCAAGTTATTCTGTGGGGGATGTGTGTGTGTGTGTGTGTGTGTGCGTGCGTGTGTGTGCGTGTCCGCGCGCATGTGTGTGTGTGTGTGTCCGTCCGTCTGTCTGTCTGTCTCCCAGTCTGTGTGTTGTGTGTGTGCTAACCCCAAAGAAAGACCTGGAGAGTTTCTAACACTCAAGCATCAGCCCCACAGATATATTTACACAGGGAGAAATCACACATTAATACAGCCCACAAACAAAGGAAACACCATCCATGTCATAACACTACAGTAAGTGACAGCAAACAAGTTTTGATTATGCACACGACGCAGCCAAAATCAGAACAAATTCATGAGCGGCAGGCAGAAGCTCCAGGAAAGGAAAGGGCCGTGACGATGAGGGAGGCGGGGGTGGGATGGGGGTGAGGCTGGGTAACGGAAAACGCAGCAACAACCATCGACCAACCAGAAAATATAATATAATATAATATAATATATAATATATATAATATAATATAATATAATATAATATATATATATAATATAATATAATAATCTGTGTGTGTGTGTGTGTTTTAAACGATAGGTGGGGAAAATAACAAAAAGTAAACAAGCTCTCCCTAACAGATATGCAGACTTCTGCCAAGGTCGAATGGATCCTGGGGAAAAAAGACCAAGGGACGACGCAGCAGGTACGGATTAAAAGAGTTACTTCCCATGTACTTCATTTAAATAGGATGCGGACAGTACGAACTGGCGACGTTCATGTCAAAGAAAATAGCATTCTATGAACACGCATTGCTTCAAGAACTTTTATCAGTTCCTTAACAGCAACCACACAGTGTTTATGCTTAGTGGAAGATCTGTAATTATCTTGCTTAACTGATACTGGTGATCTGGATCTGTACCAAGGACACTGGCCAAAAATTTTCCTATGATTCGCATTTTATCCTTCCACCAAAAAGTTCTCACAGCTATTGGCTGTTGTGACAATGCACTGTCATAGTTCCACCTTGTCTGGGAAATAGCATGATGGAAGATTTAGCCCGTCCTCCTCCTTCCTCCGCTTTAATATTCTCTGAACTAAATCAGGACCCCTTTTCACCAATGAGTGGACAAACGATCTTCAAGCCAAAAAGATCCGACGACACGAGAGGTTCGAACTCACGACCGTCAGATCCGCTGATAAGCATTCTAATTATTTGAACACGGGCCCCTCCATGCTTCCACTACGTTTGCTTAAAATCGGTTCAGTGGTGATTTGTTATTATCTTATTTTTTAGAGTATTCTGGCAGACAGACAATAAACACAAACCAACAGACACTTGCATTAGCTGTGCTCGCCAGTGAGAAAACCATTGAAAACAAAACCTTCGGAAAGACATTGTCGCCTCTACTTTCAGGTGTTTCACTCTCTGCCATTCGCTTGCATCGCAGTGCATAAACGTTCTTAACTGTTTTAGACAGAAGAAGATCTGAATAAAATACGTTTTTTTTGTTTGTATTTTCCCATAATATTCAATATATGTATGATTTTATCGGCAAAAATTGCATGCAGTACGTATTTACAGAGTAATTATCTGCAAAGATTTGGGGGTCCGGAAAGAAAGAATATGTACCAAACTTTCTTTTAGTTTTTAATGATTGGAAAATAAACACATATCATAACAAATGACGATGCAGGTGCTGCTTTTTATAAATCTACAGCCAGAGAGAGTATGCATTTGTATGTTCTTAGATTATTTTAGTGTTTACAAACCTACAAATCATTCAGCATGTTTGGCTCACACTGCCTCAGGGGCCCTAATGTTCTTAACGTTCACACCTTCTTCAAACGATAGAAGACATAACCATCTCACGAGATTTGGAGGGGCGGGGGGTGGGGGTGGGGTGGGATTCTCTAAGTCCCACACTGAACCGCTAGAATGACAACGAATTCAAACTGGGCAGGGAAATGCATTGTCTGTGACTAAAGCCCTGCGGATTCAAATTCGCAACCTGTGACCATAAACTCGGTGTTCTAACCAGTGGGCCAGCCAGGCACCCGAGTATCACAACATAGGTAGATGTGCATAATGGTTACTGCAACAGACTACACTTCAGTTTCATTAGGCGGTTGAATGACCAAGACACACTGTGTAAAGCAGGGAGTGTGGGGACTGGAACTAATGGGGTATTTTTGAGGTGGGGTGGGAGGACAGAGGGCAGGGAGGAGCAGGTAAAAAGGAGGCCAGAGAGGGAGTGGGGGCGGGGATGAGGAAGTAGAAATCTTGTCATCCTACGATTACATGTTTTCTAATATTGCATAAGTCTAAATCCCATTGGTGCTGCAAGTTGTGAACTCACATACATCCACTTTCTCTCATCATTGACAACGAAAAACACTTAATGACCCGAACTCTCCATCGTAATATTTACAATACACAGTTCTGCAATGCAGCACATGCCCTTGCCGTCATCATTTATAACATCCAGAGATGGCAGAAACATACAATTCCGTGTCACCAAACATGTTTTACAGTCTTACAGCCAAACGAAGCTACCAAAATCAATACTTGATATCATCCTCTTACAAATCTTTCCCTATCAAATTCCAAAACATTTCGCATACTTTGTAGAATCATTCTGATTACAAACACAAACCAAGTTACCACAAAACATATTTAAAGGATTCTTTCAACAGCACGGTTTTTGCTTGTGCCAGTATAGGAGTAACAGGCGAAAAATTCATTCTATTTCGATGCAAAACAAAATGTGAAAGAATCCTGAAATTGTTTTGCAGAAATTCGTTTCATGTTCAAATCTGTTATTGTCTCCCACTATCTCCATCTCCTCACTGCTCAAGTACTCCTTGAACGCTTTACAGGGTTCAGAATATTTTGCTATTATGAACGTGTCAAAAATGACATTAAAATACTATTTCATTTGTCCCATGTTTTCATTGCTTGTTCCTTACTGTTCAGCCCCTGCCACATGAAAGGGGTGATGGTTCTGGTGACATCCATATTCAGCATCCTGCAGACTGTCTCATGACAGCAATGAGACGATCCTTGAGTGGACCGATATGTCTTTTCCAGTGAAAAGAATTAACTGTTAAACAAGGAATAAAACAGCGAGGTTTTACACAAGTTAACTCCATGTGGAAAAAAAAAGTAAACGCTTATTACCTACAATGCATTACCAAGTGTTCACTTATGTCTAATGCGCATTTATCAGTTTGCACACAATTAAAGTTTTGTTGTTGTTTTTTTCTTGTTTTCTTCCAATATAATCTGTTTCCAGCCTTGCCTTCTCAATTCTAGATATACTCAATGCCAACACAAACCAAAATAAAATGAAATAAAAGGAACCTGTCCTTAAAAAGAATGGAGAACGAGAAACAATAAAGGAATTAACGACTGAATCCATGAATGAAAAAGCTCTGTGGATCAAAAAGTCTTCCAAAAGGAAGTACAGCACGTGAGCAAATATTGTATCCGTTACAAACCTTTCCACAAAAGAGCTTGCATGCTGCTTGTGAAATAATCTTCCAAAGCACACGTGGACAAAGGGCATGCATCACCCGAAGAAATTAGACATATATTCTTACAAAATCAAACAATGAATACGTAGATATAAAAGAACTACCCTACTTAAAATAATGACCGACAACGATTTTTTTTAAAATACCCAGTTCAGTTACAGGTAGAATATTTGACATCTTTTAGGAATTCAGTATAAAAGGGTAGTAACTGAACTCAATCATCTAACACAAAGAAGAAAATTCAGTTTGTAAGCAGACTGGATAATAGACGGCCTTCTGAATACAAAAAGCACGGTCAGTGATTTGTGTCCAGAGCACAGAAGAAAAAAAAAGAAAAAAAAAAAAAAAACAAGAAGAAAACGCGAAGCCCATGCTGCACCAGTGGCCGAGCTGAAGGCAGGAGTAAAACGTCACAGAACTCTTCACACACTGTGTTGAAGATGGAAAAGTAGAAATGCTGCCTGACTTGAGCCAGGAGGAGGAGGAGGGGTAGGTAGGTAGGGCAAAGCATCCCGGAGCTAGGGCCAACGTGGCATCATTGACCCCAGCCCACCGGCACCCACTGCGGTTCCTTCTCGATCTTGGAGGTCACCCTCAGCAGTTCAGTCATGGCGTCAGTCAGACTGTCGTTCACGATGATGCAGTCGAACAAGTGACCGTAGCGCTCCTCCACTCTCCTGGAAGCTTCGGCCATCTCCTCCAACTCCTCTACCTGAAGCATGGCACATGCACACGAGCATACAAGCAACAATAACAAACAATTCAAAATATTAAGAGTGAAAGACATATTATCAATGAAAAAAACAGATCGTTGGAGAAATGGTATTTTTTTATTGCAGTCTTCAATATCAAAAGTATAAAGGAAACATAACTCTGCGCGTGCAGCATGCATAAACATACCCTGCAAACTGTGGTTTGTGTGAGTTTTAAGCCGGTATTTGTTTACAACCCAGACAGGAAACTTTAAACAACTCGAAATACATCTTTAGTGTATGTTCCAGTTGAGAGACAATTACACCTACACACAGAGAACATCACATTTACCTGTTTTTCTTCGTTCACCATAACTTAAGGCAAGCGGTCTGGTTGGCTCAGCTCAGGAAGAAAAAAAAAAAAAAACGAACAAATAAGTTCGGGAATTTATTGTTCAGGCGGGACATCAAGTCTTCTTAAAGAAGAAAGCTGTACTTATGTTGGAGAATATTACATCTGACGGACGGACGAATTGACCCACGAATGTTCAAGGGATTCGATGCTATCTGAAACTAGCATTGCAGCCTGAGAGCGATACGTTGGGTTGGAGGGCTCCAGACTCACGCTAAAGGGACGGATGGAATCAGCCTCAGTGGCCCTGGCCCTGGCAGGCATGCGACTCTCTTTCAGCTTCTCCAGGGTGGGGGCTTTGATGAAGATGATGTAGGGTTTCAGCTCGTAGGTCCGGAGAAACTTCAAGGCCTGAGAACAGCAATAGTGGCACACCGTCACATGCTGTTACCACGATTTGTACTCAGAGATCGTTGTCATCAACATTGTCATTGTCATCATTGTCATTGTGTTCTAGCTCCAAACTCCTACCAATTGTCTTTTTTTTTTTTCATTTATGCAGATGTCGTCGTGGATTACCGTGTAAGGAGGCGCACTCTTTGCCCTTTTTCTTCTTTTTCTTCCTTTTTTTTTCTTTTTTGTCATTGTCAAAGTGGTAGCAATATTAGTAATGGTGGAAGAAGTAACAGAAGAAGCAGCATAATATATGCAGTAGTAGCAGCACTGGCATCGACTGTGTGTGTGTGTGTGTGTGTGTGTGTGTGTGTGTGTGTGTGTGTGTGTGTTAGTAAGTGAGTGAGTGTGTGCGTGACCTCGTGCATGCATGGTTGTGCATGCTCAAGTACATGAGTGCCCATGGGTATGGGCACATGCACGCGTAGTAGGTATGTGCGTAAGTATGTATATATATATATATATAGGTATGTGTATATATATATATATATATAGATAGAGAGAGAGAGACAGCGACAGACAGACAGAGACAGAGACAGACAGACAGACAGACAGAGGTGCTTATGAGCATGTGGCATTCTTACACTGAGAAAAAGTGATGGGTTCCTTGATTTATCACCTGCAGCGCTGGTTAGGAAATTTGAGCATCACCCTCAGAGACCGAACCAGCAAGTGGATGAAACAAAATAGTGTTCCCCAAGTCATAGCAAACTCAACCGTGGTAGGACCCGATCAGTGCAAAAAAAAAAAGTCAACAAAAATATGAATGGCTCCGCTGGGAATCGAACCCACGACCTCCTCACAGGGAATACGCGACGGCCACTACGCCCTGGTGGCTGGTAGTAAATAACAAACAACAACAACAATGATATCAAAATAAATAATGATAGTGATGAAATAATAATAATGATAATAACAATAATAATAATAATAAAAGTAATAGTAAAAGTAATAGTAAAACAACAACAATAATAAAGATTGATGATGATTACAATAACAACAATAATAAAGACAATAATAAAGACAATAATCATAACAATGACAACAACAACAACAATAATGACGACGATGACGACGATAATATAATAATAATAATAACAATAATAATGAGAATAATAAGAATAGTGTTACATGTATCAGTATCAGTAGTAGTAGTAACAACGATGATAATGATAATGATGATGACTCAAGATCTACTGACAGGCTGACCTGTGTGTGTGGTGCCAGGAGACACACCTTGCCACCTGCTATCACCTCTTTGATGGATTCCAGACTGGTGCCGTACAGGTGACCGCGGTACTCGCCATACTCCACAAATCTGACGACCACCAAAGCATTTTTCCCACTTTCATCATAGGGTATACTCTGTCCGTCTGTCTGTCTGTCTGTCTGTCTGTCTGTCTGTCTGTCTGTCTCTCTCTCTCTCTCTCTCTCTCTCTCTCTCTCTCTCTCTGATGGGTTGGTTTCATTTTCATCGTTCAGTAATTTTTTGCGGTCTAATTCGTGTGCATACATGCGCCTGCATGTGTATACGGAGAGGAAAGGTTAAGTGTAAGGGAATGGATATGAGAGCAAAAGGATAGAATATAACAAGTGATGAAGTCAGAGCTCGTATGTTTGAACACAATCACTTGATTGTTCTTCTTGTTCAGGTCTTTTTTGATTGTTTCTTTGTTTGTTTTGGGGGTGGAGGTCTTCGTTTCTTTCTTTCTTCTTTCTTTCATTTGGATTCAAATTTTGTCTTAATATTCTTTTCCCTGCATCCACTCTTGTTACACTGATCAAGTCAGCAAAAAACAATACAGATTCGAGTTCTCTCTCTCTCTCTCACTTTCTGTGTCTCTGTCTCTGTCTCTGTCGCTCTCTCTCTCTCTGTCTGTCTGTCTGTCTGTCTGTCTGTCTGTCTGTCTGTCTGTCTGTCTGTCTCTCTCTCTCTCTCTCTCTCTCTCTCTCTCCTCTCTCTCTCTCTCTCTCTCTCTCTCTCTCAGGGTAGACAATACGTAACTCGCTGTCAGTTGGAAGTGTTGGTACACGCTCACCTTTGAGAAATGATTCCCTCTTCCATATCATCACGACTCAGGAAGTGATACTCTTTCCCATCTTCTTCAAACTCCTTCCTTTCCCTAGTTGTATCTGAAACAAGTGAACCACAAAGGCTAGTTCGCGTTTCATCCTTTTGGCTTCATTTGTCTGCAGTTTAAGCATTTATTACTGTTATTTGATTTCACAGTATTTGTAACTGCTTGTATCCTCATGCTTTCTAGGGCCATTCGCTTGCTCTTCTTTGAGTCCAATATAGCCAAAGAATCGTAATTTAAACCTGTAATGTGTGTACTCTTCTGCATCCCCTCTTCTCTCTCTGACTCTAACATGTATGCAAGCGCGCACAGACACAAAAACACACACACACACACACACACACACACGCGCGCGCGCGCGCACGCGCGCACGCGCACGCGCACACACACACACACACACACACACAGGGAAAGAGATGGGGGAAAGGGGCTTCCTAGAAGTACATAAGTCACTGAATGAAATCCATCAACATGTGGTCCCAACTCAGATATTCATTTGGGAGTTACCAAGGCGTTTTGGTCGTGAGACAGGACTTTGCCCAATAGAAAAAGGGCTTGGTCAAAATCAACACACACATTACACGCACGCACACACACACCACACACGCACACACACATGCACGCACAAACACACGCACGCACGAGAGAGAGAGAGAGAGAGAGAGAGAGACAAAGAGGACTCACAAGGAATAACTTCCTCAAAGTGCAAAGGGTTACTGGCCCTGAGTCGCCTCTTCAACTCGTTTCTCCCGATTCCAGGGGCACCTGCAACAAAATGAGATACAGATATCATCCATCACACCAACATACACCACCTTAACCGCTCAGTTCAGGTAGGTGTGTGTAACGACATGGTAACAAAAAGGACGAGTTACAGCGCCAGTAAGAGCAAACAATTTGTTAAAAGTATTAATGTTCGTACCAAACATCAACTGGAAGGGATACATTACTTTCCAACCGCCAGCCCCCTTCTCACGTCTGACTCCTGACTCATCCTCACCTGTCCCCCTCGCATCTCCCTACTGCGCCCTGCACAAACATTTCTCACCCCGGTTGCCCAAATTGTCTGGTTTCCATCCACAAAGAACCAAAATACACAGGTCTTCGCAGTCTGTTTGCTGGCTGTTTGTTTCAGATTTTTCTTTCTTTGATTCTACTTCCCCTCCTGGTCTTCGCAAACCCTTCGGACCCTCTTTCCCCGACTTTCCCCACCACTCACCCCTCCCCCCCCCCCCCCCCCCCCCCCTCCCACTCCCCCATCTTGCCCTTTCCAGACCGAAATGACATCGCGCCCATCACTCACCGATTAACACGATGGGACGGAACTGACGTGGTTTGGGGGTGTACAACTCTACCTCGTCATAAGCAGGAATCTCATCAGTGTCGTAGTCAGTAAACACTGCAACAACAGAACCACCATGCATCAATATGTCCAATAATGTCAGGTAAGTCAATGATACAGCAAATCAAAGGGCAGATAATACATTCTACAGTTAGGAATAAACTAATAGATAGTTCGTGACCAACCATAGGTTAAAAAGAAGACACAAAAAGGAGACCTGCTTATTAAATCAATAAAATTATTATCTTATGAAAGCACAAGTTTCAGACAAGGACTCTATATCAAAACACAAAGGCAACCAAACGCTTAGCGGTTGGGCGTCTATCTGAGAAATCATGTCAGCACCCGGTGGATGGACAACAGATTTGTTTTCCCCTGGTTCCCTCGTTATTGTGGACGGCTCTGTACATTATGCTGATGTGTACTATTCCTCCAAAGATTCCTTTTGACTCGTGTACCCCCCCCCCCCCCTCATGTTTTTAAAGAACATAGTGGCATCGACGAGGCGGGGGGGGGGGGGGGGGGGGTGAACAAAGGCTTAAACATATAAAAAAAAAAACTTTCAAACAGTTTCATTCAATAATCTAGGAGAAAGAAGGAAAAAGAAAAAGTCATAAACCTATACAACCTTTTCTCATCTACAAGGCACTCGAGGAACACATACGTCCAATTTGTCTGATCAAATAAGGCACAGAGGTTAAACAGAATTTTTTTTCACATACATCTTCAACTTTATTAGTCTACTAATTGCTATCGACCACTAATTGCTCGCTCTTTTCCCCCTCCTCTAACTCATTCCATGTGACACATCAACAAGTTTTTCATAGGGTAGTATTTTCTGTGAAGTTCCATGTATTTCATTCCTAAACAATGCATATATTTTTCAACCCTGTGTGCACTTATTAAGTTCTCTCAAAAGTGTTTTTGACAGTAGGTTTTATTTTGTTTATTCTACTTCTGCATATACAATTTTAGCCCATGAAATAGTATGTTAAAAAACAACTCGTGTACACTTGGTCATGAACACGTATCTTATCTAATCTGCAAGGTGTTCAAGATCATCTCGGCTCATATGAACAAAAGGTTTTAGGCGGGCAAATGATACGGCATACCACAGCTTCTTCTGTTGCTACAGTTCCCCCCCCCCCCCACCCCCCCCTCCCCTCCGTTGTGGGAAGGAGAAAACCATGTCAGTATAATCTCACAAAGTAGCCAGAAAGGTGCATTTGTGAGAAAAAAAAAACTAGTTTGAAACCTTTTTTGGGGGGATAAGACAACAAGAAATACAGCTCTACTCTAACAACATGATCTCTGTGATCTACGCATGGCATTACAAACCCAGACGGTGGCGGTGTACCTCCGTTCTGCACTATGTGGTACATGGTCTTTCTCTCAGCCGCCGCTGCTTGGGGATCTGAGGACTGTAGCGACAGGGACTGATGGACCCTGGAACGACATTAGCATTACTATAGACCGTCTATAGACCGTCTTCTTCCTCTCTCTCTCTCTCTCTCTCTCTCTCTCTCTCTCTCTCTCTCTCTATCTGTCTGTCTGTCTCTCTCGCTCGCTCGCTCGCTTGCTATGTCCCTGTCTGCTCTCAATATCTCTCTCTCGTTTATTCTTAATCGTATTGGCCTCTCTCTCTCTCTCTCCCCTTCTCTCTCATCTCTCTCTCTCTCTCTCATTCTCTCCCTCCCTCTCTCTCCCCCCAGCTCTCTCTCCCCGCTCTCTCTCTCTCTCTCTGTCTCTGATCCTTAATCGTATTTGCCTCTCTCTCTCTCTCTCTCTCTCTCTCTCTCTCTCTCTCTCTTTTACTCCGCTCTCCTCCCCCCCCCTTTTCTCTCTCTTATTGTTAATCGTATTGGCCTCTCTCTCTCTGTCTCTGTCTGTCTGTCTGTCTGTCTGTCTGTCTCGCTCTCTCTCTCTCTCTCTCTCTCTCTCTCTCTCTCTCTCTCTCTCCTTATCCTCTATAATGAAATTCATAAACATCGTATTCCCCACTTCCTTGTTGTTCATGATAAATAATACAACAACAATCTAATGTTTATACAATTATGATAGGTTCGCAGACACCCACTTACTCTAAATTATGAAATGCATAAATATCGTATCTGCCTCTTCCTCTTTGTTCTCGATAAATAATACGACAACAACCCGATGTTTATACAATCACGTTTGTTCTCGATAAATAATACGACAACAACCCGATGTTTATACAATCACGATAGGTTTGCATACACCCAGTTCGTCATCTCTGTGCTGTTTTGTTTTGTTTCGGTTTTGGTTCATTCCTTCATAGCAAACATGTGTGTGTGTGTGTGTGTGTGTGTGTGTGTGTGTGTGTGTGTGTGTGTGTGTGTGTGTGTGTGTGTGTGTGTGTGTGCGCTCACAAATCCAGTACAATAACATAAATACATTTTTGTGTGTTTTTTCTTTCATAAATTTACCGGTTAAAACCATCCACATTTAAAAAAAAAAAACTATTTTCAGCATAGGTTGAAATTTTGCATAAGATCCAACATCATCATGAAACCGTACAGAAACAATTTTAAATCTTATTTCAAAACAAACAAAAAGTATGTTTCACCACTACATGTTGTCACCAGGCACTTCTCCACCTTCATGCCAAACACGGATAAGCATGAAGAATAGCGCAAACAATAAAGCTGAAGAAGATCAGGCTAATGAAAACTGATTTCTGGCTAACGATGGTCTCATTATACACTATCTGAAGCTGACTGAATTTTTGTCCTGACTTCTCTCCCATGCTATTCTTCATGCTTACTGGAATACTTGTGTTCTCTTTTTCGTGTCATTGTTCTATGTCTGTCTTCAGTTCTTGGGTATACTTTCATGTATTACTGTAATATGTATATTGTTTTACTGTATATGCAAAAAAAAAACATGTCTTTGATATTATTACCATCGTATGATTGTCTGAAATTTCAAAATTTACTCTCATGCATGCTGAGACATAAGTGTTGTTTGATATATTGTGTGCAAATATATGTGTCAGTATTGTCAATCAATGTTAATAAAAACAACAACAACAACAACAACAAAAACGAAGAACATCATCATTAAATGTGACATCAGTTAATACTCACGTGACGCTGATCGTCCTTCTCTGGATTTTGACCTACGAACAACCTCCTGCCTGTGAAAGGTAATTAAACAGGTTGACATGTAATTCCCGCTTCTTTGTGATGAATATCTGGATCAGATTGGAATACCAAAGTGCAAGTTATTGATCAAACACCAAACACCAAAGATAGTGCAAATCGATTTCTTTAAAAAGAAATAGCAAGACTTTAAGTTTGTATTACTGATATACAAGATTAACTCTGGCTATAACACTTTAATTTGTAGCGCCTAGACTTCAAGCCTTAATTATTTATGTGCCAGATGAACTTTCGTTGATAGCAGCAGTCCGTACATATTTAGTCTATGTCATCTGTATGACAGATTGACTCACACAGAATTTTAGTTTGTATCCACCATATGCCAGATTAGGTCTGGTTATGAAGTTATTCTGAAATTACAAGACTTCAAATCTAAAATATTTTCATGCTGCATTATCTCTTGTTCCTTATGCTAATTCTTGTATGTCTATGTGTTGACTGTGTTTGCTCTTACGTAACTGACCACGCTAAAACTTTGCACTAACTAAAACATGTCTTATGCTATATTTACCATATCTCTAAATCTCTGATTACACACCAAATTATCATTGCTTCAAGTAAAACATCAAATGCACGTCTCTTAAGGGTTGTAATCAGTCACCTGTTTGACAAAGCTGTACGTTTAAAAAAAATGCACCACACTGAATGCTTCAACAATTCAATGTTGCACCTCTTATAATAATGTAACACTTTTCCATTAAAGGTACTTTTTTGTACTTTGTGTTAATGTAATGTCTTTAACAAGCCAACACCTGTCCAATAAATATGATAATATAACATCTGTCCATCACCGCCATTTTTGAAATAAGGAAAAATCTTTTTGATAAAATCGCCTCTTGGGATAATGCAACTCCTATTTAATAGAATTACCTTTCATGATAACATAACACTTGATCAATGAAACCATATCTCATGATATTGTACCACCTGTCCAGTGAAGTCTCCTTTCGTAATACCTGTCGAATAAAGACACCATTCGTGATAATGTAAAACCTTTTCAAAAACTAAAGTCTAGTAATAATGTAACATTTGTTCAATAAAGTCATTCTCGTGATAACGTAACACCTATCAATAAAGCAGCTCTCATGGTAATGAAAGGCCTGTCAATGAAGTCACTCTTGTCATTATGTAACATCTGTCCAGTAAGTCACCTCTCACATAACAACTGTCTGATCAAGTCATTAGTGATGATAATGCAACACCTGCCCAATAAAGTCACCTCTCACAATAATGCAACATACGTCCGATACAGTCATCAGTGATGATAATGTAACACCTGCCCAATGAAGTCATCAGTGATGATAGTGAAACACCTATTCAATAAAGTTATCAGTGAAGATAATGTAACACCTGTCAAATAAACTCACATGTCATTATACTGTAACACCTGTCCAATAAAGTCATCAGTGATGATAATGTTACATCTGCCCAATAAAGTCATAGGTGATGATAATGTACCACCTGTCCACTACAGTCATCACTGATGATAGTGTAACACCTGTCCAATAAAGTCATCAATGATGATAATACAACACCTGTCCAATAAAGTCATCAGTGATGATAATGTAACACCTGTCCAATAGAGTCAAAACTGATGATAATGCAACACCTGTCCAACAAGGTCATCAGTGATGATAATGTAACACCTGTCCAATAAAGTCATCAGTTATGATCATGTTACACCTGCCCAATAAAGTCATAGGTGATGATAATGTACCACTGTCCACTACAGTCATCACTGATGATAGTGTAACACCTGTCCAATAAAGTCATCAAAGATGATAATGTAACAGCTGTCCAATAACGTTATCAATGATGATAATGCAACACCTGTCCAATAAAGTCATCAGTGATGATAAGTCAAGTCAAGTCAAGTAAACTTTATTATCTTAGTTTGAGAAATTAATTTGTGGTCGCACACATTCACAGCAAATAAACAATAATTTTGTCATTACCCATTTTCTCACAAATGACATACATTCATATAAAGGAATTTGGATTTCAATTAAACATCTCCTCGGTTCATAAAATCAATGGACAGGGGAATGAAACTTTGTTTAAATCTGACGCTTCTGCATTTAAGCGATCGATATCTTCGTCCTGACTGAAGAGGTCATACTGATTTGCAAGAACGTGGGTCTGGTCACACGCAATCTTCTTTGCTTTACAAACAACACGGCACCTGTACAGCTCACTCAGACTTTTTTGTCTGTCACCAACGATTTTTCCTCCCACGTTCACACCACTTTCTCAAGCACATTTCTACTCTTCACAGTCAACCCACCATACCAACACATAAATGAGAAAGTTAAAACAGATTCCAAGAAGCATGAATAAAATGTCCGAAGAATGTCAGTATTCACATGAAATGATCGCAGCTTGCGAAGACAATATAACCTGGTTTGACATTTTTTTGTAGACATACTCGACATGAGATTTAAAATTCAGCTTATTATCTATAAAAATTTCCTAAATATTTGTATGATTCAACACGTTCTACTTCAGCACCTTTGATAAAAAGCGGTGGTACAGCTTTTGGATTCTT